>CM060949.1:97518551-97912094 GCA_030765055.1 Mantis religiosa
TCACCAAACCATTTGGCATTTGGTGTTTTCAAATAGCGAGTCACTTACTCTTGTGGTTTCCAATCCACCTCACAATCTGGTCAACTTAGTGTGTCAGAAAGTTGATCTCCTGACTCCGCTACACACCAATCTATATCACTATCAGTTATATCACTGCAGGCTTCTAAAGACTATTTCCGACATTTTATCATCGCTATGCGAAAAATAAACAGGCACTCTATAAAACGTTTCTCTTCACTTATAAATGGAAACGTTCAATTCTCTCTTAGTATTTTATAATAAACTTTCACAAATGTTCGCTATATCTAAAAGAAACCTGACTACTCGACATTGTCAGCTCTTTGAAACAATCCCCACAAGTGTCAGTGTATCATGTATTTCACGGTGATAAGACATGCAGCTATCAACCAGTTGAGTTTAACATTTGTCGAGATATAGTCAGGTTTTAAGTCTGCTGTAGGCAGATATATTTTTTCCTTTGTGTTTATAATACAAGGGTTTAGAGTTTGCAATACGAGAGTGATAAAGCTATCAACTGTGCAATAAAAGTTTATGCAGAACATTTGAAGCACTATCGATTAAACCTGGAGGAAAGAGACGCGGAAAGCAGTACCAGTTCTGCATTTTATAGCTTGGAAGCGATATAAAGCTACCCATATAGAAAGGTGTTCATGGGCGCAACGCTGTCAGGCAACGGTTTCAAGGCGCGCTATTACTTTTATTTGGAATAATCTCACTTGAGGCTATAAAGCTAGTTTTAAAGGAAAATCAGATCAGCTTTAACTCGACTATTTTATTACTGAAAAGATTACAAAGGTCGTCACATGAAAACGAGAATGGAAGAAATATAGCCTTTAACCCCTTCACACTTTACTGAAAACTATCCATACCTATATTAGCAGTTATTACAGCGGCTTTTGTTACTACACAAAGCATTACGTTGTTTTGTAATTTACGTCCTCCAACGTTAAGTCATATCGGACGATGAATGGAATGGGTGAAATGATGCTCAGCTTATTGAAAGCTTTACAGATGCTGCTGACTTTCGTTATAAAGAAAAGTGAAACAAAAGTGTAAATTGGTGGCTATAAAAATAACTAAATGTAATACGGGGTGCTAGAAATAAAATAGTCTATGATTCTGTGTTCAAAACCGTAGTGAAGATAAACTGTCTTTGACAATATAATAAAATCAAAATTAAATGAAAAGTCTCCACAATATATGTTAGCAGAATGAATCCTGAATAATTTATATAGCATTCAAAACGAAGCTTAATGGGGTGTATGGCATACGTGTCATTATACAATGGGCATTTCTAATAGTTACGGATATGATTTCGTTAATTTGAAAACCGAAACATATTGTTTATATGATCAGATCCCATCTCTAAATTCAATTCTAAGTTAAAATTTGGAAAATACTATAACCATGTCATACGACATACTTATTCAGACTTAATAAAACACCCGAAAATAACTAAAACGTTATGTATAATGACAACTGTTTCAAATATTTATCTAATACTTTCCTGTTCTTACTTCAAACTTAAAATGTGTATATATGCTTCATAAAAGGGTAGTTTAGTTTTAAAATACGTCATGAACTTTCTTACATGGGGAATGAAGTGACAACTTCGAGCTCATTTATTAGTATCCAAGCTTTTGATGTGAAGGGCAAAGGCTTGCAATTTTTTAAAGTCCTCAAAACTGCAGTTAAACATGCTACACGTTTATCAAGGTTGGTTCATAATATCAAGTATCAGAGAGAAGATCGTGCCACAACTTTTCATATGAAAGTCAAACCTTGTAATATGGAATTAGAAACAAGGCAGTTTTTTTTTTTTTTTTTTTTATGGTTGCTGTAACTGCTATGGCTTTCTGCATCTCATTCTATATTGGGCGTGAAAGACAGCTTAATTTTGCTGAGAAGCCTCTTGTCAGATTTGAGGTTCTTTTACGTGCCGTAAATCTACAACACAAATCTACGGCTTTACCCTCTTCCGAAGGAAAGCATGTTGAGGACTTTTACACTCGAAAAAATTCATTGTCTTCGCCGGGTTTGAACCTTGGTTCTCAGGGAGCGAGGAGAGCATATTACCCCTAGAAAACAGAGAAGGACGACGAGCATATGCATGAGCATATCATTATTATTTAAAAAAAGGAGCGGACCCTTAGGCAAATAAATACCTTTTTTTCTGGAAATGCATTAATGCCTACAAAAAGGGGAAAACTGAATGAAGGTTCATGGGCATAAATGAAATCTTATTATAAAAATATGTAAATATATATACATATTACAATATATATTAATAAAATCTTTCGTAAATACGTAAATCACAATCTTTGATTTCTGCTTTTATTTATCCTGCATAATGCATTTACTCCACAATAAATATATACGAAATATTTATGGATTGATTGTATTGCAACATACACGTATCAGAGAATGTTCACCATAACAAGATGCGTAAAGTAAACTGAAAATATTGGGTCAGAATAACAAACGCTATTGCTATTTCTCACGTGCAATCTGTATATTTCATAATACGTTTTACACTGCTAAATCGAATAATTGTAATATAAGTGTGTGAACGGTGATGCCGTATTTATCAGCCGTATGATTGAATACGATTTTAACAATGAATAAAATGATAATTAAATTATAATGAGGAAGTAAGGTGAAAGAATTTAAGATAATGAATAGTACAGATGGATAAGTTCATGAAACGAAGCAACAGCTTTTAAATTCAATTACTAGAATTCGAATAAGTATTTTAACCCAGAGCTATATATTAAAGTTGCTGGTCTATATGGATGAAAATGTTCCGTCGAAAGGCTGTGGTCACGGGATGGGTCTCTACCTGGGTCATTAGTAGACCGGTCCAAACCTGGCCCAAACCAGTATTTCGGGGAAATGTCCGCGTGGTTGTAGCTCGCTAACTAGAGTTTTTCAGAGAAATCCAGCTGGAGGCGAGGCTATATCTGTTTTGGTAAGGAATATTAGGTCTTAGCGTCGGTCTTCTAGTCTGAGACGTGATACCGTGTAGACGTGTTTTGCATGCCGGGGACACAAACGTCGGATTGCGCCGAGAAGTACAATCAGTAATGAGAATCTTATTAAGTGAACAAGATCTCCCAGCAGTGAATTAAGCGGCGAAGTATACTTTCAAAACAGTGTTAGTAATTTATTCCATCGCGATAGATTTCAGCAATTCAGTATAGTTTTAACGTGATAGTGGAAATCTAGAGTAATTCGATCTGAACGCGGCGGCAACTCCTGGTGAACTGTAAGCACGAAACGAACTGAATAGTAAAGCTGATCCTATGAACTGTGTTGTTTTTATTTCGTCAACCTATCTCACGCATACCCTGTAGATAGCGTGGTCTCAGCTCTAATGACTAGCCAGGGCAAAGAATAGTCAACTCATTGAGCAATCTACTAGGCGACCAGATCACCGGGATCCAGGCTGCTAAGGTCACATCCAGAGTGGCTGATACCCGAGACAGAGTATCAGCAGACCCAGCTGGAGGAAAAGGCCACAACGGCACATGCAGATCTTCTGAATTATACGTGTTTTGTGTAAATCATGCATCTTAAAACAAACATTAATTCAAGTGTCATATTGTGTCTTCAGCATTAGGCAGACGAATTTAAAAACATTTACCTGCTATTTTGCCAACCACAGAATAAAACAAGTGCTGTTCACAATTCACTCAACATTTAAGTGCTGCTGTGACTTGTGTGAATTCATGACAAACCGACCTTCTTTAAGTGAAAGAGAATCAGTGCCCCCAGTATTATTTAGATTTATTCAGAACATTTGCTGCAGCCGATTTCCCACTCAAAATAGTACGAGTAAATGTTCAAATTGTGAACTTTTTCACTAAATATATTGACAATGAGCCTCCTAAAGAACCACAATTAAGAAAGTAATTCTGATAGTGCTTTCAAGAGCTGCATGAAAAATAAAAAATAAAAATTGTGCGAGCCTAGATGAAACGCAAGAGGAGTTTCAGAAAAATAAGAGCTGTTGTCAGTCTATTTAAAATGACGAAATACTGTGCAGTCATATTTACTGGCACATAAGGAACTACTAGAAGTAAATAAATGAAAAAAATTGTGAGGTGATGCAATGAAACTGGCTAAATGATATATTATACGAAAAAGTATGACCTTTATTCAAAAAAAGTGCACCACCCATAATAAAAGCAGGTCAAGTCCTTTTGCAGTTTTCCAAAAATGATTTAAAAATAATGATTCCAAAAAATGATTCATGTCACTTGTATTGTTCATGTTCTTCATAGACTAGGTGAATACACCAGTCTTCATCTCAATGTAGATAGGCTTGTACCAAATGGAAAAACACTCTTTCTTAAATTGACCTTACAGAAAAAAAAATATCCCAAACTTCCTCTCCCCCTCTCGACGAATGGTCGAGCTGGGACCATTAGCTAAGTGCAGTTTTGTACTATGCAAGAAATGTAGGAAGTTTCGCACGTGATGTAAATGAACTGGACAAAAACGAAGCGCTTTTGTTGAAACCGTTCAGGTTTACTGAAAAACGGTCAACTTCTTTAGTAAAAAACTAAAGGAGGAAGGTCTATTGAAATGAAAATTAATTTCTTACCCGAGATAAAAGTAGGTATTAAAGCATAAATTTAAACATTTGTTTTAGAAAAACAATGAGTTTTGAGAACTGTAGTGTGGTTAAGTCACCAAGTAGGTGATTTTGGATGTGTGTTAGCGACATCTTGCGATGTGAAAAGATCATTTTCATAATCTAAAGCGCTATTTACAGGCAATCGGCACGCATTTGTGATGGACAATTTGGAGAATACTTGTCCTCTGAAATTTTAGGGGAACAAGCTACGAGTGGTCCCATAACAGTAATAAACAATTATATATCAGATAATTTAAATAGAATATTGTAACACTCTTGCCAAATGTTTTCTTCTTTTTAGCATATAAAATAAAATTCTTAACTTTTTTTTAACAAACAATAATCCATTCCCTAAGCATTACAAAAAAGTCTCATTAATTTCAGAGCTAGCTTATTATAATTTAGGTGTCATCGTCATTTAATCTTTGTATAAAAGCATATCTTATGGATATTTTTAGATTTTGACGAAATGTCCTGCAATTTCAGAAGGAATAATTTTCAAAAGTTAGGAAACTAGGCTCGTTCTAAAATCTTGTTGGCTTTAAAAGTAAGTTTACTGTTAGTGGTGACATTTCATTTTTTTCTGCAACCAAATATTTCAGAATCATCAGAAGTATTGCGATATTCATGACTAACTGCATTGACATGACTCGGCAGTAAACATTTTGTTTCGTCATCAATACTTCACGTTGAAAGTTGAACGGAAAAGCTATTATGACGAAAGTAATGAAAAATAAATTCAACATACTTGATACAAAAACAACTCGCCAAAATATTTTTATTGTATTTATTAATTTTTGAACACCATGAAAAAAAGTTGGGGCAATTCTGGGCTTCAAAATATAACGTTGGATTTTCTGATGTTTGGTAGCAGAAGCGAGTCTTATTTGCAGCTGGTAATAATATATACATATGTTGCCAGGAAGGCAAGGAGAGGGGGCGTACCTGAATACACTGCCTACTTGTGCCGTTTTTTGCAGGTATGTTGATATTTAGTTATCTTAGGTCAGCACTTGATTGCTAAGTTTTTAGTGACATGTGCTTTTTTACAATTAATTTGTTCACTTTTAAATATTTCAGCCCTGTTAAATTGAAATAAATTGAACGTTTTAACTAAATTTTTAAGCATATCAAGAGTTACGCATTACAGCTTTTAAAATAACGTACGATATTAACAACTTAGGTTTGTAATAATAACTTACCACTTTAGCTTTGCCTTCGGCAGTAAAGTTTTCAAGCTGCTTTTCAATTTAGTTCAATTTGATTTTCGTAGATAATAAATTATGATTTTGAACGTATGCATATAAAAATCATGCATGTAACAATTTTTTTGAAGCTGAAACTATATGTATGATGATAATTTGCCACAATTACACTCCAGAAAAAGTTTTAAGTTGGAATTAACTCACTGGATTTCTAATGAAATGCATTAAAATGGCTACCTTATGAGGAGTTAAAAGGGTGACAGAATAGCTTTAAATTATGTTTCTAACTATGGTCTACTATTATATGAAAATGATTTATAAAATATAGTTTATTATTGTAAAAGAAGGCCATAAGAATAATTACGAGGTCCCCCCTTTTTACTCATCCTGCTGACCTAAATTTGCAGAAGGAATTTGAACACTTGTTACTTATACGTGCTTGATCTTTTAATGTTAAAAAAGAGTATATATCACAAATTATTGAATCAAAAGTGCTTTTCACTCACGATACATAGTAATTTTTATTTTTAATGCAAATTACATACAAAATCTTTCTGAGAGTATAGTACAATGTACATAAAATAGTGGAAGATTTAGTTATGCTTATGGTAAAATATAATACTAAGGATTTTTAATTACAATTTTTAACTTTTAATTTTAGTATTTAATCCATTTGTATTATAATGCATACGACTGTTCAACGTCGTATGTTTTTGTATTAAGTTCAAGGCCACTGTACTTAAAGTGAGTGTGTGTGTGTGTGTGTGTGTGTGTGTGTGTGTGTGTGTGTGTGTGTGTGTGTGTGTGTGTGTGTGTGTGTGTGTGTGTGTGTGTTTTCAGGGTTGGGGCATTAAAATAAAAAATGAAATAAATTAAAAATTAATTTCCACGTTGTTTTAGGATGTAAAAGATGCTTTCAGATGCCTTAGGCGTACTTTATTTAAAAGAATCAATATATATTCTATTATTATTCCATTTAATCAATCAGTTGTCTTATATTTCATAGCAGGTTTATCTGTGAAAATGTTCACAAGAGCTCATCTATGATTTCGTCCAGTTCTTACGTACATTTGACTACTGAAGCTGAGCTTAACTGTCCAGGCAAGTTACACAACTGTTTCGCCAAAATTAAATGGGACTTACTCCAAACGTATTAATTATAAGGAAAATAAATATTATAAAAGTCACTATTATTTATAAGAAGCATCAGTTTATTTTAGGGACATGTTTTCAATGTTTGTCTAAAACTAACAGTTGTTCTTTAAATGTATAAATAATTAATTTTAAATTAAAACAGAAATTAGTAAAGTTATTTTGTGTTAAAGTAATGCTGGATAGTGGAAAACGAAAGAACTACCTAGGTACCAAAAACACGCAGCATGACATGCCATTGACACGGATAAACAGATGAAAATATCTCTATTTCATCATACTTTTGGGTAGTTAATTCACAACGAAAAGGAATAAAGTTTGTGGACTGATGAGCCAGCCAATTCTGTCTTTGAAATTGGTATGCAGACCCTTTTGCTCCAGTATGTTTACATTGTAACGTGGTTACAGGACAATACAAACTAACCTCACCTTTGACAAAAGCTGTGTATCTGCACATCAAGCACGTTAGCAAACTACTGCACACAAATTGCTGGCTTCGACTCACAACCAGTCGAGTTTCCTCGCAAACGATGGTGTGAAACTGATTCTGAATTACTTGCACGCTCCTGCAAACTAACTTTCTTGATGCTTGTCTTCGGATTCCGTTAGGGCAGGTCGACTGAATACTGCCACTGCCTAGACTGGACTATCTTTATCCCTTTCCTGTAACCTTTCTTTTTTTTATTGCATTAACGGTGCGGCATTGTCGCACAGAGCTTCGGAGTGGGGGTAGCCGCGCTGCCTCGCGGGCTGTAAGTGTTGCGGCAATTTCAATTTCATTATATTGCATCATATGGGAAATTTATTCGCTTTTATTCCACAGCTACTTCTTATAATACAATAATATTTAATTTGAATTGCCAGCATTACTATTTTTGATAATTACTTCGAAATAAGAAACTATAACATTTAAACTGATTTATTTCCCTAGAAGGTTTTACCTTCTTTGCCACGTGCCTAGTAAGTAAAGAAAGTAAAACGTTCTACGTTACCCCTCCCCCACAGAAAAAACACTGGATCTAAAAGTTTTTTTTTTTTTTTTCTGAAAAACATGTGTGGGCGGGAGAGGCGGGCAGAACAGCACAACTGAACAACGAAGTGTCAAATAAATGCTAAACTTTATATTGAACTTATCTTCCAAAGCTACGATACAAACATTTTCAAGAAAAACCACATCTTAAATACGCTTTACGTGAAAGATTTTATATTTTCTTCTCAAAAGGTGTTTTTGACGATTTTGATTAAAATAATGTATATTTTGAATTTGTCTTTATTTGTAAAGGATTTTGTATAATTTGTATGGCAGTAAATCAAAATATAGTACATAAAATACTTCGATATATCTAAAAACAGAATCAAATTGAAATACTTTTTTACTGATATGAACATTTTAGAATTAATCAGTTTATCGTAGATATGTTCATTACTTTTATCTCTTATTAAAGTGCTTTCGGGATATTATGTATAGAGTATGCAACTTCGAGGCTAGCTTTTAAACATATCACTGCATCTTTACCTGCAATGAAATATTTAACTAAAATTACATCCGCAAAAAGTGGCTGTATGATATTAAACGATAGTGAGTAGAGAAAGTCTGTGAACGCAACAAACTTATTAAGAGTATTTTTTGTCTACTTCTGCTAGGCACACGTATTATTTTTACACAAAATTTGTTATTGAGATTTCATACCAACATTCTGAGATCGACTGTTCTGGGAAACAAAACATTTTGATCAAATATCTGAATATTATAAGCAATTGAATTGATTTTAAAAAGTCACTTCTTCACAATATTTAAAGAATAAATGTAATTATTTTCCCTGAATATTTCTTAGGGTTAGCAGCAGTAGGTACCTAGACAACATAAGGAAATACTGATATTATCACCCTTTGCAGATAAATTTAGCATCTCCACCACGAAGATTTTCACGAAAAATGGCTGCTAACTATTTTTGTTAAGAATCCAACCTGTCGAGATATGGACAAAAAAGCCTATTCTCTTCATTCTGATCTCATTTCTGCAAGTTTAAATGTTTGAGAAAACAGACCAACAAAATCTTACTACACTAATATTTTTAGATATCATTAAAATAAGCAGTATTGTCAAATTTTTCCGTAGTATCATTGTTTTCGAAGTATTCCATGTGACATTTTACATTTTCCTAAAAACTGTAAGTAGGTCATCCGTCGGAATAGGTTTAAAAGTTTGCAATACATTTTTCCTTTCCTTCGCATAACGTATTACGGCTTACGATATACAGATTAGAATGTTGTCTCCGCTTACCGTGTGCACTATTGCTTCAGCTGAAATCTTTCCTAGGCAAACACAAATAGTAAATAATACAAAGTATACTTTTCCAAACTTTAGTTACATAATATTGTAGCCATATTTTGAAATCATACAAGTGGACATTTTATAGTTTAACAAATATAATCAATATTATGTATTTAACTATACCATTTATTTTTATTTTCAGACTGTATGGCTATGAATCCAATATTGTTGTTGAAACTCTTTTAGGGAAAGAAAAGAGAGAAAAAACAGGTAGAAGAAAAGCATCTTGCACTCCGAATGATTGGGAATACCTGAGTCTCTTAAAATATTTCCGCATACCTTTGTGAGTTACCTATTCTTATAAACAATAAAATTAATATTGAATGTCATTCGTGTTCGATCTAGCGACTTTTATTCGTGTCTCTTCTTTAATATCGGGGGGAAAAATCAGTAACAGCGGAATTCGTATAACGGAATATTGATTATTATTTGAAAATCCATTTAACCGAACTGGAATTAGAAACTACTACACAAAAGGAAGTCATAAACGAAAAGTACATGTCAAATGATTAGGTTAGGCTATAAAACGAATAAGGAAACTAGCACTCTGCGACCTACATATGTAGGTCTATGGTGACTAATATCCCCAAAGGGATGAAATAAAAGAACCATAGAAGGCTTCAGCCCACAGTGAAAATCGGGAGTCGCTAGGTAACAGTTCCAGAATCAAACCCCCATCCCTCTACTAGAGCTGTCTAAAGAGGGCAATAAACGACCCGTTGAACAAGCAGCCCGCCAGTGTCCACGGAGAATAATCTTTCCCTTAAGCAAGCATCCACGCCGAATATCTGGCATCGTCCTGCACCATGGAATCTACGCACGCCTGCAAGATGAGAAGGAAACTAAATTAAAATTGTGGTAGACGGGAAACCACAATTACATTCGCATACCGACCAGGTAAACTACGAAAAACCTAAGGTTAGAATGGGTGGTCGAAATGGAGCTCAGGACCATTGGAGCATCTCGCTTAATTTTTCAAACGGCTACGTACACTTTGTTCTTGTGCACTAAACCCACAAAAAACAATGAATCACGTAAGGAATGTGCTGGCTGATGCAATATTACCTGTCTTCACCCGTTTCCAGGAACACTATAAAAAATGAAAGTAACTGATATATCAGTTGGTAGCAATCCTGCATTCCAGCAACTATTTTCTAGGCAATCAAAAAACTCTCGCAACGTCTCTGTTTGTCATTAGTTTCGGTTAATGGTAGCAATCTAGTAGATAGTAAGTAATATCACTGGACGCCTATAAATCAAACGTGATCTGCCACACTCACAGAACTTTTTCTACCTAAAAGATATCGTCACGTCAAAAGAAAATAATAAGAAGAATGTTTAATCTAAGTAAAGGGACTCATTGTATGAAATATTTTAAGGAAAATAATATACTAACTCTGCCATGTCTGTATATCTTAGAAACCGTATGCTTTATAAACAACAACATACAATATTTTCAAACAAATAACACTATTCATGAACATTATACTAGGAATAATACTAAATTACATATACTGGGATCAAGATCAAATAAAAAACTTAACTCAGTACTTCATAAAGGGGTTC
Organism: Mantis religiosa; assembly: GCA_030765055.1. Lineage (NCBI taxonomy): Eukaryota > Metazoa > Arthropoda > Insecta > Mantodea > Mantidae > Mantis > Mantis religiosa. Next base: position 97,529,470 of record CM060949.1, read on the forward strand.
ACATGTACAACTTAATCTTAAAGAAAATCAAAAACAATGATAAGAAAAGATTCAGAAGAGATGTGAAATCATTTTTAATAAATCAGTGCTTCTATAGTACTCAAGAGTTCTTTGAATATTTTAGACACCAGATTAAGTAGAGTAAATGATTACATGAGAATAATTTTATGATACTAATGGTTGACAATTCATGTATTTGCTGACATTGATACAATTTAATTTGATTATTGCATGCAGAATTAATTCTGTATTTTCTGAATTTCTAGTTTGTATTGTTTGTACTGTATCTTGAAAAAGCAAATATTTCTGTACAGAAATTAAATGCTAAACAAATAAATATTATATATGGTAAACATAAACTCCGGCAGGATATATTAAAGTATTTCTATAAAAAGTGATTACTTTATTCGTATTACGTTGCTCATAACAGGCTTTTGACTAGAAATATTTTGAAGCTCAGCATTATGTCCGATACGGAGACAAGATACAACTTTTCACATGTAAAGGAATACGGGTACTAATTAATCTTATGCAGGAAAAAGAGAATTGCTTAAAATGAATGCAGCCTTTCGAAACGTTTCTACACCATAGGAGTAGAGTTTGCCGCTATACGACTTCCATCCAGTAGGAATTAATTCTTACTTAACTTTAACCAATCAGACACATCAGAAGACTACTGTGAGCACCTTGGTTGTGATGTCAGTCTAACCATAACCTAGACTATACTCATCGTATCAGGCCAAAGTGCTTTTGTACTTATGCCTCAAGTACCTGCTAAAGCTATGGGTTACCATGGAGCTTTCACAAATTATACCTCAACATCTTTTAGTTTTATTTTATTTATATTTTGCGTTTCTACAAAGAAATCTTATAAGCGGAAACGCGTTGTATTTGTCATGTGTTCGAGGCCCAATCTTATGTATTGATTGAAATGTTTGCTACCTTTGCATGAATAAAATGGCTTCTTAACGTACTTCCAATTTATATTTGTTATATTTTGACTTATGATTATTCATTATTTGTACACTCTCAAATACTGTTTGGGTAGGTGTATGCTTTATACACAATTTTCAAATATAAAATTGCATCAATTCAACCAGCAAATATTCAATAACGTTCACTTCCTTTAGGAGCATTGTGCTGAACTAACACTATGATTATCCTATTTTTACGTACTTTCGTGCGAAGTTGGATGGCTTCCAAGCATGTAATCTTTCAGTAGCACACTAAACAACCGTTTTGTCAGCTGTTATGTGCATATTTTGTTTTTATTGCATTCATTAAAACTATGTCCAGAGGTCACGCCCATTCAGGAACAAGCACAAACCGCTTTCTCAAGGTCAGTGTTGTTGATGGATTATTTTTTGTTTACACACAAACTTATTACATCATATCTTGATAATTTCATAACTATCACACGGAAATAAAGAGCAAATCATTCCCAAAAGAAACTGGATTGTTGTCATAAAAACTTTATTGATGAACCTTTTTACAAAATTACTTCAGTCACCTTCAAAATACCCTCCATTACAGTCGATGCACTTGTCAAGTCTCTTTCCCCACTGTTGGAAGCATGTTTGGAACTCTTCAAGTTTGATATTGTCCAGTATCCTTTGTGAAGCTGTTTTTACCGCCTCCACATCGCCATAACGCTCCCCTTTTAGCGTTTTTTTTTTTCCTCGTGGAAATAGGAAAAAGTCGACCGGGACTAGGTCCGGCGAATACGGAGCGTGGGGAACGACAGGCCACTTCTGAGATGCCAAATAGTGGGTCACTCGTAAGGCCGTGTGTGCTGGAGCGTTGTCGTGATGCAGAAACCAGTCACCTATCGCCAAAGTTCCGGGCGTTTCCTCCTCACATTCTTTCGCAGACACCTTAAAACATCCAAGTAAATGCGCTGGTTAACAGTCTGGCCAGGGGGTACGAATTCCCGATGCACAATTCCACGAATATAAAAAAGAACAATGATCATCGTCTTCACATTTGACCTCACTTGACTTGCTTTTTTTTTTTTTTTTTTGGTCTGGGAGAGTTGGGAGTCCTCCGCTGGCTTGACGCTTGCTTGGTTTCTGGGTCATTCCCGTAACACAAACTCTCTTCCCCTGTAATGACTTTGTTCGAGAAGTTTGGATCTCTGTTTTAAAGTCCTGACACACATTCATGCGGATGGTTTTGTGCTCCTGTGTGAGAAGGCGCGGAACAAATTTAGCAGCAACACGTTTCATGTGCAAATTCTCCGTCAAAATCCGCTGGCACGAGCTCAAACTGATTCCTTTCGCTGCTGAAATTTCGTCGATCGTTTGGCGACGATCCTCGTTCATCTTTTGACGGACCTTCTTAATGTTCTCCTCATTTCGCGATGTTGAAGAGCGTCCAGAACGAGCTTGGTCTTCAATACACATCTCACCACGTTTAAAGCGCCCAAACCACCCGAAAACCTGAGTGCGGCTCAAAGCATCCTCCTGGAAAATTTCCTGAAGCATTTGGTGTGTCTCCGTTGCAGTTTTTTAAAGCAGGAAACAGCATTTTACACACACTCTTCGTTCTTTTAAAGTTGCCATAACGACTTCGCAGAGGTAACTCGCCAACAGTCAGAGAAACACAATACCACACTTGCACGTTCAGCTCTACACTGACACCGTCTGTACAGTTTTTCATGAAGGTCTCTACTAACAGCATCTAGCGTGAGAACCCTTCACTACGTCTACGAGTGGCAGCGCCCTCGAAGTCCGGTTTCTTTTGGGTCCCCCCTCGTACAACAGTTTACTGATTTTTAAGCAAAATTCAAGCGTTAGATTACCTATATCGTTTAACACGTTGACATTAACTTTATCGGTGTAATAGGATTATATGCTTAACAACACGTTAGGCCTTATTTTATTATCATACAATTGAGGTTTATTACTTTCTCCGCCACATGCCTATAGTAAGTATAGTTTCTCCAGATTTAAAAGTGCGTACCGCATAAGCAGTCCGCAACAAACACCATTTGACGTTCTTTGTGACCTCTAACATATCGCAATCATCATATCTTTAATTGTAGCTAATGTTTCAATGTTTTGTAAGTTGAGTTACTGTATTTGTTCACCCGTTTCATTATTTGAATGTATCAAATAAGCGACAATAGTACAAAATGTAGTAACGAACTATTTCCAATGGTGCTTCACTATTTCATTCGCTCTAAAGGTCGTGTTACGGTGTAATGTTGACATCCGTAGACATTAAGGCCGGATAGAGTATAGAGAAGCTAAGTATATTCTACCACAAATTCGATTTCGAGTTTTATGGATCACTGAATCCTCCTCCAAGAAAAAATATCACCATGAAAAACATAGATAAAAAACGAAGTATGTATTATATATCGAGCTTGGTATTTAATATTAGCATTTTCTAAGGATGCGATCAAAGATTTTCAAGGAAATTTCCACTTTCCAAATTACCATTATTATCTGCCCAACACAAGAAGGCAAGGCAGAATAATGTGTAACATAATCACTGTTGCTCTCGTGCGCTCACCTTCCGGATATGATAAGGATGATAGGTTCTGTAAAATATTCGTGTTGTCACATAACTCACTCATGCATAATACCTACCACTGCAGTTACTGAAACAAGCATTAGATCTGGCAACATGGTTGACTCATATGCACTCTCATACACTCATTTCCTAGTAAACAGGTTCACTAACAGAGCAGATAAACATCTCAATCCCCTCTTCCCTCTTCATGCCTGATTGCTTTCTTAAGATGGGCAGAAAATTGTTCCAAATTTATGTTTTCTCAAAAACGGCTCTAGCAATTTTAATTACAATACCGTATAATGTTGCATGACATAAAATATTTATATTGAATTTTATGTCAATGGTTTGTGAAGTCTCCCCATTGTAATTTAGCTTTGAATAATTGGTAAACCGTAAGACATAGAGAAAAATTGAATCAGTTTATCGACCAAGAAGCAACATTCGCGAAGCCGGTCTTTTTTCTTTCTTTCTTTTCCTTTTTTTTAATGTCATATCGGACGATGAATGAAATGGGTGAAATAGTGCTCAAATGAGTCCGGGGTACATGGAGCTTAGATTTACCCGACATTCGTCTTTCAGGATAAGGGAAAATCCAGGGAAAACCTTATCCAGGTAACTCATTCAGACCGAGATTCGAACTCAGGACCTCTGAACGTGAGGCAGACATGCTACCAGCTAAGCTACCGAGGCGGGCCTGCCGCGAAGCCCGTCGTGAAAGCTTCAGATCTTATAGACAAAAACTTAATACGCAAACAATGTAGGTCTCATTAAACTAAACAACTTATCTTAAACACTTTGTGGTGTCGTTAACCACTTCCGAGATTTTCTTTACTAATGGTTTGAATTTTAAAATATTTCTTCTAGTGGTCATACGCTATTTTTTCCCCTTGCGGTCATGCAAAACGTGTAGGCTTTCAAAGCCAACACATAGGGAGATTTATTCTAAAACTCTGACGTTTTAATAACTAGAATGAAATTTATGTGTGTATTGAAAATTTGATCTAGATTAACAGAATAAGTTGTAGAACAGAACAAGGGCTTTCCCTGACCTTGCTAAGAGCATGCAATTTCAAAGCCCTTAAATAACAATTGGCTTTTAAAAATATCTGTTGCCTTATATACAACAAAATATATAATGATATGTTTAATGTAAATTTATATTGAGGAATTAATCCTTTTAAATACATTATTCCTGTACATGGTTGTTTTTAATTAGAGTCAACATGAAAAATTCAATACCACGGCTCTAACCCCTTGAGCTACCATGGCCATCATGCCGACGCGACATTAAACTCTCCAATTGACTCACTATATAATATCGCGTCGGCATGTTGGCCATGGTAGCTCAAGGAGTTAGAGTGACTGGATGGAAACCAGAGGAGATCCGTGGTTCAAATTCCAGCCGTAGTATTGAATTTTATCTAGACATGAAAATCAGTGAGATACCAGGTATTTAGGACAGTAATTAATTCTTGAAAAACCGCGCGGTTCACGATGCGTGCCTAATGACTGGTTAAGTATTTCTTTATTAAGAAAGTGAAAGGAACTCAAATTTCGGCGCAGGACTTTCACGGGAAATACCTGCGATAGTCATGTAGAACACTGAGAGAAATTAGAACGAAAGAGTGATGTTATTGGTACGTTTAAGAAACATTGGTAGGGAGGTCGAATGGGGGAATAACTTTACGTTTCAGTAACACACAAGACAACACAATACACAAGTCAGTCATGAGAAGATAACCAAGTAGACATGCACAGATATGTCTCCCGAATAAAAGAATTTCATCCGCGGTGATCAGACCGTGCATACGCTAAGAGCTCAGTTGCGTCGATTCTGCAATAAAAACAGAATAAAAGTTTAACACTTGTAGAAAACCAACTGCAGTAATGGATAATATCGCTGGGCATTATATCCAGCTAAAATTTTCGTTATTACAATGATATTCAAAGTACTAAATTCGAAACTCTTCAATAAGTGACGCTCTCATTAATTTCTATAGTGTCCAAAAGTTAAGCATAATTCAATACTTAATTACCGAACTATCACAACTGTACAAAAGTTAAACATAACGCAAATGTTGTTGGCAATGCACCACACATGATCTGTAATGCAATAGAGTGAGAAGTAACAGACAATTTTGACCTCGTTACACATTTTTACTCAAGCACAAAACTGGACGATAACTTCCACAATGACATTAATGGTGCTTAGTGTCTTTAGTCGATACCTACCTAAGAGTTGAAGCATTAATTACACACGTAAAATATGGATTCTGGCACAATTCTCAGTGACCTACAAGGAGTTTAATTGTGTTGATATCTCCACAGCTAACTTAGAATAACACTGAATAAAACTGAAGCACTGATGGTTCATATATCTTAACGAAGGATAGGAATTGAGCTTTCTTATACTAAAGTGTAATACATATCAAAATCGATAAGCTATCCAGTAAATATGAACTTAAAATTCGCGCTTTAATTTTCGCGAAACGATTCATTTTATAAATGCTATAGCCACAGAGCACTGCGTTTTACTACCCGCCTCGGTAGCGTAGACGGTAGCGTGTCTGCCTCACGTTCAAAAGGTCCCGAGTTCGAATCTCGGTTAGGGTGAGTTACCTAGATAGGTTATTTCCGGGGTTTTCCCTTATCCTGATAGACGAATGTCAGGTAACTCCAAGCTCCAAGGACCCCGGACTCATTTGAGCATCATTTCACCTATTTCATTCATCGTCCGATATAACTTAACGTAGGAGGACGTAAATTACAACAAAAAACTGCGTTTTACTAACGTCGCCTCCTTGTTCGCATTTTATCGCTTAATTGTTATGTTGTAACTGAAGTATTAACAATGTCAAACTTTTCTGTTTAGTAAACTGTATTGCGATGATTCGAAATCACATCAAGCATATGCTCTCAGGAAGTTAATTCTAATATATACGGAGATATTAATTTAAGAAGTATTTCTTTTCTAATATTATATATCTGTTTTGAAAATAAAAGTATACCTCTTTAAATAACCTGTATATATTACACAAAAATAACTATTTGTAACACTTATCTTAAGAAAATGATGTCAATTTTTCTTTTTAAATGAGATCGATTTCACAAACAGATTGCTTGCATCGTCAGTCCATCGACACACTTTGTCGTCAAGGATTCCGGTTGACATCTCATTATGTTTTTCGGTATTACCAAAATCTGAAAACGAAACAAACCTAAAAACAGAATCAACTGCTGGTATTTCAAAATTCATTACGCGAAATTTATTTTGTTAAACCATTAAATCTATCGGACAATTTAATTGTGTTAATAATTTAACTTCAGTATTTATTTCGTGGTTAAATGACCAAAAATGATCTGCTAGGACCGATTTATCATTTTATTTATAGTTAATGTTACGAAAATGTTCTTTCGTTCTGGTTTTCAAATTATGTTTTATCTTTCCAATATAAACCTGTTCACAATCTAAACAATTAAATTGATAAATAACAGATTTTTTATTATTAGATGTTTTATCTTTTATAGAGAAATGTAGTACATTTATAATACTATACTTATTTTGAGGAACTAAAATTATACCAACTTCTTTAAAAAAATTGAAAATGTTTATTAACATAAGGATGGTAAGCAAATTTTTTAAAATTATAATCGTCTTTTATTTTTAAGAGTAGACAGACATATCATTAACAGTTTTTATATTAAACATTTTTCAATCTCCTTTTGTATAAAGTCTTTATTAAAACCAGTAATTAAAGCAGTATTAATCATATATATTATTTAGATATAAGGAATATAAACATATTATTAATACTGCTTTAATTACTGGTTTTACCCTTAAAAAATAAAAGACGATTATAATTTTAAAAAAATTTACTTACCATCCTTAGGTTAATAAAAATTTTCATTTTTTTAAAGAAGTTGGTATAACTTTAGTTCCTCAAAATAAATGTAGTATTTAGCCCGCCTCGGTAGCGTGGTGGTAGCATGTCTGCCTCACGTCCAAGAGGTCCCGAGTTCGATACTCCAGGCTGAGTTACCTAGATAAGGTTTTCCGGGGTTTCCCTTATCCTTCAAGACGAATGTCGGATAACTATAAGCTCCGTGGACCCTGAACTCATTTGAGCATCATTTCACCCAATTCATTCACCGTCCGACATGACAACGTTGGAGGACGTAAATGACAATAAAAGAGTATTAAAAATTTACTACATTTCTCTAAAAAAGATAAAATTCCTAATAATGAAAAATCTGTAATTTATCAATTTAATTGTTTAGATTGTGAGCAGATTTATATTGGAAAGACAAAACGTAATTTGGAAACCAGAACGAAAGAACATTTTCGTTACATAAAGTATAAACAAAGTGATAAATCGGCCGTAGCAGATCATTTTTGGTCATTTAACCATGAAATAAATCCTGAAGTTAAATTATTAACACAATTAAATGGTCCGATAGATTTAATGGTTTGGGAAAATATATTTATTTTAAAAATAAACATTGCGTAATGAATTTTGAAATACCAGCAGTTGATTCTGTTTTTAGGTTTGTTTCGTTTTCAGATTTTGGCAATACCGAAAAAACATAATGAGATGATAACCAGAATCCTTGACGACAAAGTGAGTTGATGGACTGACGATGCAAGCAATTTGTTTGTGAAATCGATCTCAATTAAAAAGAAAAATTGACATCATTTTATTGATGCTAGCTTCATTTTCTACGTAACTTGTATATATGTTTAAAAATCAACAAAGAAATTGAAATTAATTATAGTGTGACTATACATTCATGAACTAAGTATACAACTAGAGAACAATGTAATTGTAGATAAATAATTATGTCTATAGTGATAATGAAAATTGTAAAGCTATAATAAAACTTACGACATTTTTGGAAGTTTCTGTTTGATTTGTTCTGGTAGTTCTAAGAACAAGAAACTGTATTTATAAACTTGGTGCAAGAGGAAGCTAGAGTTATTGCAAGTAACACAACATCACAGCAGCTAAGCCAGGAAAGAACTGGAGGCTTTTTGACGAACACCACTTCACTTCGCGAGATGAAGAGATCCACCACAGCCCCAATTTTAATCAGGTGCTGTGCTTCATCACCACAGCTCTCACGTTTTTCTCCTTCCTTTTTTCAGCTTTCCTCTTTCACATGCTGCTGTAATAGAGGCAGATTCTTTCGCCTGCTTTAAAACTACTCCGGTTTTATAATGACTCCAGTGCAAAAACAGATAGTGTAACATTTTCAAAACGCTGGAATAAGGCAAGGTTTGTTTTTCTGTTTCTAATTTATTTATACAAAAAGTAAAATAGAAATACAAACACTTTTTACCATAAAGAGCTGGGTTAGCATTTGTTTAATTAATTTTATTAGTTTATTTTGTCTTACTCTATGAAGAGTGATGTACTGTCTACCCACCACAAGAAGGCAAGAGACGAATAAAGCGGAGAGTGGTTTGAACTATTTATCTGCTCTGTTAGTGGATCTGTTTACTAGGGAATTACTGTGTGAAAGTGCATATGAGTAACCCATGCTGCCAGATCTGTTTGTTGCAGTAACCGTAGTGATAGGTATTATGCATGGGTGAGTATGTGACAACACTTGCGTATTTAAAACGAATCTAGCATCCTTGTCATACTGGGAAGGCAATCATAATCACCATGGGAACAGCAAAAATGATTACATTACACACTCCTCTAGCCCTTTCACCGATATGGTCATCATATGACGTCCAAGTTAAAATGTCCCAAACAGATGTAGACGTGTATGGATGTCCTGCGCATACATGCATTTAATGCTCATTTAATGCCAATTATTTTAATCTTCCTATTTTACAATAAATTTAAATTAGTTCTATAAGAAATGTAAACGTACCCTTAAAGGTTTCTTTTTGAATTGTACCCCTCCAAACCTGGATAAACACCCAAGGGCACATCTGCTGATTCACACCAAATAATATTAGTTTCCTTGCAAACTTCTTTTTCGCAACACACTACACATTTTCGAAATGGTTACAACTTTTTTTGGTTGTGGGTGGTATACTTTTAGGAAAGTGTTCTTTATCAAGTATGAGGGGTGATGTCGTGGTTAATTTCTTACCCCCTGGTATAAAGAGGCCTCTGAGTATTATAATACTCAATTAGGTTACGAGCTCTTTATACGCGCAAGTACAGGTAGATGAATGTCTTGCATGAATTTACAGCTCTGAAAATTACTAAACAGCTGTGCATAGTTACATCCAGTGGTACAAAAATACTTTTTTTTTTTACCACTTAAGTTTTCCGTAAAGAGGGATAGCTAGTAATAGCTGATCCACATCACCCATATTTGACCCGCCACTTCCCTAAACAATGGAGTAGCTAACATGTCATCTGTAGACCAGCAAACGTCACTGCTACGTATGTCCTAAAGATCTCCTTCATAATCGTACAACAAATCTTCCAGATTTTCTACAGTAATATCAGAAGCCTGTACACATCATACCCAAGCTAATTTATTTGCTACATTATGGAGATAAGCCATGGTTAACATTGAAATTTAACAATTTCAAATGTGCCATTCATTTAACTCTTGATAGCTATAAGAAATCAATCTGAACACAGAGAGAGTATAAATAGCTAAAATACAGAGAGAAAACAGCTGCATAAGGCTACCAGAAAACCTTGGTTGAGAAACACTGTAATAACAGATGCTGACAGAGTTTTCTTTGCAGTGTGTGAGTGTGTAACGCAACATATTCTCGTATGATTATCGCTTGGTATAGCATAAATAAACTAAACTTGAACCAGAGAAGTCGCTTGCGTAGCTATACATATAAACATTCGTTCGTATACACACAAAACAAAATGATTCAAATGTTTGGCGTGTTCGGCGCAAACAATAGTTTTTGCTACAGTGAAACAAAATAGTGAAATTTCAATGATTAATTAATGTAGTCTCTACTTTATTGTTACTGTAGATTTATACTGTCTTTAATGAGTTTTAAACCAGTACGGAATTGTATTTATGATGCATTTTTACAGTATTTAACAATTTAAATGTCCTGTTCTGTTTATTGGGTATCCGTTTCTGGCCCCTGAAGGGTTTAAATGGCCATCGGCGAAGCGGCTAGCTTGTCTTCTTGTGTTGGGCAGACAGTAGAGGCAACTTAGTGGTCTCAGATTCATTTCTACAGGATATTCAAAATGAGTGCGTCAATTTCTCATATCGTACAGGTTCCTACAAGTGGGTTAAAAGGGAATCCTAACGTTGGGCTATATCGGTGCCAGAGATACAGGAATTAGGTGGAGCAAGAGTTAAAGTGTACCATCACTTACGAATAACACAGGACCTTCCTACAAATCAAGATGTTTCAGCCTTACTCACAAAGTTTGGAGCTCTGTGGCCAGCACCTACACTGACTTCCATAAATAATCGGACAGTTTTGCATTTCACTATGGAGTGCTCTATAAAGCAGGATAGATTATGTGTATCAATCTCAAGGTACTCCTTGTATTAAGCAAAAATCATTTGCTACGTATATCCATTTTAGAGATTGAAAATGTGGCTAAACTAAGAGCTTCCCCATTCAACCTTGTTTACAGCATAAGTTTACGACACAAAAAGAATCGGACAGCACAAATGAAATGCAATACATACGAGTAGGTGAAGTCTGTCAGTTGACAAAACACCATCGTAGGAGAAGTACGTCAAATGTGCACCAAGAAGAAAAGAGCATGATATGAGGCCTAGAGGTAAGCAGAGTACCTTTGAACAGAGGCAGTTAGTGATCTATGACTGTGGAAAGAACAAAACATACCGGGGAGTAGCAGAGATTGTGAATTTTAGCAAAAGTACAGTTAATGACATAATTCACCGGTATAAGTATGAAGACAGAATTGAATCTCGAGCAAAGCCAGGGCGACCAAAACTTCTTACTGATAGGCAGGAGTCTTTTATATTATGCGGAAGGTAAAACGGAATCTGCGTATAGGTGCTACGGTGATTTATGCTGAGATTCAGGAAGAACTGGGACAAGTTAGCCCTGAAACGGTCAGAAGGGCCATGCGAAAACAAGATTTTAATGGTCGCGTAGCTAGGAAAAAACCATACATTTCCAGCAAGAATAAAAGGAAGCGATTACAATTTGCCAAAGACTTTGTTAACAAGATAACCGATTGGTGGCACTAAGTTATTTTTTTGTGATGAAAGCAAATACAACCTTGCTGGTTCCGATGGCAGGGTGGTTGTGTGGAGGAAACCAAACACGGAGCTGGAAGAGCACAATTTACAAGGCACAGTCAAACACGGCGGAGGGAGTGTAATGGTATGGGGCTGTAAGTTGGTGTTCATAGACACAACCATGAACAAGGAATTCTATCTTAGACTATTACAGCAAAATTTAAAACAACGTGCAGAAATAATGAGTATTTTGGACAGCTTCTCATTTTATCATGATAATGATCCGAAGTATACGTCCCACATTGTGTAGCTATAGTTTAAAACTGTCCTCATGTACTGCATCTACCCTCTCAGTCCCCGGATCATAATTCCATAGAAGCAGTATGGGATGAACTGGAGAAGGCCGTGGGGAAAATCCCGTCATCTCCAAGCAGCACTTGAAGGAGAGGTTGCAAAAGTAACGGAGCAAACTTTCTACAGCCTACCTGAAAAACCTGGTTCACAGCATGCCAAATAGGTTGCGAGAAGTAGTGAAAAGAATAGGAAGAATCACAAAGCACTAAGCCATATTTTGTATCACACTCGAGTTATGTCCGATTTCTTTAGAGGGCCAAAAATGCCATATTTCTTTTTAATTCTTAAAAAGGCACGCGTTATATAATTTTTATGTGAAATAACATTATTCTCTTACAAGAACGAATTATGTAACTATCAGTTATTATTAATTTAAATAAAATAGTACATCAAATGTTGATTTTCACTTTCAAAACTTAGTACTCTGATTTGTCCGATTATTTATGGGAGTTTCTGTACATACTGTGGTAAGAGAGCATAACAAAGTATCCCCTGAGCGGAATGGTTGACTGGTTTTTATGTATGGATTGCCAGTGATTATCGGAGAGTTAGTATGGGGTGTAAGCAGTAACATTTGTGTATATTTCATTTTATAATTAAGACTTACATAGCAACTAAGGTGTTTACAGCAGTAAATGGAAGTAGCTCCTATCAATATTCCGCTGGTCTTTGACGCATAACAAGCTGGAACAGCCAACTTCAGAGTTGTGCAAGTGCATCATGCAGTTGTGTAGCTGAGTGATATCTTACAATGATACAGTGCTGTTGTAGAGTTACATTATAGCTGTTGATTTGCTAGGTACTATATTAATTCTGAACAACTGGTAATATATGCAGTGAGTGAAAAAGAATTGCATACACACTGTAACTCCTGCACCGTCCAGTTGGAGTTTTTAATTCCCTGCATCTCTGGCATTGATGCAGTTATATTTTTATTTTTTCCCGTTTTTGTTTATGATTTTTGGATAACTACACTATGCGAGAGTTCATAGCAATAGCTTTGAGTCACTCTGTATAGTAAATTTATCCAAATTTACTCAAAATTCTTATAACTCTCAAATGGTGATTAATAATTTAATTTAGTCTCCCTATAGTGTACAGCATTATTTATAGATGATTTAGAAGACATGTATTATTTTTATCTCTTGCAAATTTTGCAAATTCCTATGCCAATTGTAAAAATTAATCAAAAGTATTCCCTGGGAAATAGGAATGAAACCAGCGGATGTTGTTTTCTGGGTTTCTTAACCTCCCCACTACAAAATTCCAAAATATGAAAATGTTGCACAGCAGTTATATTTTAATGGTTAAGGAATTGTACAAATGGCCCAATAAATAAGTGAAATATGTCTCCCTCTCTAGGATACGATGGTCCAATATGTAAATAATAATAAATCTGTTATCATTAGAGAGCTTAAAATATTTTATATATTTATTTGAAAAGCAGTGCTGCGTTATCAAATTAATCAGTTTAGAGAATTAAGACGCTATTTTTAAACCCAAGGCCACTTCGAAACGTTGAAACCGGAGGTAGCTTGCTATTGGGACCACAGTGAACCTTGAACTTTGTAACACTTCAAGTTCGCGTGCATAAAGAAAGATGTATCATATGTTGTTCATCCACTTGTCACATGCAAAGATGTAGCAATCGATTTCACAGCTCGCTGTATTTTTGTCTTTTATTTTCCCTTCTTTCTTAGAGAAATAAATTAACAATCTCTCTATCCTGCTATAATTTAACACATACAGATATTTCTTTTCTGTATCGTTTGGAAAGCCAAGTTTAACTTTGTTAAAATATACCACGCTGGGTCAAAAAGTAATGCCTCCTATTTATTATCTCTTTTAATTGCCAAGAAAATCCGTCCTTTTCCACAGTTTTGGTCCACCTTTTTATTAGGGCATGTATTCCAGTGTGGTAAAACACGGTCTTGCTTCCTAAGCCATTGGCGCACGGACGTTTTCACAGCCTCCTCATCTTCAAAATGAATCCCACGATGAGCTTCCTTTAGTGGCCCGAACAGATGGAAGTCTGATGGTGCCAGCTCAGGGCTGTATGGGGGTGAGGTAAGACTTGCCATCCCAATTTCTCAATTTCTGCAGTGGTGTAACGGCTGGTGTGTGATCCTGCATTGTCATGCAAAAGAAGAGCATCCGTCATAGCTTTTGTTGGACGAACTAGGTGAAAACGTGCTTTCAGCTTTTCGAGAATTCTGACGTATTGGACAGAATTTATTGTGCATCCCTGTTCCCAAAAAAATAATCATAAGTACACCCTCTGCATCCCAAAACACTGTCGCCATAACTTTCCCTGCCGACCGCTGAGTTTTGAATTTTTGTTTCTTCGGTGACGTTGTGTGATGCCATTCCATTAAATGGCTCTTTGATTCATGTTAAAAAAATACACGTTTCGTCTCCAGTAACAATTTTTTTCCAGAAACCCTCCCCCTCCAAATTGAAGCACTGCTAGTGTTCGGAGGCTATTGTTTTCCTTGTTTCTTTGTTTTAGGCGGTTAACATTCTTGGTACCCAACGTAAACAAACTTTTGAGTAACCCAGTTGTTGAATAATCGTCATCACACTATCTTTACTGAGGGAGGTAATGCGACACAATTCACCTGTTGTTACCCGGCGATCACCACGAATGATGTCATGGACTCGCTGAATGTTGCATGGAGTCACTGCAGTCACCGGCCTGCCGCTTCGCTTTTCATCTGCCAATGGTGTTTAACCTCCAGCTTCGTTACAGCGACGAACCCATCGTCTAACAGTGCTGACACCCACCGTTGCATCACCATACACACTTTTTAGCCTTTCGTGAATGCGAATTGGCGTTTCACTTTCCGCAGTCAAAAATTCAATCACAGAACGCTGTCTAATATGAATGTCGATGTTATCCATTTTGCAAAAGGATGCAGTGCTGCCACCTGTTGACATAGGAAGTTACTACTGCTGGGGATTGGAGAAGGTATGAGGAATTGCATCAAATCCAAAGTTTTCACATAACTTACTTATTTAAGGAAAAAAGGAGGCATTACTTTTTGAACCACCCTCGTAGAAACTTACCATTGGGCTTGAAACAACCCCCCTCCCCCCGCAAATGTTTGTAGACTGGTAAGTAAATGTTAACTACACTGACTGATGGCTAGATTGGCATAGGAAAACGTCAACATTGTATTGTTATATTTCCAACATTATTTGTGCATTCAGTTTATTCTGCAATCCTGGTAGGTTTGATCAATGAGCTACTTTACAATACCTCTGGAGTTATGGTACAGAAATATGTTCATATAGTTGCTATCACAAACTGAAAAAGCAACAGTATTACTGGTGCTTTTTTTTTTTTTTTTTTCAATTTACGTTCTCCAACGTTGTCATATCGGACGGTGAATGAAATGGGTGAAATTATGCTCAAATGAGTCCGGGGTCCATGGAGCTTAGAGTTACCCAAGATTCGTCTATCAGGATAAGGGAAAACCCCGGAAAACATTATCCAGGTAACTCACTCTGACCGAGATTCGAACTCGGGACCTCTTGAACGTGAGGCAGACACGCTACCATCTACACTACTGACGCGAGCAAATATATTATATTATACAATACTTGCTTTTAAAATAAAAATTAAACATTTATTGAAAACAACAGCGCCCAAAAGCACTACGATAGCCAGCAACGTTAAAGAGCAGTAATTTGGTCCAAGGTTTTTGAAAAATTCCAGATTTTCAGTCTAAACTCTTAATGTGCTGGCAACCATACGTTGCAGTTATAAATGGGTTGACCTGCTCTTAAGGTAAGAGCTACAAATATGTTCAATCTGGAGCTGATTTAATAAAAATGGTCTCAAAAGTTGAATATCATTCAGTTGGACAGTTATAGTAGAAACTGAGTGGATAAAATTCCGCGGGTGTAACAACTTTACTCGTATATCAAATGATCAGTCCAGAATAAAAATATTTTAAACGGACCAATTACAGTTATTCATCTTGTCAGTTTTATCGTTTGCTTATTTAGCTTGATGTACAATTTTTCTATCTTTCTTAGTGATGTCATCTGCTTTATCTCGAGTAATACACATATTGGTGTTCCCAGTAATATGATTGATCTTAACGAATGTTTAATTAAGACAAGCAATCTTAAAGGCAAAGTTTACTTACTAAAAGGGAAGTGTCACGTTTTAGGAGTTGCAGTTGTTGAAATAACTGAGAAAAAGATTCAATTTCAAACCGTTGTAATCGACAACCATGATTATTCCGGTACTGTTATACCAATACTGTTTCGTCCTTTTTAACGAAACGTACACAGTTTTGTTAATTTTTATTCCAAACAGAATCTCAATCTGAAATAAAACATATTAATAACAATTGAACATTCTAGCTTATTAAAACAGCCAAGTGTACATTAGTTACTCTGTAATGAATCGCAGTAGAGATTATGCGAAAACCATAAATGACACATCCCCAAGGGGCCAAGTATTCTTTTTAAGCAGCGTGGAATTGATAATCAAGATAATCATAACATGTTCAATTTAAGTATATCATTAAACTCGTTAACTAAACTTTTTTAATTTTAACATGCCAATGTTATATTTGAATATACCACAGTGGATATTATTTATTTAAATCTATTTTATAAGCATTAATAATTTTAAAATGACCGAACCTGTACCTCAGTCGGTAGCGCACTTTTTCTGTGCGAGAAGAATCGGTTTCGATTCCCGCTGGGTGGGGTGTTACGTTATTATTCCCTATCCTCCCTAGAGTATGGAAGTGTGAATGTGTGTGTTTGTGTGTATAAAAAACCCAAAGAGACACCACTGCATACAAGTCAACATCGTTGCTATTAGTATGTACCAAAGGTAAAAGACTGCCAATACCCCCAGTGAAGGTAATGGTGGGTTATAAATGCAAAAATAATACACGAGTATATAAATTCATTTTATGAATATAGTATAACATTTGCATTTTAGTACCTTATTCATGAATAAGTGCATTTGAAACTGCACATTCTCTCAAGACTATAAAAACAGTTTGTGCTGTCGTTACATTATTGCAGAAGAAAATCTCCTTTAACAAAACTCCTACTATTATAGGCAACCCAACTTACTGCACTGTAGGAATATGCATGGACCATGCTCTACTCACATCTTGGCGGGTTCAACCCTAATTGAACGACCAAAAATTATTTACATACTCAACAGTAGCGATTTTGGTATAGACACTGAAATTTCAATATTAAAAAAAAAAAAAAAAACAGAAAAATCTATATTGGATTCATTCACACTCCGTTATTTACAAATGACAATTTCCCGTATATAAGCATATATTCATGTGAAACATGATCCTATATCACGTTACTCACGATGTCTTTCAATTTAAATATTTGAAATTAGCAACACTAAAACCTTCTTGAAATGTCATGCTGACAGCGAGAAACAATTGAATGGTGACAACATTGCATACATGATAAATGCATTGGACATTTCAAAACAACAAGAATATCTCAGGATTGGCTGATTCCACAAAAAGAAGTCTTTTGAAATGACTTGTACGATTTAAAGCAACTTTATGTTCTGTTTCTGTTAAGCGGCTTTATGTCAATATATTACGATTTACTCGTTATACAAAATTCATTCCAATGCAGTGTACTTCACAGAATATTCTCAAAAAGTTCAATGTATAAGTACATTTTATTAATTATGTACGTATGCTGAACTTACACATTAACTATTTTCATTCAAATAGAACTGTTTACAAAAAAGCAATAAAATAATTATGAAACATTTTTCAATTAAAAGTTAGCTTGTGTTGAAGTGTTTTGAAAAACTACATGTAGCACTTTTGAAAGACTATGAACTCAAGCATATATATATGCGAGCAAGTACATTTTTATCATTTTAAAAATTTCTGGTGAAATATCTTAAATCTTGGATGGAATGTAATAATTTCTCTATTATAAGTAGAAGTTGCAGAAAGAAAAAAAGTAACATATTTATATGTGCTTTTCTACGCATTCTTCCACAATTTATTCTTTCGAAAGCTTTTCTTTTTTCACTTTTTAATTGAGATAGACGATCATAGATATGTTTTATTATATCTTTTGTTGCTGGTGCAAAAGGGATACAGTCATTTGCAATGGTAGTAAAATATTTTAAAAGCAGGTTGCAATGTAATGGCTTTGAAACTTGATTTTTTGAATAAACACGAGAAAATACAACAAAACTGTGACTTAGTACTTGTTTAAAATATGAAATATTTAAAAATTCTGTGACGTGCTACCGGATCGAACCGGACCAAGGTGCTGGCTGGCTGTATAAAGCCAGAGGGTTTTTGCTGCGTGCCCACCTGTTAAGGGTTTTACCACAGGTAAGGTATTTGAATTCGGGATTTTGTAGGATGAGGTGTGGGATTTGAGATTTGAGTTATTTATGAGGTTACAATATTTCTACCTTAGGGTTGAAGAACAGGATGCAATGCCTTGCACCCTGGTGTTTTAATTTTGATTAAATTTGGGAAAAATGTTGATGCCAAACAGCTTGGAACAATTATGTGGAGCTCAGCTTTAGCTGCTGATAGGATTAGCTCCTGGGTTATCTCGGATGCCCGCAAGCCATGCGGGGTAAACGATGCAGTCTAGACCGGCGTCTAGTGGGGTCATAATCTCCCAATGATGTGACGTGCTAAAATGAAATGGCGCCTTTTTATATACGAGGGTGGGTCAAAAAGTAATGTCTCCTATTTTTTTCCTCAAATAAGTAAGTTATGTGAAAACTTTGAATTTGGCGCAATTCCTCAAACCTTCTTCTCCAATCCCCTGCTGTAGTAACTTCCTAAGTCAAAAGGTGGCAGCACTGCATCCTCTTGCAAAATGGCTGACATTAGACAGCGTTCTGTGATTGAAGTTTCGACTGCGGAAGGTGAAACGCCAATTCGCATTCACGAAAGGCTAAAAAATGTGAATGGTGATGCAACGGTGGATGTCAGCACTGTTAGACGGTGGGTTCGTCGCTGTAACGAAGCTGAAGGGTAAACACCATTGGCAGATGAAAAGCGAAGCGGCAGGCCGGTGACTGCAGTGACTTCATGCAACATTCAGCTTGTCGATGACGTCATTCGTGGTGATCGCTGGGTAACAACAGGTGAATTGTGTCGCATTACCTTCCTCAGTAAAGTCAGTGTGGTGACGATTATTCAACAACTGGGTTACTTAAAAGTTTGTTCACGTTGGGTACCAAGAATGTTAACCGCCCAAAACATAGATACAAGGAAAACAATAGTCTCCGAACACTTGTAGCGCTTCAATTTGGAGGGAGAGGAGTTTCTGGAAAAAATTGTTACTGGGGACGAAACGTGAGTTCATTTTTTTGAACCTGAATGAAAGAGGCAGTCAATGGAATGGCATCACAAAAAAACAACAACAACAACTCACCGGTCAGCAGGGAAAGTTATGGCGACAGTGTTTTGGGATAAAGAGGGTGTGCTTATGATTGATTTTTTTGGAGCAAGGATGCACAATAAATTCTATCCAATGCGTCAGAACTCTCAAGGCTAAAAGCACGTCTTCGCCGAGTTCGCCCAACAAAATCTATGGCGGATGTTCTTCTTTTGCATGCCAATGCAAGACCACACACCAGCCGTTACACCACTGCAGAAATTGAGAATTCGGGATGACAAGTCTTACCTCACACCCCATACAGCCCTGACCTGGCACCATCAGACTTCCATCTGTTCGGGCCACTAAAGGAAGCTCACCGTGGGATTCATTTTGAAGATGAGGAGGCTGTGAAAACGTCCGTGCCGCAATGGCTTAGGAAGCAAGACCGTGTGTTTTACCACACTAGAACACATGCCCTAGTTAAAAGGTGGACCAAAGCTGTGGAAAAGGACGGAGATTATATTGAATAGTGACAAATTGATCAATGTTGTAGTTTTCTAGCTATGTAAATTGGATTCAATTTTCTTGGTAATTAAAAGAGAAAAAATATAAGGCATTCCTTTTTTACCCATCCTCGTGCTGTTTGTTTTACCCGGTAATTTTTTAATTAGGAATAAGTATTTACAGACGACACCATCGGGTACGCCGAGATGGTTGTCATGCCCTTAAATGAAGAAAACTCGGAGCATCTCTTAAATTAGTGTATGGCTGTGGCGATATTCATAATTAAAATCCTAAACATACCTATGATCAGAGCGTTACCTTTTGAAACCGGTTATGAAGATACCTCAACTATCCTGTTAGTGACTTATTCTTTTTTCAAATGGATCTACTCTTATTTTGGCAGGATTTCATTCTCAATTTTTTTCTGAAATAACTTATGTTACACGTTATAATCTCTAATGTTAATGAAATCCTTTCTAAAATCTTTTGGAAGGCGTGTCAGGAGACACATTTTGGAACCTGAGCCCTTAGCATACTTGCTTTCCTTCTATTCTACTGAATTGCATTAATATTACAAAACTTACTAAAGGAAAGTTATTGCCAATAATAATCCGTTGATATTTGTTCAGTTTGATGTAAGTCTTTATCGACTCGATGTTGTCAAGTTACTGTCAAACATCTAGGACAAGAGTGGCCTATTTTGAGCTTTGGGTAGTAACATCGTGTATCGTGTAGAAGCATCGTGTATCTAAATTTATATTAATAACAACTTTGAATCTGAAATATTATATAAAGTATTCAGGTAAGCAAAATTATAGGCGGATATATTTAAAATCGTTCAGTTATTTTTACTACTCACTTTCTAATTTATCTATATGTACATAGTAGGTGAAGAAGGCATTACATTCCACCGAAAAGTTCAGTATAGTTATTTCACTGAAATACACGTTTTCAGGTATTCTGGATTAAAAAATGCATTTCTAGACAAAGATATGTGTGTATGTGTGTGAACAGCATGCCAAAAACGAAAAGTCGGTTAAATATTATGAATATTAAATTTTAATGAATTTTGAAGACCTGTAATTTTAATGTGGCATTTAAACCTGCTTTTAATTTACGTATTTATCAATATAAAGCATAATCTTTTATGTGCATAGAACAAGTATATTAGAAATATGCACGTCTAACCTAATATTGGAACGTAATATGCTCTTTATGACAATAAAGGTTTGCTTCCAAATGTATGGGCAAGATATATTTCGAGTAAGCTGGTCCAAACTTCCAAAATTCTGTCAAAATAACAGAAGTCCTAACTGGTCTTGGATTTCTATTATTTTTATTAGTAAGGATCTGAAAGGATCAATACTGCACTTTTCATATTCGAAAATGGAAGAATTTGTAGTGATAAATGGGTACACATTGGACACTGAGCAACCGGCGGGCTATTACTTTGTCCAGGGCCTAGGATTGGCCGCCTCTGATATAAGATATCAGCATAACAGTTATAAAATATAAGTTATTTAATCAGCTCAGCTGTTACGATTAACTTTCTTATCTCATAAAAGGTAAATCTTATCATTATCACTTTTTCCATTCGCTAAAAAAAATGAATGCAAAAGAGATAACGATAAGAATGAAAGCTTGTTAATACTTCACAGGAAGTTGCAATGCACTTATTTTCACACTATTATGTGTTTCAAATGGGAAGGTGTTTGTCCTTAAGCGCTACTAGGTGAGCAACCAATCGGAGTTCTGCGGTGTTGTCGAATTGCATTCCCGCTAAGTGATGTGTGATGAGCGCCAACCTAATCAATCTGTATGAAATACTATTCGCGCTAAGACAAATATTCAGATTTTGCCAAAACTGATCCATGTGGAAGGTAGAGAGTAATGTATCTAACATAACCATGAAAATCCCATATTTTTAGCTCAAATAGTTTTTCTAATACAAATAAATAAACCACTATTACCTGTATTACAACAATAAATCGTGACGTAAGCTGTAATGAATATCATTATTGGTTGGCATGTATACGTGTACATATATTTGTAGTTACTCAGAACTGAAACGTAAATGTTTGACATGGCGTGATAAAAGAATTACTTTGAATAAGCCAATTCGAGCGAGAGGAAACAATAAATTTCCTGCTGTCCTGGCAGATCGTGTCTGGTCACATTATATCTTTGTTTATGAATGGTTCATAATCTCTATTTACTCTAGAGGGTTCAAAGTGGTTGGTGTGTATGCATGTACATATACTTATAATTACTCAGAACTGAAATTTAAACTACTGACATGACGGATGAAAGAATTACTGTGAATAAGTCAAGGTGTTAAATTCGAGACAGAGCAAACACTTCGTTTCTTGTTAGCCTGTGGAATGCTGTATGCTTATGTTTATGAATGAATGCTGGATAAGAAGTATTTATTTACTATGGAGAGTTCAGATCAATATCATTCAGTTGTTCTTTACACAACAGTAGAGTAAGAGTTAAATAGTGCAATGGCTTCTTGCGGTGAATTTAGTGGTGAGTCGAAAAGGCAGGTATTGCAAAGTCAGGCTCGAAGTATTTATTTTTAAGGTGTACACGTTCTTCAAATGTTTCGGAAAAAGAATCTAAAAATGAGTTATTGCAAAGAGACTTCCGTTTAAAAACACGGAAAAAGTGTATCAGCTGGATCAACTTGCAACTGAAACGGGACACGAGGTAATACACCTCCCACCTTACCACTGCCAATATAATCCAATTGAGTTGGTGTGGGCTCAAATAAAAAAGGGAGTTGCAAACAGAAATAATGCTTTTAAACTGACGGACATTAAACGACTTCTTTACGAAGAAATGGACAAGGTAACACAACAGGACTGGGAAAACTGCGTAAGGCATGCAGAAAACCTTCAAGAAGACGATTTTAAGAAAGAAATAGCACGTGATGAGATTTTGGAACCTATAATCAATAATTTGCAATACTCAGACGATGAAGACAATGACAATGACGAATTGTCTCTTAACGGAAGTGACTTTGACAGCGATATGGATGAGCCACTGGCAGTTCCATTGGATTAGAAAAGCAGATAATTCAGAAACTATAATTATAGTTATAGTATTTTAAAATATACATAATTTGTGAAAATGCTTTTTCCAATTTTGATTTTGGCAACTGCATCATTGTAAAAATTTGCAAAATATAATTTGCTTACCCTTACGTCTGCGCCAAGCAGACCTGCATGTTGTATGTGTGTGTGAGAGAGGGGGAAATATAAAAGGAGTGGTAACAAGCTGGCAACGCTAAGGGTGATACGGCATCTGATTAACTGGACTCCAGAACCCCTCCCATTTAAAACACACAATAGTTACACTAGCATATATTGTGTGCATACATGTAGACGGAAGTAGAGAAACACATGACCACACTGAGAAGTGGTTGTCGAGCCACTTGACTTCCTTAGTCCTTAGCTAGAGGTATACGAACGAGGGCATTTTATAATTGATTGAAATCGCAACCAGCATTAAATCAGCTCTTATCACGTGATTTATTCCCCACGTTCACTAAATCATGTGATAGGAACTGGTTTTGCTTTACTGCTATAAACATTTTAGTTGGGATATAAGCTAATTATAACATGCACTATACAATTGCCTCAACTTCGTGGCAACTCTAATGAAAAAAAATCTACTCCACGCATTACAAATGAACCAAGTTTCACACTTCGTGTACAGTTGCATAGACACGTCTACTAGATTTAGGTTTATTTTTCTCAAAAATATCTATTGCATTACCCAAAGCCTTCACGCACTTCATATTATCTTTTAAGAGAGCAGTATACTTTATGTTCCATTTAGTAATTGCGTAGTAAAACTAAAAGTGTAATCTTTGTATGTACTTTGGAACACTATTTTATCCCACCTCACGTTAGAAATGAAATGTGTCCCGCTTTTACTACACACGGCACTGCAGGCGGTGACACTGGTGATGTATGAGATGAAGATGGAGCACCGGTGAAACGAGATGGCGGGGAAAACCGGAGATCCCGGAAAAACCCCGTCCCAACGCCATGTTGTCCATCACAAATCTCCCCTTGCGGTCGCCTAGGATCGAACCGGGATCGCCTTGGTGAGAGTCAATCGGTCTAACCACTCAACCACGGCGTGGCCCCATTTCACTTTAGAGCCAGCATATCCAGCAACTTTGTAATATTTATATGTATTTGTAATTTACTATTTAATTTGTTTAACATTTCTACACTGCTTTAATATTATAGTAGATAATTGTTTAACTGTAGAACTTTTCCTACTATAGCGAGCCATTTTATGGCGCATGCTTGCAGTTGATTAAAATAATTTTATAAAACTACATTGTTGAATAATTTACTTTTCTTGTTCTCTATGGATATTTCAAGCTAATTTCAAATGAATCGAATTACTTTGCGATAACTGCCAATTCCCATGATCATATATGCGCCACCGCTGTATCGGGATATCGTTCCGCAGGAATATTTTTACATGCTAGTACATTTACTGTGACTTTGTGGGTTCGTAGAATTAAAAGTCCAATTTGCCGAAATTCTAAATATTCTTAATTTCCGTAGAAATACACTGTTCACTTCTCACGTAACAACATTACATCACATATACAACACAATCTTCCAACGTCGATGACAATAACAAACAGCTCTCGTCACAACACTTTACAGCGGTTTACTGCTCGCCTCACTGTTTTACAACTGTCCGCTGGCGTGTCACAGTCGCTTATATATTCCATTCATAAATCCGAGAGGTTTCGAGTACAAATAAGAAACCAGCTTTTCTCTGTCAATCACGATATCACTAGAACCTCCCAAACGTGAAGTCCTATCTGTGCTGCCAAGTCCTTTATCTTAGCTATCTTTATTTGCCGGCTCTTTGTGAACACTACCCGCGCTATCGTTAACTGCTTATGCAAGCTCTTTATTATCCTGCAACACTACCCGCCGTGTGTTATCTATTTGCGCCGAAACTTTAATGCCCGTTGCCACGACATTACTGACATTTTACTGATGCTTTTAGGCACACTTAAAAACCATTTATTAGGGCAGAGTTGGAACCTGCGACCTTGGATCAGTAATTACAAGGGACACCTTTGATCTCGAACGCTCAAACCCGCACGAATAACAAACGACCATTAACACAACAGTGGTCCGTATCATTTCCTTGCAAAACTGAGCACTTGTCTACTAGCGCCATTATAAGTACAATATGCAGTATTAGCTGTATATGAAAACGATTGGTAATTTTGTATGCCCAACCACAAGTGAAGATACATGATAGTTCACTCTGTAATTTACAATCAATTTGCTGCATAAAAGTGTAAACCATATTAAATGCGCTTTGCGAAATTCAGGTTATGACACTGACATCCCCCAATCATCATATGCAAATTAAATTAGTTTGGATTTTCACATTGGACTGCGTGAATGCGGAAGCGATTTGGAAGGTGATAACGTGACTTTAGTGAGGTGTCGTTTACCGCTTCATTGAAAATTCCGAATCTACACTTTGAGGATTACTATAGGTACTAACAGGTGTGTAGTATTTCGTATTTTACGCTATTGTAAGTACTTTAAGCATAGGAATTTTAGGATTGTTGATTGAAACTGTAATTACATATATACTGACGTCCTGAATTACGTCATATTGTTACTTTGTTTCTCTTCATTAAAGTGTCACTTGAGGCACAATACAACGTTTTGCATGCAAATGACATAAATAATGGTTTTGTTTATGATAGATTGTTATTCTAATCATGTTTTCGAGCGGTTCTGAGTGTTCGAGGTCAGTGTTGTCTCTTGTTAGCGATGAAATTTTTTATCCATTGTACGTGAAAAAAGATGGTCACGCGTGTAAGTTAATGTTTTAAATTAAAAGGGATTTAAAATCGCGTTCGGGGTATAAGCTCACATTTCAAATACTCTGTCAGAAAAACTGTCTGATGGGTAGAATTAAATTCTTTATATCACTTTAGTAATATACCAAGGAGACATTTTAAAAAGAAATTGTTAGTCTATATTTACATTTGGCATTCCTGGAGTGTATTTACCATTAGTTGTAATAAAATAACTTTTTATGAAGTTAACTTGTTTAAATGTCTGCACTTGTTTCCACAATCTTTTCCAATTTACGTGTTTTAATTCTATTTTCTCAAACGTTCAACAACTAGGATTGGACATATATTACATGAATATGTTGCTTTATACTGGAGCAAATTTTAAGCAGTCTTGAAAACCCTAAAGAAAATATAAGATACACCTTCAAAATTTGAGTCCACCTCGGTAGCGTAGATGGTAGCATGCCTGCCTCACGTTCAAGAGGTCCCGAGTTCAAATCTCGGTCAGGGTGAGTTACCTGGATTAGGTTTTTTCCGGGGATTTTCCTGATCCTTCAAGACGAATGTCAGAAAACTGTAAGCTCCATGGATTCTGGACTCATTTGAGCATCATTTCACCCAATTCATTCACCGTCCGATAGGACTTAACGTTGGAGGACGTAAATTACAAAAAAAAAAAAAAAAATCAAAATTTGAGGACGGCTTACCTATTAAAATCTATAGTTTTAAAAAGTATTTCCATAAAACGAAAAATTAATCAACGTTTAATCTGAAATTAAATGCTATCGCTTTTAGTCTTAAACTATAAAACATTAGAAATGTGATTCTCTAGACTTAGTTTGGGCAATATGCCCTTAACTTCTTGTGCAGGCTGCTGCATATCCGAAATTAACATTTGCTCTCAGTATCCAATGGAATAACAATCTTAAGGAAAGCTCTTTCAACTCGACGTAAAATTGGTTCATTTAACTATAAAATTGCTATATTTCATTTGAAACATTTTGGTAAATATTTCAACAGTTTGTTTGAATTCGATATTTTAAGAAACTTCTGTTTTTGTTTTGTAAAAATATTAAAATACTTATTATAATGTATTTATGGGTATTCAATGCTGGTCTTTTGCACGTGACTTTTCCTCATGGTTATTTTTGTAGTTTTGGTGTGTAGGTATTGCATTTCATTATTATTAATCCTCTCCGAAATTATTGTCAGGAAAGTCTGCAATCAATCATTATGGGAAATTGGTAAACAAATGATGCTCACCACACTTGTTAGAAGACATTCATTTTATATATCTGTAGTGCTTGCTCAGAACATGGTATCTTCAAACTGGCATGTTTGCACAAAAGCTTTCTACACTTGCTACCATATTAAAGTTTAAGTACGTGAATGTAGCTAAACCGCGACCTGATGTTTGTTATTTTTATCTGTATGTGTATCGATTTTCAACTTTTAAACTGAAATAAAATATGCTATCATAAGACTTACTCTATTCTTGTGCAAACTCTACTACAGAAGCTCATTCTTCCTTTTCAGGTGTATACCCTCTAAGAGCAGTAAGTTCTTAGATAAAGGCTCTCTTTATCATGGACACCTTTTAATGCATACATAGACTAATTCTTCGCCAACATCAGCCAACCGAATGATTTGTGATATCATAGAGAAAGGTCTTATTCTCAACTCAAAGAAGGAATTCATTGACAAGTATAGGGTAGTTGAGGCAAGAGGAAGGACGAAATTACTATTATGAAAGAGCTTAAGGGACAAGGGAAGTGTATGCTTTGCTTTGTACCTACGTGGATGTGAATGACAAAGCCTGCCTTTGATCTCTTTCCGTGCCCCTTATGAACGAAACCGCATCACACGAATGATTATTTCATACCTAATTTAGCTATTTCATTCCTCTTCACCAACAGTGGAGATTACTGAATGAGAAACGCTAATGTATCTTTACAAACACTCCTGTTTTGAGACCATCACATCTTAGAGATAATGGATGCCTAAATAGATTATGTAGGTATATCCCGTGAACATTGTAACAAATATATTTGTCAATTAGAATAAAATTATAGATTTCAAAGGAAAACTGAACGAGTAAGAACACATTATCAACTGTGATTAATAAAGATATCAAAGGAACAAGTGCATTTTTTAAGTATTTGTGAATTAATGTGTTGATGACACAGCTACTTTGCACATATATGCAACATATGTGAAACAAGACGCAACTTTCAAGAACAAGGACAAACGACAAAAAAATATGCAGAACAGTGGCTGTATCAACTTTGAAACATAGAAGTGAAAACTGCATTGAAAATACATATTTAAATGGAAGCAATGTATATGAAATGTCTGCTAAAGAAAAAAAAAAAAACAAGAAAATAAAAGAAAGAAAAGAAGAAAACATGGACGAAAAAATACTTAGAAGAAGGGATCTTCAAAACATTTATTACCTCCCAACCACTAGAAAACAATGTAGCCGACCGCTCCATCGAGGCAAAAATTTGTGAAGAAGCGGGCCATCAAGATAATTATTTCAGACTGAACACACAAAATAAGTAATTATAACTCTTGTACTCAAAGTGCACACTATTCACACGATTTATCCAAGGTAGCTTTTTTTCCTTAAACATATCTTTATTTAAATTCTTACTAATAACATAATAAATAGTTTCATACACATTCTCCATTCTTAAAAATTACACCAAGAAAGGAAAAGTAGTTTGCAGTCACTCATGCTTCATGTCGCTATCATCTCCTTGTTTGTTTGGCATATTTATGCTTCTTTCCAACTTTTCCATAAGGATCTAGAATGCCACTCTTCTTGGGTTGATCCTTCTTTGCATGCCTTTTATTTCTTTTAGTTTTAACATCTGCCTTTCCAGATTTGGTCTTTCCTGCAGGCAATAACTTCTCTTGCTGCTTGCGTTCTTCTGCTTCCTTTTGCTTCATCACCTTGTACTCCTTGCAGTTATATCCTTTTCTTTTTGGAGGTTTAGCACCAAGTTTAATAGCTAAAGCTACCTTTGCCTCTTCTTTCTGCTCTGAACTTAAGCCAGAATCTCACTTTTTTCATGTCCATTTCAGTTTTTCTTGGTTTACCACTGTCACCATTTTTGTTAGTCTGCTTAGAAACTTGTTTATTTTCATTTGATTTGTAGCGATTATTTACAAAGAAAGTTAATCTTAAAAAGTGGTTATTCGAACCATATATTCATTATTTGTCTATGACAGTTATTAATTTATTATTATGAAAGAAATTGTTAATTTTTGTTAGGTCATTCTTTTTACATTTTATGTGTATTTATTTTTTATACTTTAAGGGCATTATGTAGCTCATGTTTAGAGAACTTTTAGGTCAACAACTTCCGGGCCCTACTTATAATATATAACGGTACAGAAATGAAATGCTAAATGTGACAGGAAGTATGGAAAGATAATATTCCAGAGTGCTGTTTAAGGTAGCTCCTGGTATTTACCAATTATGACAGGAAAAAGTAAAGAAAATCGCCGAAGATGGTTCTGGTGGGAGGAGGGATACTGCGTTACTCCCTGTCTCTCTCTTGTATTTACTTTCAGTTAGTTATCACGGTCGATGAGTTTAATTAGTTCGAGTGTCCCTACTGAAGACTATTTCCCAAATTCTATTTAATGACTTTAATTACTTATTAAAAGAATATGCACCACCAAAACACAACAGTTTTTCTATGAGCGTGAATTGCCAGAAGATGAAGAACAGCTCCACGAGTGGCTATAAAACAGAAAGGTAGACGAAAGGTATTGTACATTTTCCATTCGTCATTCAATAAAATATATCAGTCTTTATCAATGAAGAAGGAAGGGGGAGGTGTGTAGAAAACTTTTGAATGTACGTATGTATTGCTGAAGAAATAAACTCTTCAGTACAAAGGCTCAAAATGGGCATAAACACACGTGCTGAAGACTTCGGGCGAGGAAGAGAGAGAGAGAGAGAGAGAGAGAGAGAGAGAGAGAGAGAGAGAGAGAGAGAGAGAGAGAGAGAGAGAGAGAGAGAGACTTATGAACCAATAGGAAAGTAAGCTTGTATGAAACATAGAACATTTCTCAAGTCAAACACATCTATGAGAGTGACAGCACTACATTAAGGATTGATTAATTATTAATCATCGAAAAATGCTCGCATGACACACAGAAAGGAAATTAGTGTTCACGGTCGTATAACTGAAGTTTAAAATAACTTTGAAGAACAGTTTTCCGGTTTATAGACCGACCCTTATAATGGTGTCATAAACCGGAGATCCTTGATATGGTTAACAACAAAATGACTTTGGCAGTCTTCCATACGTCATTATTGCTGGGTTTCTGTATGACCGTGGTAAGAGGTCATGGACTCGTCAGTGCAAAAGCTCTAGAAACGCTCAGTCGATATGCGCATGCTAAACTGCAAGGTTTTCGACAGCAATGCCAACGACATAAGGGTAGTAGTTGAATCTGCAGACACTAATTATAATTCAGGGCCAATGTTAGTGCCTGTTTTCTCCAGTCAAATCTTTTTATGTCTTGATCTTTACCGACATGAAGAAGACTATCAGTACCTAAACTATATTAGCGACTGGTCTCTTTGATATATCTAGTTCTTTAACTAAGAAATGATATTGTGACTTCGTGGGTTCGTAGAATTAAGAATCTTGCTTGCAGAAATTTAAAACACTTTATTGCAGTAAACAGAAGCTTTGTACAACCCTTGCAGCAGCAAAAAGACGTGACATTGACAAACAGCAGTCTTCAAGGTCGTCTTGATCGCCCGTCACACGTAAACAAACAAAAGATTCCACTGTGGTACATCACACAACTCAACTCCACTGCTCAACTGCAACTGCAACTGACTACTTCTCACACTCTGCCACTAATTATACCTCCCAGTCACTGTTCTAGAATGCAGTAGACCATTCGATAACAATCACAACGGCATCAGAAAAGCCGGAAAATTCCAGCCTTCCCTCTGTCTCTTTCTCCTTCTCTATTTCTTTCTCTTTCAGAGCTTTCAGCTCTGTGCGCTACTCTCTGTCTCTTTCTTTCCTGCCCACGCGCACAGCTCTGCCTTTGCGGCAGCTCCAACACAACAATGCGATCGGTGTTCTTGTAAGCTTCGCCTTGAATTTTGCTCACTGATGCCTCAGGTTTAACATAAGCAGAAGTTACCGCATTACGGAGAGATAATACAAAACATTCCAGAAGAAAACATTATTTTTAAAAACGATTGGTACTTTTAATCTTTATCATTTCCATGAGAATGTAATCACTAACCGGAGTTTAGAGTTCGAAAATAGGTTGGGGTGCGATTTTATCTTATACTCTGATAACACTAACTGTTGAGATAAATGTTTCGAATTACTCCTGCGTGTGTTGTAATGATCATTAAGAAAAGCACGTACATGAAGAACGTAATGGACGATTGTTATAATTAACAAAATACTTCCGAGCCTCCTCTCCATTTGTCTGAATTAAACGATTTAATTAAATATGTGGAACGGATTCCAAATGGTGGTGATGAGATGACCTCCACGTGGATTATCTGGAGCCCCACGTTGGGCGCCATTTGTAACGGAATTAATACGTGGGAGGCTACAGTTGCGTTGGAGAGGATGATTCTTCCTCACCTCTGTGATGGAGCTGAAGTCCCGGGTCGCGAAGTCAATCTGCGCTTTTGCTCAGATCTGGTGTGCCATGTTGAGCAATTCCTCCCGGTTTGCACCTGTGCTGCTGCAATCTGTGCATGAAATACTCTTACTTCGCGGACGGCCTCGGAAATGAAGCCTGATGGAATTAAACTTCTACTTGTAGATAAAATGAATTCACTTCTTAATAAAACGAAATATCCCAATATTTTATTTTGAAGTTACGAATTAACAAGACACCTCGAGAAGTAGATTTAAAATTATTCTAGCAACGTAACTGAATACTCAATTTCAAATGATAAAATTTTAAAATTTCTTTAGATTATTAAATACTCGTTGTTTGCACATACGTCTTTCCTTCTCGCTAATTCAAGTTTATTTATTTTGCCGCTTCTATGGCAAGTAAATATTTGTCCATTGGACCAAGTCAGGTTTAACGACCAATGTGTTCATACCATATTTGATAATTCTTAAAACCTTTTCGCAAAACTTAACTTAAACAATTTGATATTCAAATATTATTTCACATGATTTTGTATTCCTAAATAATATCGTTAAACAAATTAGTACTGTTTATTTAATTTTATTCATGACCCACCGAATTGCACTTTTTCTTTCAATTGTCACTTAATCTCGTCCACTTCTTGCCATCACTTATATTAATTTAAGATTAATTATTTTAACACCAATAAAATGAAGTTGAAATAATAACAATGTTTTGGGTTTGAACTTAAAACAGCTGTCTCATATGAGAGCCACAATTTCAATAACTGCAACCTCAGCCTTTGCTAGCTCGTTAATGTAAACGTTTGGAAGTACTTCTGCGTGACTTATAACGTCCATTAAAAACATTTACATGAAGTGTATAAGAGAGGTTTGTGGTAATTAAAAATAAATACTGTACTTCTAGGCCTCCTCTCTGTTTCACTGAATTAAACGAGTTAACTAAATATGGGAGCTGTTACGTCACAATTTCAATGAATCCATCTCAAGCGTCAGCCTACTCAAGTGTATTGGTCTCTGTCAAAGCTGCGTTTCTGAGGAAACTTGTTTTAAAGTGTTGCTGAAGAAGGTTCGAAGCCGCACAAAATGGAATCTCCAGTGCATTTTCTGAAGTACAACCCGATATGGCTATATACCTTATATAGCATAATCATAGAAAACAATGGTAGCTACACATAAGATATTGAATTGGAAGGATCTTCAAATGGAGGACCACATGTCATAGATTCCAAACTGTGGCTATACTACTGGTAAATAAAAGATTAGTGAATCTTACGGATTGTAATGCACCGGCTTCTCGTCGTGTCATTCACCAACCTCAGGTGTTATTTCAAGACATGCAGTACTTGAATTTGGCACTGAAGTAAGCAAATGAAGTCAACTTCAGGAATAGTATAATTTTTGAGAGTCCCTTAAATCTATAAATATGACTTACTTCAAAGATATGTTGTCACTTGGAAGTTTTTGAAAGCACATATTTATTAGCATCTAAGCATGTAATGCTTAGCCATTTCAGTGATTCGGTTGACTGCCCTTGAGTACAGCTTTCTGAACAATGGCACAGCAAGGTGGAATTAACAGCAATGGGGTGTGGTTCAACTAACATGAAGGTCATAAAGTACAAATGCTTGAAGGGTGATCAGAATATAGATGTGAGTCACCGCCTACTTGACACACATAATCCTTAATTACATTGTTTATCAACCCGAATCTCTCCAGTCACCTACACAAATCGCGTCGCATAAATTAATTTCAGCAAGATGCATTCAAAGTATCTGACACATTATTTATTCACTTTCAGATTTCAATAAGCTCCAAAGAGGTTTTTCATTTTAGACTCTAAACTGCTCTAAGTTTTGTCCAAATTTAAAATAGTTTTATTTACTTTTTTGGAAGAAACTGCATCCATACACATATTTTTCATGTCATAATCGATGTAAAATGAAGGGGTAGTTTACCACGATTAGTACTCGAAGAAACACTACATTAATAGAACGAACATAATTAGTCTTCTACAGGAAGAGGTGAAGACTGAGCGATAGTTATATTTATGAAAACTTCCATCGATGATATGGAGATGTAGGTTAGTTATTCCTAAATCGATAGGAATAAAACTGAGACATTAAGGAAACGGTAATGTAGCTAAAAAAATAAAAGGTTAAAGGGTTAACATAGTTGCAAGCCTTTACAACTATTCCCACTATATAGGTCTTGTATTACTCGTAAGAATGAATAATCTAGTTTTAAAACAAGTATTTGGTGCCTACTGCTAATGATTAGAAGTACGATTACAGAGTTTTACAACGTGCCACAACCCAAGACCCAGCTCGTCCTTTAGCATTTCAAAGCTGTTCTTCTCGATTTCTGTTCTGTTTTCTACAATTTTACGTGTTCTGAATGACCACATACTGCAAGTTTTGTTCAATTTACTTCAAATTTAGTAGATAAACACCCAAAACTGTGAGAAATAAAGAGTGGAAGTGATCTTGCTTTATTGGTAATGTTTGGAGAAGTAGTAATTAGAATATCTAATTAACACATTAAAGTGATAAAAGTACTGTTTCTCGCCAGTTTATAATTTTTGTTTCATAAACTAAAACATCAATAAAGTATCTGCTTCCAATATTTTAATTAAATATTAATTACCAGTCACAGTTGTCACAGCAAAGAAAGTCCCAAAGGACTGAGGCACAAGGGGGGAGGGTAAACACTGTTTCGATATCCTGCCTGTAGTTGTTTATGACACTTGGGTCAGGTTAGTCATAGTTCATTAAAAAGCACTCTAACACCTACTTTTGTAAATAAATCTTCTCGGTTTTAGTACTCTGAGTGAATAGGGCGCATCTTTTTTTGACGGTTCTACTCCTTGTGTAGCCTGCATTCTCTTTCACAAACATTAGCTGTCCTTGTCGCACTGTGTTAAGCGTAGCACATTCCTGACAGGTACTTTCTTCGTATTGGCAAACAGTATTAGCATTTTTAAATGTTTTCATTGTATCCAATATACTTCTGTACCACTATAATAATTACCTAAGCCAATGAATAACTTGAACACTACTAGAGATATAACAATCAAAACTTACATACCTATATGCTAATTATGTGGTGTATTTCGTGCGCTGTATGTTAAAAAAACATGCTAAAAACTGCACATATACCGATATAATCCTGAACGTATTAGAACAATAGAAACAATTATTAATTTTCATCCTTATTTCTACGCCATTTATTATATTTCATTTTTGCATTCAAATTAATCATTGCGTGAGCTACTTCACTAATGAGAACATGAACAACTAACTTTAATATTACCCTTTCGGAGTTCCCATTTTGGGTACCCATAAAGTATCCAGAATTTATCATCATCATCATCATCATCATCATCATCATCATCATCATCATCATCATCATCATCATCATCATCATCATGATTATTATTATTGTTATTATTGTTATTATTGTTATTGTTGTTAATGTTATTATTACTATTATTACTATTATTATTATTATTATTATTATTATTATTATTATTATTATTATTATTATTATTATTATTATTATTATTATTATTATTATTATTATTATTATTATTATTATTATTATTATTATTATTATTATTATTATTATTATTATTATTATTATTATTATTATTATTATTATTATTATTATTATTATTATTATTATTATTATTATTATTATTATTATTATTATTATTATTATTATTATTATTATTATTATTATTATTATTATTATTATTATTATTATTATTATTATTATTATTATTATTATTATTATTATTATTATTATTATTATTATTATTATTATTATTATTATTATTATTATTATTATTATTATTATTATTATTATTATTATGCTCGAAGGCAGAGGTTTCCGTTCTTTATATATCATATAGTTAGAACTTTTAGTTGACTAATATCTACAGGTTTGACATCCGAGCATTCAAATCCAACACCTCTCACCTTACAATTGGCGGCTCTTTGTATCGCAAAGGATCTGCACAAGGAGAATGCTCAAACAGTCGTTACTTCCTGGATTACCCCAGCATACAGATTGTTGGAATTAACTATTTTGGCAAATGTTATATTCAATCATTATTTTAAACATTTTCTGTGGTGGAATAACTTTTCTACCCCATGGCATTCTCAATCAGAAATGAAAACCTTCTTTGCAAGTGTGTTTTTGTGTATCTCCAATGTATTAGTTGGTTGTACTCTGGAACATAAGTTTTGTGAATTCTTTAGCCTTTTAGTTAATTATAAATTGAAATTAGTGTTTTATAGACCCTATCCGTTAGAAAGGAAATGAGTTCTCAATGGAGAAAGAATTGTCAAAATTGGTTGAATGTTTTTAGAAAACACACACACACACACACACACACACACACACACACACACACACACACACACACACACACACACACACACACACACACACACTCACACACTCCACTTACAGTCTTGATACTAGTATAATGTTTTAAGTACAACTAACACTGTAAGCAACAAACGCAGCTCCATTGGAGAGGCTGGCCAGTGCAGTTCTGAGTAGTTGGTGTGCTTTATATGTACACATCTATTGTACGAAAACTCCCATTCTCACAATCATCAAAAAAGAAAAATGTTTAAATATGCACCTAGAGGATCATGAGCTATTATGATGTATCCAAAAGGAGTGTTATGCAGTCACAACACGTAGAAGCTAAGTTTCATAAACATAGGTTCAAGTCTAAACTATGCATCCATAGTTACAGGTCAATAGCTTGTTTAGTTTTTGAATGATAGCATTTTAAAAAAGACAAGTGTAGAGGCTTTACGAAAATTGAGGATTTGGAAAAACGAGCAGTGATTAAGTACTTCCATTTGAACGCCTTAACGCCTAAAGAAATCAAGGAGGAAATGGAGAGTATATTGAAAGACTCTGCCCCTTCATATATAATGATTAAAAGGTGGGTTGCAGAGTTTAAAATGGGACGTACGAGCACTACTGTTGAGCCTCTGGACGCCCTGTGGAAGTCACAACTTCAGATATCACTAAAAAAAGTTCATCGTTTAGTACTGGAAGACCGCAGATTAAAGTTGTTTGAGATATCAGAGGCTGTAAACATATCAAAAGAACGTTTAGATAATATTTTAATTAATTTTTCGCCTTTAACAAGGTCTGTGCTAGACAGACACCTCATCAAAAGTTGCAAAGAAAAACTTTATTTGCTAAAAATTTGGAGCTCTACCCTAAAAATCCCAGTGAATTTTTGAGACGACTTATTACCATGGATGAAACTTGGATACATTACTACACTCCAGAAAGCAAATCACAGTCAAAATAATGGATTGCGTCAGGTGTACCAACTTCAAAAAAGGCAAAGTCAATTTTGTCAGCTACAAGGTTATGGCGAGTGTTTACTGGGGTGCACAGGGAAATATTTTTATTGATTACTTGGGAAAGCGGAAAAGTGTCACTGGTGATTACTACGCAAGCTTACTGTAACATTTGAGTGATGAGGTGAAAAGACAAATACCTCATTTGGCTAAGAAAAAAATCTTGTTTCTTCACGACAATGCTCCGCCACGTCGTTCAGTCATTACAATGGGAAAAATGTGCGAATTAAACTTCGAATTGCTTGAACACCTACACTATACTCCAGATCTAGCATCCAATGACTACCTGTTTCCGAATCTCAAAAAAATTCTTGAGGGGGGGGGCAAGATTTCACAGCAAGGAGGAGGTCACTGATGCGGTAAACAGCTATCTTGAAGACCTTGATAAATCCCACAACAGAAATGGTTTATTTAAATTAGAACACCGATATGACAAATGTGTTAGTTAGCTTTTCTGGAGAGTGTGCTGAGAAATAAAGAAAAGTTTTAATGGTATTATTTTATTGTGAGGCCCGTGACTTATCAGCCACCCACGTACTAACACACAAAACTGCATTCTTCTGGTTCTTTCATAACACTTTTTGAACCTTCAAATTTATCATAGTGGTCAAATGAATCATATTCTTGAGCAATTTAGAAGTGTAATAAAAACCATATGTTGGTTCACTCTGTGTGTTTCTGCTGAGAACGGGAACAAAATTGGTTAATAATTACATCGTGATCATATGTGTAAGGACGAAAGGTCTGAGAGCAAAAACTATATAGTAGGCATGTAATTGAACCGAAAAATATTCTTTTTCAAACTGTTGACGAGATTTTAGCTATGATATTGAGTGCAAGGAAGCACTGCCATTCGTTCACTGTCGCTAAGTTAGAGCAAAGGTTCAAATTTTCACGGTAATCTTATCTTTGCTTTCTTTGTTATGCCTGGAATATCGTCACAGCGATAAAATAACTTCTAAACGTCAAGTCTTTCAGAAAACGACTTGAGAGAATTAAAGCGGCTAATTGTGATAATCCCATAGAAAGGAAAGGGGGACAAAAGAAGAATTAAAAACCATGTAGACTGCTTGCATAGTCAGGCAGTCAGCATGCGATCTTCTCAACCCTAAAGTAATTCGTTCATGAGGGTGGAAGGAGTTTTCTTTGAATAGTCATTCCCTATTCTTCTCAATATGCAGAAATGTGAATGTTTGAGAAAATGAAGTATGTTGTTAATAAAAACATTTTCAAAAATTGAATGAAATAGATGATGCCAGCGAATATTAAAATAAAACCACTGATATATGAAAGTAGTTAACGGTGACTAAATGAAACTGAATTTCAGGTACAACTATTAACATGAATTTCTAGGTTCGCACAAGCCTAAGATGCGATGAAACCTCGGTTAGATGGCTAAAAATGACTAAATAAATAGTAAATGAGAAAAAACTAAAAATGGTTGTTCATCTTGCACTGAAACTGATTTATTGGATCTAATTATCGAAATGGGTGGCACTCTCGAATCTCCCTGATTTTAAGTTAGTTTTAAAACTTCTCTGTTACAGATATTATGTTTCGGTTTGAAGTGAAGGAAATAGGAAATAGTTAAGTCTTACCAGTATTTTTTAAATTCTAAATTCATCACTGAGCGGCACCAGTGTAGCATGGCATACATGCAAGAGAAAGTGCAGGAACTTTTATGGTATGCAGAGTAGAAGTCTATCATTACATGCAAAGACAAAGCAGAGAGACATAATCTTCCAGCAAGATGGTGTGCCACCTCACTGGAGCCACATGGTGCGTATATCTCTGAACAATGCTTTCCCAAGCCACTGGATCGGACGCGATGGGCCAATGCTTGGCCTCCTCGATCGCCCGACGTAACTCCATTAGATTTTTTTCTATGGGTTCATGTAAAGAACATTATCAAAGTACCTGACATTAACGTCTTACGTACACACATCATAGAAGCAATAGCAACCATCACACCAGATATGCTGAAGCGAACCTGGACTGAATTTTGCATATTCTGCGTGCAACCCAAGGAGCGCACGCAGAAACCTTTTGGTCTATACTATCTTCCGACTAACTTGGTCCGGACCAAAGGCGATCTAATTTTTTGTTATTCATAGACGATAAAAAGCCTCTGACCAAGTAAAGCAATGAACCAGCACTATGGCCAGCACGGAGCAAATGTTACACGACGTAGAAAGGTTCTCCTGCGCATGCGCGAGTCCCATTGAGTGCTAAATAAACCCCAGTGTACCTACAAGTTTATTAATGTGTGGTAGTTACACAGCTGTTTCTTTAATTATTCTTACGGTTGCTGCTGCTGTTTGAGATTCAGTAAAAAAAGTTTGGTGTGCTGTGAATATGGATAGTATGAAGAAGCGCGGTATCAATTGGTCAGAGGAAGGCCAATGTTTTCTCTAGTCCAAAAAAGAATGAACATTATAGAAAATAAATCAGTGTCGACCGATATAAATATGAGAAAGGAGGAGGCATGGAGGAAAATTTATAATGAGTTTGCTCAAAATGCGGCTACTAATGCCCGACTAATATCGTGCAGATCAGCAGTGTTGTCTTGATATCCTCCTCTTGCATAATAGTGAAGTGCTGTTAGGATTTGAGTGTCAATTGAGATACTCAGGCCTCGGTTATCGTCCCTGACGTACAGGTTAGGACGAATCATTTCTATCAGCTTTTTGGCGTTCGCTTTACTAAACCTGTATATGATTTTGAAGTTTAGGTCGTCGTAGTTCGCAATAATTTCTATTCTTGATAGATAAGTTTTCCTCCGTGCACCTTTAATCTACCCCTTGGAGGCGGACCAAAATTTAAGCCAGAACAACGTGTTTGGTCCCTGGAGTGTCGTTAATCCCGGTTTATGAATGAGAAAATCGATGGTCCGCCATTGGTCTATCGGAAGAAACAAGTTGATCCGGACCAAGTCTGAATATGAATATGGCGCCTACTGATTATTTTCAAGAAAGTATTTGAATTGTATTTTTCAACACAATTTATAAAATTGTCCTAGTGGCTTTGGTTTTCATTTGTAAAGCAATGGACATCAGGGAGATTCGAGGGGAGCACCCTCGAATACTATTTAGAATAACTACTACCGAGCCAAAAGCATCAGGTGGTTTCGTCTGTGGCCCACATTGTGGAGGCCCGGGTTCGATTTACGTGGCCAACTTACCTGACCCATGGGTTTATTTTAGTTTTCCCGGGTCGCCAGGCGAACTTCCTGTCCGAATTTTCTGTCCCTCCATTTCCTCCGGTAGGTTGGTTGACGCTCTCCGAACCGGCTGCTGGAACCGCTTCTGAACAACAGTAAGGGGGAAATGTCCGTTGTCCTGGCCGGTGGAGGTTTCCATCTAAGTGAAATTTAGGGACTCTGCCCTCTACACTGTCGTGGCTCCTTACGACGGCCGCCCTCTTGTCTCCTCTAGCCTCATCCTACCATTTGGGGGCATAGGTACAACAGATCGCAATGCCGAATCCCCTCCTTAGTAATCCTAATCCTAGAATAGTTACATACACACCAGCTGTGTTATTCATACTCGAACTTAACGCTGGTTTTTAAAAACTAAGTTTTTCTTTGTCTCTTTGTTTTTCCATATAGTTGATTATTTGAATAGTCACAAATCTGCTATCAACACATAGGTTTTGTAATAATATATATCGTGCAACTTCTCTCATACATACTGGGAGCATTTCATTTTACGCTTACTTCTTCACCTTCTTGAATATTATAAGATGCAGCAGCATGGGAAAGAGCGACTTTTTTCCGACTGTACTGTTAACAAGTGCACAGCAATAATGCCTTCTGAAAATATCGATGCTTGCCCCATATTCTGTGTGTTTAATACAGTATACAAAAACCATGTATAACATACCTTAACATAGCATAAATATAACTTATAAATGAATAAGTAAAGCTAATATACATATTCACTAGGTGTTACGTACTAATGTGGTGAAAAGATGTGACGTACTAATGAGAAAAATCAATAACCAACATACATATTTAGAGCTAAATGTTAATCGACAAAGTTCGGTACCTAAAACCTTTAATGTACTAGGTATATCTGCGAAAAACGTAAAAGTAAATAACGTCTAAGTGACACTAAAGTGTATCTTATGACCTAACAGTGAAGTGCAAATATCCTTGTGTGTTAAGGGAGTTGTAGAATGACTGGGGCAATGCCGAGTAAACACAAGGCAGTGCGGAACTGACGCATTAGCGTGAGTGGCCTTGTTCTCTTTCCTATCAGTGAAGTTGATAAGCAGATCGCGTTCATTGAGAGATAGTCTCGCGTTTCAGTGTGAGACCACGAGAAAAATACGAATACTGACTTCCCAGGTGACAAAAATGTAAACTCTTTGAAAATTCAAACCGATAACAAGGACTATCTCGGAAATAAAGTCTACAATGCTTCACGTTAATAAACTGTAGGCTTTAACAGATATACAACTTTTTCTGTAGTAAGATTTTGTCTCTCTTATTGTTTGCCAATTATACAAAAGTCGTTTGAAATGAAGAAGACTTCAGATGCTATTCCAAGAAAATTTAATATATATCTACATTTTACTTTTATTGGGGATGGGTACATAACGACATCGAACGATATTTAGAAAATTCGCTCGATACTTTTTCTATACTTCGGTGGTGATTCTGCAATTTTTATTTTATTTTATAATCACAAAATATTATTTCCGCAAGTACAGACATGTGCAAATTAGACTCATTCATTTTTTCTTTACTTTGCTTAAGTTTAACATTCAAAATAATAGTTATTTACCGCCGCAACCTATTTCAATTTGTCGTCATTCTTTTCATTGCTATAAAATGAAGCATATTCAATTAAATTTCTCTCTTAATAATAGTTACGGGATTTTTCTTTTACTTATAGTAATATGGTGGTAGCTCTGAATTAAAAGCAGCCATTTTCTTCATGTCTGTTTATCCAACTGTTTGGTGATATTGCTTTCATTTGGTGAATGTAGTAACTGAAGATTGTTAATATTTGCCTTTATTGTGTTTTATGGCTAATATATCCTCAGTATGTATTATTAATTGATCTCAAGCCAGGTAACATCGTGTATCTTATCCTTAGCATTCACATTGATTCAAAAGTGAGGTTATGGGTAAAACTGCTGACTTACCCTCAAGGAAAGTAGCTGTAACTGAGAGTCTTTTGAAGGAAATTCTTTATTCACAACGTGAAATAGCTAAGAAATTGTGTATTTCACAAAAATCTCTTAGTCGCATTTATCAAGCTTTAACATTTAGTGAGACGTTGACCTCACAAAGCGATGGAAAGTGCGGGAGGAAAAGAAAGCTATCACCAAGGATGCAAAGAAAACTTGTGCAGGTGGCAAAAAAAAATAGAAGAGCAACCAGCATTGACTTCCGTAATCAACTAAAGCAGTACGGTACAGAAATATCAGCCTCAGTAGTTCGCAGAAGATTATGTGAAGCAGGTTTACCAGCACGCAGGCCTCGTAAAAAGGCTAAACTGACACCTGCAATGGCAAAATAGAATGGGCCAAACAGATGCAGAAACATCCAGTGGAATTTTGGAGAAAGGTAAATAGTTGAAAATTATATATAGCATAAAATTAAACTATGTACATGTAAATTTTATGGAAATGAAATAAACAGCCTAAACTTTGTTTCTCTCACTGCTGGTTTTGTTATACTATCTTTGAGCAATTTTAAAACTGTTTAATATTAATAGAGGTTTTTATTGTTTGAGATAATTTTCTCAGATGAATCCATGTTTGAAGTATGTGAAGAGAGCAGCCAATATGTGAGAAGGACAGATAAAGAAGCATTTTCCCCTCAGTGTGTCGATCAAAGAGTACAGCACCCAACATCAAAAATGACCTGGAGCTGTATGTCTGCCCATGGACCTGGAAGATTATACATAGTTGTGGGATCTATGGAGCAGAAACAGTATAAAAGTGTATTAGAAACAAGACTATTTCCGCAAAGTAAAGAATGGTTTCCAAATTGTGATTTTGTGTTCATGCATGACAGTGCCCCCTGCCATAGAGCAAAATTTGTAACCCAGTTCCTCAAAGAAAACATTGTAAAAGTACTACCATGGCCGGGGAATAAACCCTGATTTAAATCCAATAGAGAATCTGTGGGTTATTGTTAAACAGAAACTGAAAAAATTGAAAATAACAATTATTGAGGGCCTGATAAGCATTTGGCACAGAGCTGAAGAAATGAAGGAAAAGTGCTCCACCCTTGTAGAGAGCACGCCTAAACGCATCAAAATGGTATTAAAGGCTAAAGGAATGCATATAAAATACTAAGATTTGAAAATGTATTTTGTAATATTATTTATGTTAAATAAATAGAAAATAAGCGGTATGTGTTAAAAATTTCACCATTGAGTCTAATAACTTGCACACGTCTGTAAAACATTGCAAAGCTCGAGAAATTGCCAGGAATGTGGTACTTGCACAGTAACATTACGGAATAAAATAATCGTGTGTCAAATTCAGTGCCAGTAAGCTGTTCTCAAGAAGAAATCACTGAATACCTAAAGGCGATTTGTTACCTGCTCTTTCTAGTGCACTGGGATACTGAAGAAAAAAGAATGCAAATTTTCTAGAACTGAGGAAATAAATTATCTGCTAAATATTTTTGTATTCCACCTGCAACAGTTTTCTCTGAAAGACTAACACAGCAGGACTCATAAGAAGTAGACTCGATACCGAAAGAGTGAGAATGCTAGTATTTTTGAACAAAAGCTTATACAAGTGGACTGGTTCAAAAACGCATTTTCCTTTTAAATGTTTAATATAGAGTTTACAAATAAGTACGCTGATGGTTTTAAGTTTTGTCTCATTAAATATATGCACCTATTTAATTTTATTGGCATTACACAGTTCTTAAAACATAAGTGTATTGAAGCTAGTAGAAATGCGGTATCGAGTATCGAAGTATCACGTATCGTGGAAAATATCGTGTATCGGTTTTGAGAATCGAGTATCGAGAAAAAGTGGTATCAGCCCATCCCTAATTTTTATGGAAAAAATAT
Source organism: Mantis religiosa (assembly GCA_030765055.1). Taxonomy (NCBI): domain Eukaryota; kingdom Metazoa; phylum Arthropoda; class Insecta; order Mantodea; family Mantidae; genus Mantis; species Mantis religiosa. The sequence goes on from CM060949.1 coordinate 97,573,346, forward strand.
GGTATTGAAATCGCGTTTGTTACAAAATTCTGTAAAGTAAGATAGAAAAAAAATGCATATAAGGGTGGTTTGCAGTGGCAAATTTCCCTACAAATCTTCCTGGAAGATGCTGATCATAGAAAACAAGGCAGCTTTTCCAGATTTTGAGTTATACTTTGAAGACACCACGAAAAGACATTAACATTTTCTATGAATACATTTTTTCCAGAGAATCTCAAGTATGTATTTCCGGTGTATCCAATCTTTGGGTGGAATGCAATTCTTCCCCCAGTTACAGGCGAGTAGTACAGATAAGGGAAAAAAGCTTGTCATTTATTCCCTAAATTTGTTTATCAATATAGAAATGTTTATTGTTGACATGAGACTTTCAATTACGAAATTTCCTTGTGCCGGATGACGATTTAAAACGTAGCTGCCTTAAATATCCTCGTACGCACCATGCCTTCAATATGATGGAAAACTGGGAATATATGAGTCAACTGGAGAATTTAATGTCAGGACGGCACCTTGGCCATGGTAGCTCAATAGGTTAGAGCGACTGGACGGAAACCAGGAGATCCGTGGTTCAAATCCCGGTCATGGCATTGAATTTTTCATGTTAACTCTATCCATTCAAAACCTTGGCCTATGTGCGGCTAGTGTGAAGAAATGATCAATTTCCACCAATTAACTTAAATAATAAGAGTTAAATGATGAAGCCTAGGATTTAAGTACTTACGATAGTTAGTCGCCACAAACGGTGTATCTCGAGTGCGAGAGCCCTTAGTGTTTTACCGGAAATATACGAGTCAAATGGAGAATTTAATGTCAGGTTGGCCATGGTAGCTCAATAGGTTAGATCGAGTGGACAGAAACCAGGAAATCCGTGGTTCAAATCCCAGCCATGGCATTGAATTTTTCATGTTGACTCTATCCATACAAAACCTTAGCCTATGTGCGGCTAGTGTGAGGAAATTATTAATTTTCACCAATTAACTTAAGTAATTTAAGTTTATTCGCGTAAGTGTTAGATTCATACAGCTTTCTTGTTCATTTTACTCTGACAAGTGAATGAAAGTAATATATAATATTGTAGATAATCCTAAACCAGATGGTTGCTATAAATATATGTATTTTAAAACACCAATTAATAAAAATGCGATGTTGCCTGTTGGCTGAATCATGGTTGATAATATATTGTCGCGAAGGATTGTTTGGCTGCTGCGAAAGAGAGAGAGAATTGGGGAATGAAAGAGACAAATAGCGCCCAAGCCACGCCCACAAAGTGGTAAGCGCCAATCACTTGCCGAGGGAGAGACGGGGTGGGGCAGGGGAAGACGGAGAGATGTCTGGATAGTTCTCCTCTTGTCTTGCTCCACCACGAAAGGCCGTGAAGCTTCGAGAAACTTCGGCAACGTTCGAGAAACGATGGCTCGGTTATAAAAGCGAGTGGACTGGACTGGACTAGACAACCAGTCCGTCCCGTCCCTGCCGCCGCTGCTGCCAGTATGGAGACACCGCCGACTCCTGTTCCAACGAACCTCGCTGCCACTAATGTGGTGCCGCGAGCCTCAGCGTTGCCTGCACCGGTCCCGACCTGACACGCCACCCGCTGTACTGTGCTACCTGCGACACTGCAGGGCACTTCACCGGACAGGCAGCGTGCCCAAGAAGTCCAAGGGGAAGCCAACCACACCAACAACCACAGCTTCCACACCAACATCCTCGCAGCCACACTCACTTCCCCCGCACACAGAACCTTCCCTATACCAAAACCCTCACTCAACAACCAGACCCCCAGATTCTCCAAAACGTCAACACCGCACTTCAAACCTCACATGCCAGCACAGAGACAGCCACGGAACTGCTCCAGACCTTCAGTACTACGCTTCAGGATATGCGGACAACATTCAGGGAGCTGACTGCGCGGGTGGCAATATGGGAGGTAGCCCTTCTTCGTACACAAGGTGAAGGAGGTCGCCCAGACTTCACTGCCTGGGAGGCTGCCGGCACTTCAGACGCGCTTGATTACTGTAAGGCCAGACTGGAAAGGATTCTGATATGTTAACGACACACGCCTCTGCACGCCGTCGAAGCTCGAGGGGGGCTCTCCGTGCTTTTCAGAACTTCATTTCTGATAGCATATGAGACCTCGCAAGAGCACTGGCGCCCATGCAAGGTGCCCTACCGCCACACTTCCAGCCTCGCAGAGACACCCGCGCCCGAGGGACGCCACCACCTGACCTGTCTCGCCGATACCCTTCAGACACCGCAAATTACTGCCACGATGACTATTGAGTAAGCAGTCACCGCTGCTCAACAAAATTCACCACTGCGCCAAGGTTGTAGTCAGGGTCCCTGGATCATGGCTGCTACCTATTCACCACCGCGGTCTACCGCAACATTGAGTTATGGTCCACGAACAGCCGAGATGCTTCGGCGGTAACGGCCAACAACTTCACAAACATAGCCAAAATTAAATAAGCACCACAGAGTCTCAATAAACAGTATCACCTCAGAACAACATCCCTCCCAATACCCATTCTTTTTCCTATCCACATACCCATATACCTTGTTGGAAAAAAAAATAGACAGCCAGTCAGCAGAGAGCTGTGAGGAGTTGCAGTTAACGAGCTGTTTATTGTGTGTGAACATTTGAACTGTACCGAGTCGAGTCGAGTCGAGAACTGATAATCGTGTAGTGATTTGAAGGCGAATTCTTTTGTTTGTTTACGTATGGTGAAGCCACAAGAGACTGTTGGTGTATGTTTCGTCATCCTGCTGCTCAAGGCTGTACAACAGTGTCTTTCTACGGAAATAATGAGCACTTTGAATTTCTGCAAACTTTACGTTTCATTTTATGAACCCACAAAGTCACAATATAAATATCTTCGTTGTCATATTAAAAAGTCTGATCTTTCAACGGCACCGGAAAATGTTTGGAGGCCCGTGAACCCAAATTGCATAAACGTATACACAGAAAAATAACTATACAAATTAATAGACTTCTAAATTCAAAGATGTGAGTTGAATATTTTCAATTTAATGCCTCATCTCAAAACTACCCCTTTCACAGAAAATTTTCGAAATATTTTATTTTCTCTAAAGCTGTTCTAACAATTTTTATTCAAATTCCAATTTTTAAGAAATTTAAATGACAAATAAGAAATATATATTTAATTTTCTTGGGAAAACCTGTAAAACCCTCTTCATTGTGAATGACTTCTAGTAAATCATAAGAAATAAGATACTCTTACTGCACATCCAGAGAGAGAGAGAGAGAGAGAGAGAGAGAGAGAGAGAGAGAGAGAGAGAGAGAGAGAGAGAGAGAGAGGGAGGGAGGGAGATGAAAATGCTATAGATGTAACGGGAGTGAGTTTACAAGCCCTTTTATTAATGGACCCTTTTTAATTTATAGCGTCTCATTCTATAATTTTGCTCAGAAAACTATCAACCTTGAGGCACTTTTGTATGCCGTAAACCACTATACGCGATCATCGGGTTTATTTACCTTACGAAGGAAACGGTGAAACAGGAGAAAAGAGACCATACGATTGCTCCCTGTCCGACTTGAAACCGCCACCTCGGGGAGATTGAATTCTCAGGAGGTGCTGGGAATACACGAGGCGAGTCCGTAAAATAATGCCTCCAAGGCGCTGGTGCCATGAGGAACGTTATTACGCGAGATCCGGCAACACTGACGTGTAGCTTGGTTTCACTCCTTCAAATCCCCACTACAATGAACCCGTTGCAACCATTAGTCTTGGCTGGGCAGCCGTTTGCGATGGAGCTTCCAATCACTTCCGCCGCCAAGTGCAAGTTACGTGCCTTGATGCGTTTTTTTTTTGAGTACCAAGGGCACTACTCCCACTGAAATTCATCGTCAGTTATGCGAAGTCTATGGGTCACAGCGTATGGACGTCAAAAACGTGCGAAAGTGGGTCAGAGAGTTCAAAGACGGACGTACAGACGTCCATGACGAACAGCGTTCTGATCGGCCTTCGGTTTCAGTCGAAACAATTGCAAAAGTGGAGCAAGAAATGCTTAAAGATCGGCATGTGACAGTTCGCGAGCTGTGCGAGCTTATCCTTGAAGTCAGTAAGACTACGATTGACAAGATTTTGACCAAACATTTGCATTATCGCTGATTTGCATTATTGCTGATCTCCTGACCCAGTTCGGATGGGACATCCTCACCCATCCTTCTACAGTACAGACTTAGCACCTAGTGATTATCATCAGTTTCCTGAGTTGAAGTCACACCTGGGTGGAACACATTTCCAGACCGACGATGATTTGAAAAAACGAGGTTGAGTGCTACCTGCGCAAGTTCGCGGGAGAGTGCTATGACAAGGGTATACAAAAACTGCCATAGCTCATGCAAAAGTCCATCGATCCCAATGGTGTTTACGTTGAAAAATAGCTGTAAGTTCTGCCTTTCCATCAATGTAACATTCATTGACAATAAACATGTTTTCTATATTAAATAAAATTGGAGACCTCGTATTACCAGAATGGATAAAAGGAAGTACAAAACTTAAATATTTTTATGTCAACAAATAAAATGTAACTGGAAAGAACATTTACAGCGCATACAACTCTCACGATACCAATAAATATTTCATAGTGTGATCCAAGATGGAAAAGAAAAGTACATATCCATCAAGTTAGAGAGACCAAAGTTTTCCTGCTGAGGACGGATTAGTTTACTGAGAACTGTACCAGATATGGGTGATCGAAAGCCGTGTCTAGGGCCATTGAGGTTTAATGTGACATAATATACAAGTCTGAAAAGGACTCTTAGTTTTAAAAACTAGAAATACCCTTCTATTTAGAATGCAGCTCGTAATTGCGTACACTAATGTTCCATCAAAGGATTAGAAGGCTACTCCTGTTTTACAATCAGCAACTAAGAAGGAGAGGGTTGGAGGTCACTTCATACGCGGTGACAAGTTCATCACTAAATTATGATCGTGATGATGATGGTGAATCTTTAGAGATCCTGGCTCAATTGCGTGAATTATTTCTTACTTTTATTCATAACTTAATGTGATAATAATTTGAACATTAAACTTGTAAAGGATAGAGGAGTTGGAGGACAGCACAGGAGTAGGGCCGTTTAAATTTTCTGGTTATTTAATGTGTATAATTTCTGTGGCATAATAAGGTGAACATTTATAAACAAGACCAGGTAATTTCGTACAAAGAATTTGTTTCATCAGCATTACTATAAAAATCAATACTGGAGAAAAATGTACTCTGCAGGCAGGGCAGCCTATTGGGATACGCCCTACCGCAAGGCTGCTTCATCCTCTGCCTCTGTCTACATAAGATGAACGGTGTAGTAATTGGTATGGCGGATGGTCAACATGACTTTCGCACTGTTTTCGAGTTTGGATTCCTCGTTTTCCATAGAGAGGCTCAAATGATCCTTACGGACTTCAGCAGACCACAAAGCTGGTACCGAAAATCGAAATTGTATTCCCTCCCAGGTATCAACTGATGTAAACATAATACGATAATTACACGCTTATGAGACATAATATCACTATCTCATGGTTTGTAATAATTGGAATATGAAATTTACCTCAAGTTCCTGAATTTCTAAAACCAATTTTAACGGATAAAAACAATAAAATTAAAGTATGTAATGAAACGTTCTCAACATCTAGTTCCTTATACCAGGATGAGCATATAGTGTAAACCTTAAAGTTATCTATCACATTCAATTTATATATTACATTATTATTTTACATATATAACTTATATTGTAATAACTAAAATAAATTAAAGTAATAACAAGTAATAAATAAATAAAAATAGTACATCTTATCTTTATATGGAATGCAGCTTTTGAAAATTAACTACGAGTGAAACGAATAACTTGCAGTACTTGTAAGGTCAGCACAAATTTATTTTATTTTGTTTCTTAATTCTGTTCATTAGGTATAATGAATTATAGTTAAAATCATCTATCTCCAAATGTTTAATCTAATATTTGATCCAATAGTATAACGAAATATAAGTGTGTATAGTTTATTATAAACTTATGTAATTTATTCTAACAATGTGCATAATTACTTCATTATATTATTTCTAATTATATGTGTACAATAATATTTTAACCTCTTATCTACAAATGAAAATTTGTTACTCTTCCCAATATTTAACTATTACATATTTATAACTTTCATTAGATAATTCACTTCACTCTTATTCTATTTAAAACACTTCATTTATTTAATTCCTTAATTTCACTAATACGCTTAGATTTTGTTTATTTAATACCTGCTTCTTGACTTATTGCCACTAATTCACATAATCATAGTACGTTTACATCTTTATTTTACTATATACACCATTTTTATTTTAACAACACGTTATTTTACTAACACTTCTTTGTCAATTTGTTTTACCCCTGGAGTATACTTTTCCTCTTCCAAATGCACAGGATCCTCCATTTCCTGTACTTCACTTCTGTGCTTTCCTCCACTTCCCTCTTCTCTCTTCTATATATGAAAATCTGCATTTACATTCGGCAATAGGCTTCATCTTCCCTTCTCGTAATATTCTTCTCCGTTCATTCCGTTTATTACCTTCCTAAATGAATTCATTAATATCTGCTTTTTGTGAGGTTTTAATTTTCAATTGCTCCTTCCATCTTCGTCTTCTGCTTCCTATTCATCAGGTATCATTTTTTGTGTACTTAATTCTTCATTAACTTCTTGTCTATAATTATTCAACGAGTAATAATTATTGAAATTATTGAATATAATTATTGAAATAATAATTGAACGAGTGTAAACAATAATTCAAGAAGTTAATGAAGAATTAAATACACAAAAAATGATACCTGATGAAGAGGAAGCAGAAGAGGCAGATGGAAGGAGGAATTACTCTCTTCAGTTTTACCAGATATCTTATTGACTTTTTCTATATAAATATAAAAGTCTTTGCTTTCGTGTATACACTATTTGATGCCCAATTAATTCAAAGCCTGCTTCTGCCACTTGTTCTCAATATCATGGACATACAGACATGTTCGAATGTGTCTTATTTGTTATAAATAGGCAAACATTGAAGTTTTATTAATCTTTGTTTTATAAGATCCATTGCTGATCCATATTCGGCTTTAATCGATACTAGGTAAAGGAGAAAAGGAGAGTAAAAAGAGAGCGAAAGGAAAATGGAGAATCATATGTAAGCTGCAGTTCTTCTAGTTATTAATATTTTGTGTATTTATTAACGTATGTTAATTATGTTACAGTTAAACACAAAAAAATCCCTGTAAGAAGATAACAGCTATTGTTATGTTTCAGATGATCAATACACAGAGCACCTCTGCAAGAAGGTGAACGACCCCTCAGTAATGTTTTTTTTTTATTTTTTTTATTTATTTTATCCATCGATCAGCAATTATGCTTTACAGATGTTTGGTATAAGATATATAGGAACAGGACACATAACAATGGAGGTAGCCATGAACGACTCCTCTAACTAAATATGGAGGATAACTGTAACACAATTGAGAACTTAAAGTCTGATGGTATTAATCACGTGTCTGAGTCATCTGTGCTGGAGACGTCACTCAGGAGAAGATCTTGGGGCAGTCTGGCTTCAGGCGAGTTGGCTGGCGAGTGCGACAGCCGAGACGGTAGGTAACAGCTCCAGGGACCTCCTGGAGATTGTAAAAGAATGGACGTGCCAGGCGTCGGATGTATTGGTGAACGGGTAGAAGACCAAACTCATGGTGCAGCTGCTGGTTTCGGATGAACCATGGAGCGTTTGTAACTGTGCGAAGCACCCTGTTTTGTAGTACCTGCAGTCGGCGGAGATTAGTCTTACTGGTGCCACCCCAGACTGGAGCTGCATAGGTAAAAATGGGACGGACTAGAGATGTGTAAAGAAGCAGGGAGGATTCATAACCAAGTGAAGTGCGCCTGTTGAGTAGAGGGTACAGTTTTGATAGCCGGGCAAACGCAAGCGTAACAGACCGACAGATGTGGGCGTTCCAAGTAAGTCGAGTGTCCAGTAACACCCCAAGGTATTTCACTGGCACATTGCTTGGTAACCATGAGAGCGGTTCCCCCAGCAGCCGTAGTGAAGGAGGATCCCTATAAGGTCGTAAAGAGAAGATCTTAACCTCTGTCTTGTTAGTATTGAGGGAAATGCGCCAGTGAGAGAACCAATGAGCTAATTGATCTAGGGCAATTTGCAGTTTCTGAATGGCATGAAGAATATTGGCGTGAGAATAATAGAGAGCAGTATCATCTGCGTATAACGCCGTACAAACTGGAGCTATATCAGGAAGATCATAAGTGAATATATTAAAGAGGAGTGGTGCAAGTACTGAACCTTGAGGTACACCTGCTAAAATAGGCCGTCGGGTGGATGTGAAACCAGCAATGCGCACCACAAAGGTTCTATTGGTGAGAAAACTTGCTATGATTTGTATCAGATAATAAGGGAGACCAATGCGATATGCTTTAAGTAGTAGTCCACTGTGCCACACCTTGTCGAATGCCTGGGCGATATCTAGGAATGCTGCTACGGTGTATTGCCTGTTTTCGAAACCTTGAATAATAGACTGCGTGATTCTGAGCAATTGGTGAGTGGTAGCATGCTTCGGGCGAAAGCCAAACTGAAAAGACGGAATTATCTGATTATGAATCAAAAAATGAGAAATACGTTGATGAATAATCTTTTCAAAAAGCTTAGAAAGTGTAGGTAATAAGCTGATTGGTCTGTAACTTGAGGGAAGATTTTTTGGCTTGTTGGGCTTGTGGAAGACTATAATTTCCGCATGTTTCCATGTAGATGGAAAATGACCAATGCGCAGAGCAGCATTGAAGATTGATGATAAATAAGCTAGGGCTTTGTTTGTCAAATTCTTCAGCACAACGTTAGGGATAAGGTCATGACCGGGAGACTTTTTAACGGGAAGACGATGGATAAAGCGGGACAATTCACGTGGAGTAGTGAACGAAATTCTGTTGTGCGCTGTAGGACGAAGTTGGTACTCAAGGAGTTCCCTGTCCACGGAAGAGGGAATGTTAGAGTCAAGACAGGTGTTAGGCGTGAATGTACGCTCGTAGTGAGTAGCTAGAGCGTCACACTTGGCAGCAGAGTCACTCAAAAGGGTCCCATCAACCTGAAGAGGTGGAATCACTGTCGGCTCTCGGAGAATCCTCTTAGTGATGTTCCATAAGGTATGATCTCCGGGACGGATACTGGCTAATTGTCGCTGGTACTCCTGAAATCGGTGTTGCTCTAGTGCGGTCCGTACTTGTCGAATGAGACTATTTAATCTTTGGCGCAGCCAGGGTAGACGCTGACGTTGCCACAGTCGACGGATGCGATGTTTCTTTTGGATGAGTTGAGTAATATGGATAGGCAAGGAGGGGAAATGACGAGGTTGAGGACTGCGGATAGTAGAGGATCGTACACTGGAAGAGAGGGCAGAGGTAAAATGGTGGACGGCAGTGTCTATGGCATCCGCAGTACCCAGTTGATAAGATGTGTGGAGTGCAGCATCCAGGTGTGTGCGAAAGATGTCCCAGTTGACAAAACCATAGATGAGTCGCGGGATTTGTGGCAAAATATCTGGAGCCCTCAGTAATGTACTGCAGGTAGGTATAAGGGCTAGGGGATTGTAGCAAACAAATATTATTTCTTGTGTTTATATATGCAAGACAGTAAATAGTATTTTAAATGTTAAATGAGATGCTAAATATAATGATATACGCAGAGCTGAATGTATAATTACTTATTAAAAGGGGTTTATAATATTTATACATTTAAAAAGAAGTTCTTAGGTACCAAGTTATGCAGAGACAAAAAAGAGGTAATTCCCACTGATGATGACAATGACACGATTAAATTTATGTTAATCGAGGTAAACATTTGCAGAAATTATTATATTCCTAATTTTGTTATATTACAGTAAAAATATGGGGATAAAGTAGGCTTTTAAACACACACACACACAAACTATATTTGAGAAATGTATAAAGTACTGGAAAGTTCAAACAAATAAAAATAAATATTTCGGAAGTGGTTCACTTGCAAAATAATGTATTGAACAATAAGATTTTGTTTATTTCTTGAGGTTTACCTGTTGTAAAAAAATGGCCTAGAATGTATAGGACATTCCCAGAAAATTTAAGATATGTATTTCATTTATATGAAAATATCTTAAAGACTGCTAGGTATTTTATTCCAAATTGTGAGAGCCAGTTTTTCTTCTTGTTCTTCTCTTTGCCTAGGGATACTGATGAAGACCTGAACGGCAGGATTACCGATGAAGAATTCTTCAGATGGTTTGACTGAAGGAAGACAGACCCATTCTTCAAGGAATAAGTGAATACCCATCTCCGGGGTAACAAGGAGAAGGATCTCAATAAGGGTGGAAAAGGCAACCCTCTGCCCGGAGTTTAATACAGGCAGGAGCTTTGTTGCGAAGAGGCAGCCCCTTGCGAAACGTTGGTAGCGTATCCAAGGGATACAATAACACTCACAATATCCAAAGAAAAAGCCCGTTTTTAGAAAATCTAAGCATGTTCCATATAAGAATGGTCTGGTGAGGAGGTCATTTCTTTAAAATCTTTGTATCGATCCCTTAGAAGATGCTCAATTTAAACACCAAGAAAGGCATACATCGACTTTATTTTCTTTTTTCAGGCACTCTGTTCACAGACGCACATGGACGCGCACACTCACACGCATTGGTACACTCAAAACGTATATTAGGAGAAATCTTGATTTTTTTTATTATTATTAATTTACGTCCTCCAACGTTAAGTCATATCGGACGATGAATGGAATAGGTGGAATGATGCTCAAATGAGTCCAGGGCCCATAGAGCTTAGAGTTACCCAACATTCGTCTTTCAGGATAAGGGAAAAACCCTGAAAAAACCTTGTCCAAGTAACTCACCCTGACCGAGATTCGAACTCGGGACCTCTTGCACGTGAGGCAGACATGCTACCACCACGCTACCGAGGCGGGCGAGAAATCTTGATATTAGATTTTTGGACAGAATATAGTATTTCTCCTACTTAGGGCAAGATAGAAAGTATTGAATAGATTAGGGAATGGAGGGGACACCTGGCATCTCGGCCGCAAGGGGCCTTTCGTGCATACATAAAAGAACGGAGAAAAACGGAGCGAGATAAAAGAACTCCAGGAGCAGGACCGGCCAACACAGACAATAGAGAAGTGTGGCGTTTCTTAACAGTTAAACGTTCGGTCACCTGACTGGGAGGCGCTCAACGAGGACACGCCCAAGCGACTGGAGAGTGACTTGGAGGCTCCCCTCTAGCGAGAATCGGGGAAAGCTCAACTCTGCAATGAAGGCTCGAACGCCACTTTCTGGCGGAACCTAGAAGTTTAAATCGCTAGCCTCTGTGCCATCTATCCGCCTCGACCGACACACAGTCCAGAGTTAACCAGTAATGTGAAAGAGGGAGATGAAATGAGAGAATCCCTGCTAGAAAACGGAGGAACCCACGGAGAACCCAATTGTTAGAGTGGGGAGCCATCAGGAATTGAGCTCGGGACCTCCTGAATGCGAGCCTCACGCGCTACCTGGGAGTCATCTGGTTCGGTTACTTCTCCTACTTACTAAGTAGACAAACTAATAGCATAGGATAGGATAGGAAGGGACTCTGAGTGCAGAGAGTCTACTCCCATTAGCCCTGTCCCCGTAGGAACAAGACCCGGGTCTCTTACAACCAGGGAGTATCCCAAAGGGTCTCTCCGTGGGGCTTTCCATTAGGACAGTACCTAGTTTCCTAAACTGCCCCCCCCCCCTCCTGGTCCGAAGACCAGTCAGGACGGAAGTGGATACGCCACTTACGCGCGTCAACACTCAAGGTGAAGACTACCGATATGACCTCGGTGGGGCCGCCTGGCGATCTAGCACACCTTCTACTAGCTGAGCAGGCTAGTACCCGGAAACTTATGGCTTCCCTCAACCCCGTCCGAAGACGTACCCAATCTCCCACGGGTATCGGGAACCACCGCCCCTCCGAGACCTACCCATCCGAACAACTCCCGAAGGAGGGGCTCGGCTGTTCGGCCCGGAGTTCCTCTAGTAACGTCAGAGGTACCACGAGTGCTAAGGGTCCGCAGCGCCCGCACTTTGGCAGCTGAAGGGGACGGATCCCCTCCCCTACGGGAGATAGGAAGGGACTCGGCACTCCGACCAGACTGGTCTTTTGTATGTATTCCCCAAGTGGGGCATCCCCGGGAGGGAGGATGAGGTGAGAGGAGACACCGGCGGCCGTCCCAAGAAGTCACGACAGTACAGAGGGCGGTTGGAAACGCCCGGCGGTCCAGCGCAACCGGCATTCCTCCTACCGCAGCTCTGAACAGCCCACGAGGCCAGGCTCGGAGACTGGAGGCCGCCTCCAGAGCTGGGAGTACTCCAGAAAGACTGGCGGAATCGGTATCCCTCCTACCGCGCTCCTGAAACAGCCCACTAGGCAGGATCGGAAACTGGAGTCCGTCCCGCCGGAGGAGAAAGTGTTTATACAGGGCATATCATCCCGCCATGCAGCGCAGAAACTCCTGCCAACACCTCTACCCTGAAAGAGACCACCAGGTGAGGGATGATATGAAGTAATAATGGATGTAATTAACTACTCATCATTCAACTAGCGACCCGAGAAAATCCCCTAAAACCCATGGGTCAGATAGGTCGGCCACGGGAATCGAACCCGGACCTCCCGAATGCGGGGCACAGGCGAAACCGACTGAACCATTGCACTCAGTGAGAAACTAATAAGAGAAAATAAGAGAACCACAGAGAGTAGTTTATTTTTTAATGATTTCATATATTATTTGAGTAATATGTTTTCTAAATTTTTCTAAACTCAGTTAATTTGTTGGTTTAATACAAATCTGGTTCTATGCCTCATAAGTCGTTATGTTTTGCCTTCTTTAACCAACACAGGCAACAAATAACTATAAAATACGGGCTACGGCCTTCTGGGTTTCAAATGTTAAAACTGTGATATTCCTCCCAAGGACTGTGGAATAAATCCCCAAGTTCATGCAAGAACAGTTATAACCATATAGGCGACTTTCCACCACCCCTTCCATTTGGAACAATTACTTATCAGTGATGATGTTCACTCGTGCAACTTTGGGTAACTTTGGGTTTATTTACGTTTATTTTTTTATTTATAACATTAAATTCATACATACTTCCAGGCTATGGAGGATTGGGGAATAAATCTAACTGAAGAACATGCCCATCCTCGTGCGGGGAAATGCTCCATTTTGGACGATAGAATGCTCACGACCAGGCCATGGATGCAGTCTTGCAATATTGTTGCAATATTAAAAATGCTCAATAAAAGAATGACTTTTTTGACGTGGTGTCTTACTTAATCCCTATTTAGAATAAGTAAGACGCTTTATGTATTCTATACGAGTATACCACCAGAGTTTCACAGCTATTGACTGGAAAGAACAGTCACCCCCCCCCCTCTCTCTCTCTCTCTCTCTCTCTCTCTCTCTCTCTCTCTCTCTCTCTCTCTCTCTCTCTCTCTCTCACGCGCGTGTACAATAAACGCAACTTAAAGAATAATATACCTTATAGTTGGTTTCCAGTTGGGAGTTACGTAAGAAGGGATGTTCAGAATTGGAGCAGAGCTGCGTATGCAGGGTAGAAGTGCTTTCAAATAGCTCTAGGAGAAAGGGATGAAGGGGAACCTGAATGACAACCAGATCCGCATGACGATTTGCGCTAGGAAGAACCGGATTCCCTAACAATTCCAATACAACAAACACTGTGCAGTTCGGTCTTAGCCACCCTAACCTAAGCGGGTCTCGAGAATAGACGAGACACTCCCAGGAAGAGGGTTCAACTAGTCCCGGCAAAAGCTAGGAAAATATCTTTCTGTAGCTCAAATTTCACCGTCCTTTCGCAACATACCAACCGCCATTGCCTGATCTTTTAACCACTCTGAGGTAATGTGGATAAAGGAAAAGAGGGTATAAAAAAGAATCTACCTCTTGACGCAATGAAACCAAGAAAATCAGTTACGTGCTGTTATGACGCTATCTTGCTCGGTGTTAGCACCCTAAACATATACAGATATATTATTTTCTTCCCTTACATCACCGATCCCAGTGTAAGAAACTGTTTGGGTTCCACTAGCCCGGAAAGGCGGGTCGAGGAAGCCGAAGTATTGACCTGATAGAGGAAACTAGGGTTCAGGGGTCAGCCTGGGATGAGAGCGAGAGAAGTGGATGACAGTATGAGGGAGAAGTGAATGATAGGAAAGATAAATGATGGAGCAATTGGTGGAATGATGGCGGGGGAAACCGGAGGACCCGGAGGAAACCCGCCCAGCACCGTGTTGTCCACCATATACCTCACTTTATGGTCTCGTGGGATCGAACCCGGGCCGCCTTGGTGAGAGCCGAGTGGTCTAACCACTCTGCCACGGCGCAGCCCTATGTGGATAGATACATAAATAAATCATTTATATGCCATTTAAAAATCAAAATATCCAGGCATCCTTGAATAGTTTTTGTTACATGATAGGTTTACTGTTTAGAATAAAACTATAGGTACATTTCTCGTATTAAATAATAATTAGTAATATCATAGCTAATTTCCCAATGTGGCTTCCATAAGTTGTTATTGTCTAATGTGGACAAACACCAGCAGAAAGTAAGCTGAAGATTCTTGCAGTGTGCGAGATTAGCTGAAACCTTAGAAAACATAACTATTATGCATGGCTGATAAGATCAATAATGTCGCACAGAAGTTGCCGTTCTACAGGAAATCGGTCATCCTGAAACATGCTATTTGTTATTATACCACTTCATCCCGCAGAAGATGATTTGCTAGTTTTCCCAATATGTATGAATTAAAAAAGTTGAAGCATGATCCTCTTCTTTATCCAACCAGTTTGTATTGTTCTGAAACCTAAATTATTACTGTGTTAGCCTGATTAAGGCTTTGATAATATTTGAGCAACTGTGGGTTTTAATTGTTCTTTCACCTAGCCGTGTGTAGGACGCATCATGGAAAGATAGAGTCAGACTGAAAAATTCAATGCCATAGCCGGAATTTCAACCACGGATCTTCCGATCTCCGTCTGGTTGCTCTCAACCATTGAGCTACTATGGCCAACGTACCGATACGACATTAAATTCTCCAGCTGACTCGTGTTTTTCCCAGTAAACCACAAGGAGAATTTAATATCGTATCATTACTTTGGCCATAGGAGCTCAATGGTTAAGAGCAACCAGATGGAGATCGGAAGATCCGTGGTTCAAATCCCGGTTATGGCATTGAATTTTTCAGTCTGACTCTATCTTTAGAATTTGGGATTTATTGTTCCAGTTTGATATATGTTTGTTGTATTAAGTTCATCACTGCACGTCCAAAGTCATCTTTTGTTTCCAAAATGACTAGTTGCTTGTAGAACTAGGTTGCTTTTAACTTGACCATCGCCTTCAGCACTTATAATCTCGTTATGGCTTAAATCAACTTACAAGTGAAGTTAATTATTTATATTCTATAAGTTAAACATAAACAAATATAATACATTTATAAGATACAGCCGTAGGAGTTAGATAATAAATAAAGTAGACTTAAGTTATATGCTTTAAAAATTATTAAGATTAATTATATGCCTGATTAAAGAAAGGGTACAAAATTTTTTTAAAAACTATAGCAATCAAATTACAGAATAAAATTTCCGTCTTCGTATGCATAAATAATATGCTTGCATTTTATGGTATACAAATTACTAGACATACTTTATAATTCCACTATTCTTGTAATTTTGAAAAGTTGCACCACATTTTCAAATTTATGTGCTGTGTTTTCAAAATTAAGTTGGATTGACTTCCTATAACAGAATTTTTAAAATGCAATACCGTAAATATAATCCAAGTATTGTTTAAAATGTTAAGAGAAATAAATTCGTAAGGTTATAGAAAATCGAGACATTGGGGGGAGGGGTAATTGCAGCAAAAGCGTCGGTTATTATTCAGAAATTTACCTATGTATCCCTCAGTCAATTTAAATTATATTGCATAAAATTACATTGCATATAAAAGTACAACACACCAAAACATTACTCATGAAATGCAAAATTTGCTAGTAAAAGTAATCCGCATTATCGTTTATAAAATATAAGAATGTTCTTTCCATTCATTTGGCTGATTTAAGTTTTGAAAATGATAATCTAAGACCAACGTCGTTTTGAAGTATACTAGTTGTACCCAAGGTTGAGTAAAGGTACCTTTTGTGAGAGATACGAGACTGGTTTTACCCCCAAAATCGTCCTGCTCTAAACGTAATGGCACCAGAGGTCTCTGTGTGCTGTGGCAATAGAGGTCAACCCATAGAATGAATGGATTGTCCTTCAGATACATCTGTGTTTGCCGAAACATGAACGTGATTTGCTTCCGAAGAGGTACTTAACTAATCACATAACGTTATCAGCGAATTTAGTGTTATCTAACTTATAGCTCTTGGGATTTAGAAATTGTACTATGATCTTTGTTATGTTACTTCCACTTATTTTAGGTGTTAACAAAGTAGTCTAAAATCGGTTACTTACTCATCGATTTCTTCATCGGAAGACATTGTAGCGTTGATTGCTGATTGGTAGCTGCGCTGCTCAAAAATTTCGTATATAAAACAGTACTAATAATACAAATTCAATCGGTTTTATACAAAACTGTTGTTATTAGTCGCACTTCTACGAACGCGAAAATATAAAATGCGTGGACTTAGTACTTTCAAAAGAGAGACGTTAAAGCAAGGTTATTGATTGCGATAATTATGCTAAATGCACACTGAACAATAAAACGTGGAGCAAGGAGAGTCAGTAAAGCTGGATATCATGTCTTGGGCTATTTAGTACAGAAACCAGGCCTCGCAAACACACCCCCTTTTACCTCCTGCCCCACTCCGCGCACACCGTGACAGCAAACTGAGTCACCTAGTGCAAAGAGCGCCAGTAGCGGCCATTTTGCAAAGTCGGTCAACATGCGCGCGCGGAATGAGGGACCGATCAATCCGCAACACCATTCCGTGATCACTATGCCCATTTCCTTTGTTAGCCTCGCTTCACCTTTACATAACATGTCCTATTCGGCAAGGTTACTTCTTTGCATTACAAATAACAGTTACCTAACCTAATCCATACCTTCTCCGAAATCTTCCTCTTCATTAACAAAGTTTTCATAGCTCACATAAATTGTAAACCAGAAACTCATTAGGAGGAGCTTAGATCGTTAGCCTTACACTAAAATAAGTAATGTAATAAATGTGTTAAGGACAGAGACAAAAGCAAATGAATCAGTAAGATGTAAGTTTCAGTTATGAAAAACGTGCTGGGATATGTAATGATTCTGATAAGGCATTAGCTAACACTTTATCGAGGGCGTATCCAGAGGAAGAGTTCAAGGCATTTAGGCAACTGTAAAAATTTTCCTTGCGTTTTCTGCTTTTCGTTATGCGTCTATCATTTTGCATCAGGATATCTTAAGTGATTGCAGACCACATTACAAATAACTTCTTGGACTACATAGTCATTTGATGCCAAGTTTGTCTATAATTTTGAGTTTTAAGTTCAAACCTTGTAAAATACTCAATTACCTTGAAACAAAAGCTTGATGCGTAACATTAAGTGCTTATTTTGCTCGTATTATAAACCCATCTGTATTTTTATAGATAGGTAGGTATTCATATAGAAACGTTTCTTCCATGCATCATTCATCTAGAACTGACTTAAAATTAGTCATTTTCCAACATTAATGGCCAAGGTAGCTAACGGATGGACTTGTGAGCGGAAGGTTCATGATTCAAATCCCACCAGAACCTCTCTCTCTCCCTTGTGGAAGTTTTCTCCAGATTTTGCTTAGTCCTGATATTAATTGGCTAACTTGGAATGGTACCCTAAACTTAGATTTGAAACGTTTTATTCTCAAATTTCCTTTCCCAGTTATTAGGCTAACTGCATATAATAAGAATGACCGTTAAACACTATTTAATAAAGGTAATCATTAAGGACTTGGTTACACACGCAATATGAAAACAACCAACTGAGTAATTGCATTTCACTTGTCACTAATGAATTCTAAACAGGAAATGTGTCTAAACGTAATTAAGGTATTCCTAAAGTGAAATATGCTAAGAGGAAAAAAGCAGGTTATCTGATATACAATGTTTATTTTAATGAGAGTTTCCTCTATAATAAACTTCTCCTCTCTCTCCTATGAAGTACTTTTTATTTATCAAACATATTGTTACTTTGGGGGTTCGTAGAATTAGGCATCCAAATTGCAGAAATTCAAAATTTTATTTGCGTAGAGATACACTCCGTTCAATCCTTACGTAACAGAATTACGTCACATACACACAGTCTACCAAGGTCGATAATCACAACAAACGTTCTGATTACCTCTGTTTACAACACTCGTGTTACACAACATCTGTTCACGACTGACTCTTGGTGAGTCATCCCCTTCTTAAATACCTCATTGATAAATTCGAGATTGTTCCAGAACCATAAAGAAACCGAATATTCTATCACCTTCCAGAAGCGTAACTTAATCTATGCCGGCAAGTTATTTATCTCAGTCATCTTTATTCGCCGGCTCTTTGTGTACACAGGCCGCGCTGATAACGGCTTCGCGACAATATGCTGTAATTTATGGTGTTTCATGAATACACAGCACAGAGGTGTCGTTGAAGGGAGTCCTCCTCCGCAAAGGAGGGTCCTTCGACTCTTGCCATACCGGACTAGGTCCCTTACTGGCATCGTGAGGGGTTATTATGTATGGATGGTGGCTTAATGGTGGAGGTTTAATTTATGTGTAGAAGATAATTGGTCAAGGATGGTATAGATACTGTAGATGTATTTTGGTTGCTTAAGGAGGTCCTAGGACAAGTCTTGGCCTCTTATATGTCTCTTCTGGGTCCAGGTCGTATTCCCCAAGTCCTCGGATGAGGCTGTTGAAACTGTTTGGTAATTTTGAGTAGAAACAGTGGGACAATTGTAGAGTGTAGTAACAATTCTTTGGAAATTTTTGAACAGCCCAAACTTAATTTTTACCACCTGACCAAGGATCATATCATTTCGCACCTTGAATCTTGCATTAGACCCTACAGCTAAACTTAATAACTTACTAGATTTACACTCTACAGTAAATGCAAACAAATAATCATAACAAAATTTTAGGGCATTTCAATTAACATTTTATTGAAAATTTTTTCACACTATAGATTATTGCAACATTTTGGAATATAAAAATAAAGTTTGCTAAACATTGCTATTTGAGTATTTGATCACAAACATAAAATTGCATTGAGAATGTTACCTTATCTATTCTTAACACATTACATTTATTTTGACTGTTCACAATTTAGTTCACGTTTGAAATGTCGTTCTTAATATAGCCTCTAAATTGACATCACTTAAAGATAAATGCTGTTTGTTCTGTTGAAGTTCATGACACAAATGTCCATGACGAAGTTCATGTGCTTCCATGCATACAAAATACCTAGTAAGCAAAATTCAACAAACTTTTACATTTATTCTGATACAGAATAAAATAAAACTCTTGTAAAGCACTCTACCTATTCTTCTCCCGATAGTTTCCAAAACACTGGAGATCAATAATTCCCATATGGATTGTACGGTATATCCCCTGCTTCGACAGAAAATGTATCTAGAAACCATTTAATGTGGACTTCTTCAGTACTCAATGAGTTTTCCTGTTTGAAATTCCTCGTTCACAAGTGATATGTATGTACTTCTTGTATTTTCTACACAGAGAAAAATAGATAATAATTTGATGGAATATTCTGTCAGCATGAAATATGATATATCCGCGTTACAATTTAATCTTCATACAAATTTATTTCATTTTGAATAGTCTTATTTATTTTTCCTTGAAGCTGTAAGTTAAGGCAATTCAAGTAATCCAAAGCGTCAGCCAAGAAAATTATATCTTCATACCATTCTACATTATTTCTATGAATTTTGCCTTATCTCTTTCAGATTATAGAAGTTCAATTCATTTTCGGCAACAAAGTGCGACAGACCTCTACCGCACCTCAACCAATGTAGTCAATGTAGATTCTCATATTCTCGGCATTATTTTCTTCTAGAAACGCCAAACATCCTGAGATACCAAGCTCGAATGTAGTTCATCATACGAAATAACAACTACTGTATCACGAAGGGCCTGAGGCGCGTGCGTTTTTATATAGGTACATTGTACACGGACTGTACTGTTATCGCTGGCGCATGTAAACAACTGCAGGCACGTCTAGCATGACCATGAAAACCGCCTCACTGCGAGAGGAAACCCCTCTTTCACATTAGCCGTGTGTAGGACGCACAATGAAAAGGTAGAGCCAGACTGAAAAATTCAATGCCATAGCCGGGATTTGAACCACAGATCTTCTGGTTTCCGTTCAGCCGCTCTAACCATTTGAGCTACTATGGCCAACACGCCGACATGACATTAAATTCTCCAACTGATTCGTGTTTCTCCCGGTAAACCACTTAGGAGTTCTCATAAACACATGAGACAACATGAATTTTTCAGTCTGGTTCTATCCTTTCATAATGCGTCCTACACACGGCTAGTGTGAAAGAACAATTAATTTCCATTAATTATACTTAATAGTGGTCCTTGCTGAGACAGGAACCGTAGCACCACGGACTATTGATCGAGGAAGACGAAGAGTTGTTCGTACATCAGAACGAGAAGAACAGATGTTAAAGTGTGTTGAAGATCACCCAGGTGGCATCTGGTACATCACACGTGACAGCATGGATGGTACGTAACGAGCGGCTTTTGTGTCCATATCATATTCAATGTGTGCAGGGCCTTTCTCCTTCTGATTATTCCCTACGGGATAACTTTTGCCGATGGTTTGTAGCACAAACAGCTAATCCATTGTTTGTCTCGTGAGTTTTGTTTACAGACGAGTCAACGTTTGGGAGAGATGGAATTACTAATTTCCACAACGTACACGTATGGGCAGATGGTAATCCTCATGCTAAACTTCAGACTAGACATCAGCAACGGTTTAGTTTGAATGTGTGGGCTGGCATTGTAGGCCCTTACGTTTTACCAGCACATCTTACTGGTGCTATCTGCAGGACTTTATCCAGCACACTCTTCCCGACTTACTTCACGAAATTTTGCCTCTGCGAATACGAAACAAAAAAAAAACATGTGGTTTATGCATGATGGGCCTCCGGTAAATTTTAGTCGCATTATACCACTGACTGGTATCTACCATGACCGATGGATAGGCAGAGGAGGACCATTTCCATGTCCTGCACGTTCTCCCAACTTCAATCCTGTGAATTTTTACTTCCGGGGGCATCTTAAATCATTGGTTTATGTAGCTGTCATCCCGAATGCAGAAACGATTCATCGGCGTGTCATGGAAGCCTGCGAAACCATTCGCCACCATCCCGGAGTTTTTGAAAGGGTGCGACATTCCATGATCCGACAAGTAAGACATGCATAGAAGCAAGAGGAAGACATTTCGAGCATTTAATATGAGTTTTGTGTGTTATATGTGTACCACTGTGTTGAACAGCTCCTAACGAGAAAACAAAGGATTATGGGATATATGTTCATATGAACCTTTTTCCTTCTTTTAGTGTGAGGAACCCACACCCGAAGTTTGTAAAAGTATTTATGAAACATCCTATATATATAAATTTTATTAGTAATAAAATATCTTAAACATATGGCATTTGAGTGAAAATCATTAGTATAATTACACTGGGCAACAATGAAAATGTTTCGGGGTTAAAAATAGTGAACTTACATGTATTTCCATCTGCTGAATTCAAAAATCACCATAAAAATGATAGATTAGCTCTTATTTTGAAGATAAAGTGATATTTCATTTTTAGAGTGAAGATTTTACATTTGGGGGAATTTTTTGGGAGTTGGCACACCTGTCAAGTAACAAAACACAACCAGAGAGAAATTTTGGAAATTAAGTGATGCAAAAGTTAAGGAAGGCATTTTTGTCGGACCACATATAAGAGAACTTCTAAAGGATCCTGCATTTTACCAAATTTTGGAGGGGAAAGAAGAGGAAGCTTGGGAAGCCTTCAAGGGTGTTGTTCATGGATTTTTAGGCAACAAATTAGATGACAACTACAAGCATTTGGTGACAGTGCTCCTGCAAAAATACCGGTAACCTTGGATGCAACATGTCCCTTAAGATCCATTTTCTTCACTCCCACTTAGACTTTTTCCCTCCTAGTTGTGTGTGTAGTGTTTAACGCCCGCTTTTACTACAAACGGCACCGCAGGCGGTGACTGATGTATGAGATGAAGATGGATCACCGGTGGAATGAAATGGCGGGGGAAACCGGAGGTCCCGGAGTAAACCCACCCCAACGCCGTGTTGTCCACCACAAATCTCACTTTGCGGTCACCTGGGATCGAACCCGGGCCGCCTTGGTGAGAGCCAAGCGGTCTAACCACTGAGCCACGGCGTGGCCTCTCCTAGTTGTGTAGCTGTTAGTGATGAACATGGGGAGAGATTCCGTCAGAACATTTCTGTTATGGAACAAAGATATCAGGGCCATTGGAATGAAGTAATGCTTGCGGATTACTGTTGGTCTTTGTATAGGGATTCTGCGGAACTCCATCACAAGAGGCAAGCTAAAAAACGACGAAGTCAATAGGCCACCACATGATTCTCTTCAGACACGACTATCTGCAAAGTATTTTTCCATCAATTTAGAACTCTTAACATGTAATTACCAGTTTAAAAAAATCAAATGCACTTTCATTGTTGTTAGCATGTATGTAATTAAACTGTATCCTTTTCTCTCAATCCGTTGATATGTAATACTTCCACCTTGTGTATATCATAGAAACTAGAGTTAATAAAAATCTTTCACTGTCAAATTTGTTTTTCTCAACCCAAAATTAGTAGGAATTGCCTCATGAAGAGCTCGAAACATTCAAAAATTATTTTCTTGTTGCCCAGTGTTATTTACAAAATAGTAAGTTAATAAAAGTGTTCAATATAAAGAGTGGTTTTGGGTGGCTGAATTTCATAAAAACGGTTGCTTGAATGTTGAACAATGCTTGAAATTTTAGTATTTTTCTGATTTTTTGTTTTTAAATTAACTTATGACACGCTAATATACGCGTGAAACTATTTATAAAAACCTGTATTTCCGGCGAAATTTCGATTTCCAATCTTTAAGTGGTATACAATACTCTCTTTTACCTACTAAAGGCAAATCGGAAAGAAGTTAAACAACTTGTGTAGGTTCTGATGTACTAAATCTTATTTATCTTTATACATTGAAACAATCCGCTATAATAACATAGATTAAATCCACTGTCCTCTTTAATTGTATATCTTGATGAAGCTCTTCGCCCACTCACTGTAGATTCCATTAGAAAATAGTTCTGCAGAGAATAAAGCATTGAAACTAGTTTGACTAAGTTCGAAAGTGTAAAACCCAAGTTCACCGATATTTTCCTTGCAATGTTTTGCTTTGCTATTTAGGAAATTTTCAATTAGGCTCTTAAATGGAAACCATGTACAGTTTGTATTTCATCAGCGACGCAAGGAAAATCTGATCTGTTGTGATATCTCACATCTAAGAGCTATGGAAAATTCCATGCTTATTTTTGTCTGGATCTTCTTGGGAAATATCTATTTTAGATGTGGAATTATGTCGGTTTCGTTGCCAAGGCTGAAGAGACATTACTTCATAATTCCAAATTTAGTACCTATACAGTGCAAGTAAAATACTTTCTCTTTTGAAACGAACCATCTGCTACATTTTATGTAGGAAAACCTACTCACAAAGAAAGTAATAATTGTTTAATATTAAATTACTAAGTAAAATTCTTAAAAACCTTAAAATTTCCACATACCAAATATAATTCTACTTATGATCTCTTAACTTTCATTTCAGTTTTTGAAAGGCCTGAGTATTCAATGTAAGCTAATCTATCATTACAAAGAAACGCTGTTAGGTTCCATAAAGAAGTATAAAGAAAAGTTTGATGTGTAAAATTCACTGAAATTCTGTGCTCAATCAAATTTCTAAATCTGTTTTGAAGAAACACCTATTTTTCTCTGAGCTTTACAGTAGTCGAGATAAAAGTTGGCAGTTAATATTTTATGCAGTTATGTGGCCTGGAGAAACGTTCCATAGAATTGTGAAAGAAACAGTACTATCTTCCTCTAATTCTACTAATTCCCTAAGTTGAAGCTCCCTGATTACTTATCAGAAATGTTTAATACAGAAGCTAAAGTTATTTGAAAGACATTGTATCATTTAAAGGAAAAACACTCACCATATCCTTCAGATGATACTCAGCTTGGCCCAATTGTGACAAAACAATATATCACTATTTATTAACCAAATTCTGGTTTCATTATAAGATGGAGTTATTGAACAAAAGCGGGAATTGTTTAATTGTATAATAATTAATGGACGATCTTTCGGGAAGATCAACTTTTCCGCTTCTCCATAACTATAGAATGTGCCCACTATAATCTGTCTCCAACTAGAACGCTCTTCTTGTAAGCATGTGGAATGGGATAACCACGTTTATAAACACCCATAGATTTCCATTTACCAATCAGCAGCCTGAGAGTATCTGTTTCTCTTCTTCTCTTTTCCGTTATGTTTACAAGAGAATATTTTAATTTGTTACACTTTATAAGAGATATATCATGTTTCCTCTTATTCATACTTTTATTTGATTCACTAAACCAAACTTAGCCTTAAAGAATACTCGAAAAAGTCTAGTTTCATTTCCAAGGACTGTACTTTTTAAGGTAGGTCCGCTGTGGCCATCAAGCTCTTGTTTATCCGTAAGGCTTCTTTAATGGTAGTGAATCCCTACGTTAGTGAGATTGAGCACCAATTTTTAAATGAGAAAGAAAATAGCAATCAAAAATGGTACGTATTGGTAGACTGTTTTATATTATAATACGTTTTACAGCTGAGATGTTTGCTGTATTGCAACACACACAGTCAGACGAAGTATTAATCTCAGTATCCTGGAGATTCGATAATTCTAACTGATATATAATAAGGAATGAATGCAATGCTCTGAAGTGGCACACTAGAAGGTTAGCTTGCAACTTGCACATTTAGGGATTTCGTTCCATTTGTACCCCACCCCGCCTTTAACTCCAAAGGTCACATCGGCGGCCGTTCTCCTTTGGAACATATCGAAGGTGTTAACTTGTATTCGTTGGGTTTTAATTATTAGATGACACGCACATTCGCACTCTCATTCATACTTCCAGACTCTGGGGAAGATGAGGAATTATCTTCATTGGAGAAAAATCCCCACCCCCGCCCCCATCCCCGGGAATCAAACCCGTGACCCCCAGCACGGAACGCAGGTGCTCCACCGACCGAGCTACCGACCCAGCCTTAGGGATTTCTTGTAACACCCTGAACCATACGAAACCTTTCCGACCTGCTACCATTAGCATAGCGTTTCTTAATGAGGCTTAGGACAAATTACTATAAAATAACTATTTGAAATTAATATTCTAATTTAATGAGCATTTCTAGAAACATTATTGTGTCATTTTGTAATACTTCACTAAGTAAACAGCAAAGGATTTTGATTACAAGGAACAAACATGGGGGAGAAGTACAAAACTGATACATAAAGAATGGGGAAGAAAGGAGTAGGGAGGGAGAAAACATGAATAATACATTTACTAAATTCAACTTATAATATATTTTTGCAAATACATTGTTTACCCTGTTGTAGATAAAACGTATTAAGATTTTCTCAATACGGAGCAAACATTGTGACTGACTGAATATGGGCAGAAAGTAAGCCTCTCCTCATTCAGTAGTGAAATACATGCCCAGGCACTTGACACTGAGTACCTAGGTAAGAGAGAGAAAGAGAGAGAGAGAGAGAGAGAGAGAGAGAGAGAGAGAGAGAGAGAGAGAGAGAGAGAGAGAGAGAGAGAGAGAGAGAGAGAGAGAGAGAGAGAGAGAGAGAGAGAGAGGGAGAAGTAAAAGAGAGCTATATGCAAGCTCAACTGCTGAGAGCTTGTCCTCTTTTTAAAGGGAATAATTACAGCCACTGTACGTCTGGATAATAGACAACTGTGTGCACGACAGACGCACCACCACCACAAAGCTCATCACAATACCAATGACATCATCATCACAGTAACCATCAGTACCCCCATATATCACATAAACACCATCATTTTATTACAAATACCACAATCCCCAACGTTATCATTCGGTACTGCCACCATTTTTAGACGGTAACATCCTAATTATCATGATCACCACCATGTTTATTCATCAGTGCCATGAATAACAGTGTCAGCAACATCACTGCCTCCCGTACCAAGACCATCACTGGCCCCATCATCACCTTCATAAATTTCCCTCGCTGCCACTATCTTCACCTTAGTCACAATCACCAGCACCGTCACCGGCAACTTCATATTGACAGACATCATACAATCACACAGTATATATAAGAGGTCCCGAATTCGGGAAGTCGTCAGGACATGGATTTTTGTCATTACCTGACGTCCTCAGATACGACCCCACCTTCTGCATTTCGACAGGTAGTAAAGGACTATCAACATCTATTGCCATTGATTACAACGGAGTCAGGATGCCTTACGACCAAACAATTGTACATCGAGTTGTTAAAAGAGTATTTGACTGTGCCAGCAATTGTTGCAAAATATCCAAATACAACATGGGATCGCATATGGAAAATTTTTCAAAAACCTTACGTTCCTCTTGATTGGAAAGTGTCTGTGTACTTCTTTGTGAATGAACTAATCCCAACTGAATTAAAGAAATGTAAACATAATTTAGCAACAGTCCCATGGTGTAAACGTTGTGGAAAAGTGGACACGCAGATACACAGAATTACCACCTGCAAAAACATATCTGAGATCTGGAAATGGACTAAACATAAAATCGGCGTGCTGGTTGGAAGCAGGGCGGAGAATACGACAGTGTCAATAATTCTATCCTGGAACATTAAGAAAGGCAACACTGCACGGACACAAATGTGGTTGATAATGGCTTTCTACCATTACTGCCTGAGTGCAGATTATCCTAATTTATTTGCATTCAAAAAGTGGCTCAGAGCAGAGCGATACAAAATGCGTAGATATCATGAGGTATGGACCGATTTAAATGATCAACTAGATCTCACTTGATAACTTTTGCGCGGGTGCACACACCGATTCTTTCTAAAATGTTGCAACAAAATGTAACCACACATGAATAAATAAAGTAAAACCAGCCCTCCCACTCTACCTTTCCCCTTTGTGATCCTGAATGTTTAAAAAAAAAATCGAATCTCGGTCTGGGCGAGTTATCTGGATAAGGTTTTTTCCGGGGTTTTCCCTTATCCTGAAAGACGAATGTCGGGTAACTCTAAGCTCCATGGACCCCGGATTAATTTGTGCATCATTTCACCCATTTCATTCATCGTCCGTTATGACTTAACGTTGGAGGACGTAAATTAGACAAAAAACAAAACAATTGAGGGTATCTACCAGGGCAATCCATACGCAGTGAAGACTGACCCCCCCCCCCTCCTCAAACGACCAGGGAGTTTCTGAGCTGTCCCAAAAGGGCGCCCGGCGCCTCCGTGGGGCTTTCCATAGGGTAAGACCTAGAGACTAACACCTGGTCTTGTGGACTCAAGACGGGATGGCAGTGGATACGCCACTTAGGCGCGCCAACCCCAAAGGGGAAGGCTACCGATTAACCTCGGTAGGGCCGCCTGGTGATCTAGCACACCTTCTACTAGCTATGCTGGCTAATACGCGGGAATATATGGCTTCCCTCAACCCCATCCGGATACGTACCTGATCTCCCACGGGGATCTGGGACCACCAAAATCAGCGCTCAATCAAAATCGAATATTATCACACCTTCCTTCATCACTGCTATCTACTTCAGTTACCACCAAAGTTATAGCCATTAGCACACTATCATTATCACACTATCACACTATCATCGGATTGGGTTGGTCTCGAGGGGGCAGTGGTTCCCGACACCCGTGGGAGATCGGGTACGTCTCCGGACGGGGTTGAGGGAAGCCATTAATATTCCCGGGTACTAGCCTGCAGAGCTAGTAGAAGGTGTGCTAGATCGCCAGGCAGCCCCATGAGGTCATATCGGTAGCCTTCCCATTTTGGTGTTGGCGCGCGTAAGTGGTGTATCCACTTCCATCCCGTCTTGTGTCCTTGGACCAGATGGGGGGGCGTTGTTAGTAACCCAGGTCTTGTCCTATGAAAAGTTCCACGGAGGACGCCGGGCGCCCTTTGGGACAGCTCGGATACTCCCCGGTTGAAAGAGGCCCGGGTCTTGGTCCTATGGGTTCAGGACTAATGGTAGTAGAACCTCTGGACTCAACTATCATTATGCTGCAGTAACATCGCTACCTCGCCATAATTATTCTAAATCGTAATTAACAATGTCAACAATAATATTCATCGCAAAAGTCGTTGTTCCAATCGCTTTGCGACTAATCTATTCATATCCTACTCTTTGTTTCTCCCATTCGCACTTCCTAGTCAACTTCATGGCTTGTAGTTCTAATCATTCCGGATAATTATGGTTGATCTAAAGAGTTTCTCTTGAATAACGGCATCCTGCTGCTTCCACGGCATTGCTATTAGAATTTATTCCTGTATTAGCGGCAGATCACCCGCTGTTTCACCTCTAGATCAGTGGTGTCAATCTTGATTCCCGTAGGCGAGGGGATCCGTCCCCTTCAACTGCCGAGGTGCGGGCGCTGCGGACCCTTAGCGGACCCTTGTACCTCTGACGTTACTAGAGGAACCTTGGGCCGAACTGCCGAGCCCCTCCCGTCGGGAAGTTGTTCGGATTGGGTTGGACTCGAGGGGGTAGTGTGTTCCCGCTACCTACGGGGAATTGGGTACCTCCGACCAGGCTACGGCCGCCCGAAGGGGGTAGAGGGTTGCCTCATAAGGCCCCGGTACTAGCCTGCAGAGCTAGTAGAAGGTGTGCTAGATCACCAGGCGACCCCACCGAGGTTTTCAGTAGTCTTCCCTGCGGGGTTGACGCGCGTAAGTGGCGTATCCACTTCCATCCCGTCTTGACGTTGTTGTCGATGTTTTTTTTTCAAGAAATCAGGTATTGCCCGGAGTTATCCATCGCTCCCGGGTTGAAGGAGGCATGTGTCTTTGGATTTTTGGGTAGATCCTCTGCATTTAACTGTAAATCTTGATCTGGCGTATAAAAGTCATAAAGTATGTCTTCCTTTAAGAGGCAGTAAGAGCGTCAAAGTTTGTACTTCATAGTTCGAAACCAAAAGCATAAGGACTAGGGTAGGTTTAATAAAAATCTGTAAAACTGAGCCAAATCATCAGAAACCTGTAACAGCAGGCTATTATTTTAATCACTCTGAGTCACTATGCAAATTAATTTTATAGTTATGGCTGACACATATTCTTCATAAATCCAACCTATTTAAACTATCCAGTCGACTCGACTGTCCACCCTCAATAGGGATCTACCGCAAGTAGAATTACCGACAGCTGTCTTTAAAAGAAATTTTGCATTAATTTGATTTAAATTTACTTAAGCAGTCCAAATAAAAGTTATATGCGGCCATACCCCAGATCTTGCACGCGGATTATGAGTGTCGGAGACAGTGTAACTTACGGCAGACAGGCATCCCAGATCTCAGCAAGAGGTACAGTGAAGCGATTTCTCCCTGTGCCTTTTTGAAAATATCCCTGACGTGTTTGCGAAAAATTCGATTCTTATCCAAGTTTACATACAGGTAGGTAAAGGAATTCCTCCATTCAATTGTGTGGCCTCGTATTAGAGTGTGGGAGAGTCTAAGTGTAGAGTGTAGCAAGTGCGGCGTGGTTTTTATCCGAACTAACGCCTCTTGGGCGAGGTGAATCGGGTTGAAGGTTCTGAAGAAGTTTTAACCCTAGCAGGACAGAAGTATGTAATCATTTGCACTGGGCCATATTGACGAGCGGTTGAATTAAAAAGTCTGCCATAAAAACGCTAAAGAACCCGGGGGATAACACCGAGCTTTTGGGGTTTCCGCTTCTTATAGACCTGAATGAAGATACTTTCCGCTATTGAAATTTTAAAGCTGCATGGCTAAGAAGATGTTATATACGTGTAGGATAAGTTGGGTACGTTTATGTAAGAGACCTGCGTGCCAGATCGTTAAAAAGGCAGCTTCCGCAGTAAGTGTCGTGAAGTTGAGTGTCCAGGATTAAATCCAAACGATGATAAGAGATGACTGAAGGTTTAGGACTATCTCTCGAGCACTTTGGAAACGGTTGAAAGAAAACGAATTGGTTGGTGGTTGTAATGATGCACCAGGTCTTTCCCATGCTTCTAAATGCAAATCATCCGGTGTACTCTCCACTCTCGCGGTAAGTACCCGAGGAATATGCTAGGACACCCTTGCTAAAAAGAGCTCAACGTTGAAAGGAAGGTGGTGGAGCATGTGATTAAGCCCACCAAGTCCAGCCATCTTTGTGGATTTGAGACGCTGGAGTGCCCCTTGAAGCTCATTTGGACGGATCACCGGGAGCAGTTCCAGGTTATTTGGTGGAGTTGAAAGATGAGACGTACCTCCCGAAGAACGTTAGGAAAAGATGTCGTCTTGGGGGTCATCTCTTGGATCTCTTGTTAGTCAGCTATCACATTTGCCTTGGCTGGAGGTCTTGGTCAGGTCTTGGGTGCCTGGAAAGGTGACCTTGGCAGTTCCTGAGGCTTTTAGCAATTCTGCACAAGTCGCCACTTTCGATGCGCAGCGTGGTCATCTTGTCCTCCGATGCTTGCACTAACTCTAGCAACGACGTAAACGTCGGTGAAGTACCCGAAACTGCAGGTAAACAGACAGGAGATGGCTGATAACGCTCCTAACATTGGTTTGTGTTACGCCGTTTTGTATGCGTTACCTGACAGCGCATTAAGCTGTGTACACTGTTCTAGATAACGCCACTTATGTAAAACAACACATATATATTACACTTACCTGTCGTCATAAAAGGTTCTGAACATCTTATTTGTACAAGCCTGGCACCTTTGAACACAGTTTAATACTTGGGACATTTTTGTGCCAACATTTTGGAAAACGCGCGTTAGATAGTGTCTTCTCATAGTTTGATGGATTGGGTATTTATCCAATATACTCTAAGCATTTCCTACAGATAATATCTACATATACTTAGGTCTAGAGAACAAGTAAGTTAGTTTATTATTCAGTCATCAAAAACATTTCAAGGTCGTGTAAATTGTGGATTTGTTTAGAAGTGTTGACAAGGAAATTCAGGGTGACAGTTCATACATGATTCGTTTCAGTAAAGCTTTACACAGCAAACTCGTGAGTAGTATAGAATTGAGAGAATCAGCACAGTGTAGATAAGATGTTGAACTCTCCTCTGTGTTAATATATGAGTGATGTAGAATGCTCATTGATTTAGAACTCTCCTATATGAAAATCGAGTTGTAAAAGAAGGGGAGTGTTGGCGTAGTGCCGTTCTCCCCTGTGCAGTGAGATGTTTTTGAGGGTTGGGATGATGATGATGATGATGATGATGATGATGATGATGATGATGATGATTGTGTGTGTGTGTGTGTGTTGTGTGTGTGTGTGTGTGTGTGTGTGTGTGATGTGTAATGTGTGATGGGTGGGATGGGTAACGGGGGGGTTCCGGGGATGTTTGAATTAAATGTGAATTCTTTTCGATGTGTGTGTGTGCTTGAACTCTCATGTATGAATATCGAAGTCTAGGGTTCGATATTGTGATGGGGCGCTGTGGGTAACGGGGGTTCCGGGGATGTTTGAATTAAATGTATTGATAGTAATTCTTCGATGACTGTGCTTGAACTCTCATGTATGAATATCGAGTCTAGGGTTTGATATCTATTACGTTCAGTGCTTCGATGTCTGTGCTTGAACTCTCATGTATGAATATCGAGTGTAGGGTTTGATATCTATTACGTTTAGTGTATGATATATGATGTAGTATCGTTATTCTTTAGATAAAAGAATATCGAGAGAATGATTAGGTATGTTTACTGGGAGAGATTTATGAAAATAAATGTAATAAGACATTCTGGTAAGGGGTGTTCCCTATGCAGAATCTCTCCTTGAGCTATTATATCCAAGAGCGATGTAAAGGTTAAGAAAAGGTTAAATTCCATTCCCACATCGAGGTACGAGAAAATATAAATCTATTCCACATTGAAGTATAAGGGTGATGACGTGTTGTCATTCCTCAAGATTTGTGCATATGTGAGTAAATCCGAATTAACAGGTCTCACCCTGTCCCGCCAGCTCGGGAACGAACGTGTCCTCACTTCACACAAACCCTCCGTCCGTTAAGTACAATCGACGATAGGATGGGGAGGGGGGAGACAGGTATGATCACGTTTCATCACCCATCTGCTCACTCGGGAACGAATGCATTCTCACTTCACATCGCAACGTCAAGATGAGTGGAACAACAACACCTATCATTGAAAGTGATACCAGATTCTGGGAGAATCTACGCAATTTCGAAGATTTGCAAAAGCATTGGGTTGAGCACCACGATGAAACGTGTGATGGAAAGATGCATCAAGTGATTTGCAAGAATCCTTCCCATCATGATTCGATCACATCTTATGCTCAATGCGGAAAGAATTGTAAAGTGTACCTCGGGTAAGTAGAATTATAATTGTGTGTTAACGTGAAAGTGTTGTTATGTGTTAGATAACTAATGATAAATATGTTTATTTCAGTAAAGCCCAAAGTGAAGATGTGGCATGCCAGTCCGAACAGGATCAAGGTGAAGATGTGTGCGGTCCGTACAATGATCGTCCGTTTAAGGATATCGGTACATCGAAACCCGAGGAGGAAGTCATGGAAAAGTGAGTATAAAATAATAAGAGTTTTACGTTAACAAGTGTATTAAATATTCACGATGTTGAGACATAGTTCGTGTATGTCCGCAGATCCAGTAAGAAAGGAGACAAGAAAAAGAAGAAGACGAACTGCAAACCGAGAATCGTCAAAGCCAAGAAGACGTTCGATCAAGACAGTTTCATCATAATGATGTTCGAACCCTTCACACCCTTCGCAGAAGAAGTAGAGGAGGAAGTTGCAAGTGATGGTAAATAGTGTGTGCATGAACGATAACGACATCTCCATCAGCATTGACTTTCGTGTGAACATAGGATTATACAATGAACTCCCATCACTTTACATTAAAGACACACATGACGATACGTTTGTGTATATTACAAAAGAGGATTGGGAGGTAATAATGTCAAATTTGTGTGTTTTGGATACGTATCTGAAAGATGGTAAGCATCCATGTGCACCGTACAGTGAAAATATAATATATGCATTTAATATAATGTTATGCATGAATAAGATGCAAGAAATAACGTTTGTGAATACATGTTTAAATGTGGGCAGTATAAATCTGAATAGTACTGCATTCAATGGACTTAAAAGACTAATTCCATATATTGAAAGAAATTTATATCAGTTGTATGATATTCATAAATCATTATGTTCATATGATGCAAAAAGCAGGAGTGCAAGGAAGAGGATATTGGAGATGTATGTTAAAGTCAATAAAAAGATAATTTGAATTTGTAATGTTTTATTTATTACACCTATATGATAGATTGTACAACATGAGTTAGTGGTTTATAAGTGAATAATTTATCATGAATAATTAAACAGAATAATGAAGTTTGTGCAGGAAAATTTGACGATGCTTGAACTTCCAATCTGACATTCACTGCCCCCGTCACAGTATCCTCAGGTTGATGAGAGCAATCGATGACGAATAGCGGTGCATATTTCAGAAAGTCGTTCCTTTTCAAAAGAGGGTAATTCTCCTTTCCATAGTAGGATGATTGAAATTTGGAATATTGATCATACAGAGATGCAAATTTCGAATTGGCGAAATCCAAATTCATATCGTGATAGGGGTAAGATTCACTGTTGAGATAAAGTTTCAGATTGGTGATATTACAATTATCAAATAGAGAAGCATCCTTAGCTTGTGCACCGACTATGACGAAACGTGGTTTTTCAAGTTTAGTCGTGGTTGCAATGTTCCATGTGAACGCTTTAGTTTGAGGTACAGCAGGTTGAGTGTGAAGGTCCAAGGTTCGAAATGCGACGTGTAGAGGTTTATCCGATTTGACGAGTTTAAGTTTATCAACTCGTTCAGAATCTGAAAGTCGAAGTACAGGCATCCTCCATTCGAGTCTAGTTAGTTGTATGGTTGTAGGATCGTTTCCAATGATACAATTATTAGAATCCTTAGATCTAATGAGAATAAGTTCAAACTTGCTATTAAGTATGACCTCCTTGTGATCGTCGGCGAAACCCAGCAACATCGAAAGAGGAACGATAGCATTGAAGATACCATTCGATGTATTCACGATGTCTACCACACCTCCAGGATAGATCCATCCAGCATTTAGTAAACGATTCGATTCCAGTTCATTCAGTGCAGCATAGTTACGCATCGTTGATGAAATGCCCGGATTCCTAGTTCTATCAATAGTCGTTCCATTCATATCCAGACGAATCTCATCGAATAGGAATGCCATAGCATTGTTACTCAATTTCGATGTGGCAACGGTGCCGTCGGGTTTAGTGAGAGTCCCCTCAATGTAGAGATAACTTCTACTAGGAAGCGTGTACAAATCTTCAGCTTGACATGGAATTCTAATTTCATCGTTCACATCGAGAGCTGACGTATTGTACGGTAGGAATACGTGTTCTTCCTCCTTACTGATCTTATCATCAAAGGTCGGAATCCCGGTCACGTCCAACACATCCATCATAGAACCTTGAAGCCTAAGTTAGCGAGAAATCTTCGATTAGACGATGTGATTAGCTTGCGGGTCGATGATCGAGTAGAGATCAATCTCGAGAGATGTTTTTTAATATAGCATCGTCTCTTAAAACTTATACCCATTACGACGTATGTGCAATCGTACAGTGATGGTTTCGTTCCTGAAATCTAACTTATCGCCGTTCTGGTCTACCACTCTAATGTCGAGATGATCAATGAGATTCGTATCGATGATTGGTAAATATATAGGACTTGATGGTTCCTGCGAAATATGATAACCTGGAGGTACCGATGGGAAAAATTCATACAGAGAATGACCACTTTTACCATTGATGAAAGATCCCGTTGCAAGACTACACTCGATACGTATGATGCTGACTTTGAATATGTTAACCAAATCATTAGACTCGGTCAGCACGTTTGCCGGTACCCTCTGTTTAGAGGTGAAACCGAGAAGTGAAGCAATAGATCTCTCACGACTAAAGTCGATAATATAGGGAGATTGAATTTCTGATTTCATGGTGTTATTATTAGCACGTAGAATAAAGTCGTCACCGATGTCGAGAGCATCCTTGATCAATCTGGCGATATCATCCAATTCATAAGTACCCGGTGGAATTACTATACGTTCGACTTTTCCATCGCGAACGTAATGGAATAGATTATTACTCTCGTCCACATTCGGAATTGAGTAAAAAGTCTCAAAATTCAATAGAGCTATCTCGTAATGTCCGTTAGGATCCAGATGTAATGGTGGATTTAGAAATGTAGAGAAGCTGGTATCACTACCACTCACGGTGATCGTGTAACTCATCGAGGAGAAACTGAAGGCACAAGTGACCGCAAATCACAGAATCGAATTCTTGAAATCTCGTCGTATTATATAGGAGCTTGACACCCGAAAGGTACGTTTCTATCTCTTCCGGAGGTCTCAGATCGCCGAAACTGTCAAAGTAGTAGGCAACGTCACCATCCTTACGTACAGCAACCCAATGTGTACCAGGGTTATTTGATGTATCCAGATTCACTACTATTCTCTCATAGTATCGAGGATGTGGAGGTAGTTTATCGATCATGTAGACACCTCTAAAATGTGGAATGCGTAGACGTCGTGCATACGAATCGATCTCGTTAGCACTCAGGGCTTTTTCCGGGATAAATATAGGCCTCGCCCCGAGTTTTTTGATCGAAGATATAATCCTCTACCCTTACGACGTCTCTTACGGCGAAGACCTTTGCCCTGAGCCAAAGATTCCATGCGCTCGTTGTGACGTGTTAATTCCGCAAGTTGTTTTGCATCCGAACGTTTCTTATTGACAGCCGTAGCAATCTGAGCAGCACCTCCAGCTAGACCACCTGCTGCACCTAGAGCTGCTAAAAGTGGTAGCAAAGGTAAGAAACCACCTCTCTTGTTGCGACGTTTACGCATGCCAGCGCCCGCTGCCAATTTACCCTTCATAAGTGTAGTCACAAGTCGAGCTGCAAGTCGTTCGCCCAAAGAAGCGTCGGCAGACTTTACACGTCTCCAAGCTCTCTCTACCAACACCTTATCGGCTAGACGACGAGATTCTGTATCAGTACTCTCTGCGTAAGCCCGATCGTGATCGAGACACGCTGAATCTAACCCGTTCACCGGTAAGTCACCTCTCTGCAAGCGTTTATGTAGTTTCGTTCCGGGACCGCAGAAACGATAACCCGGTAAATGTGCCTCAAATGGTAATGAATTAATCAAGGAATTAAGAATTCCCGAACCTTTGCGTGCACGTGTAGAGCGCATGTCTCACTATGAAATAAAAAAGGCAAAACGTGCGCTTTATAAGTATACGATTCCTATGACGATTGGCTAAATCCAGTAAAGACATAGATTGCCCTTATCACGAACGAAATAAAAGACAAAACTTATGCTTTATAAGTATTAGTCGCGATATGGAGATAGTAAAGCAAAAGTGTACGCTACCCATACAGGTGTTAGATTTCGAGGATGACATTCGCAAAGGACGACACGGTACGTTGTTTCCGAGTAACGTTAGAGCGCTCATACTTGGCAGTTCAAATGCTGGAAAAACGAACGTTTTACTCAACCTGCTTATTCACGAGAATGGTCTGAGATTCGAAAACCTCTACATATACTCGAAATCGTTGCAACAACCTAAATATCGATATTTACTCAGGTTACTGAAAACTATACCCGATATAGGTGTATTTACGTTCGATGATGGTGATAGAGTAATTCAAACGTCGGATGCTAGAGAAAATTCGATATTCGTATTTGATGATGTGATAAATGAAAAACAGGGTAAGATAGCTTCATATTACAGTATGGGTAGACATCGTAATGTCGATGCTATATATTTAGCACAATCATATGCTAAAGTACCTAAACATTTAATTAGAGATAATGCAAATATGATTATATTCTTTAGACAGGATAATCTCAATTTAAAACATATATACGAAGATTATGTAAATACCGATATGTCCTATGATGAATTTAAGAATATGTGTAAACATATATGGGAGAGTGATGAACGATCCTTTGTTGTTATAGTACCAGAATATCCACTGAACGAGGGACGCTACCGTCACGGTTTTGATCGCTTTATCAGAATGAATAAATAGAATAATCCATCACTTAAGCAATGAGTATCGACAGGTTCGGATCCCGAAGAATCATACCCTCTAGGGGTGTGTTCAATCGATATATCATAACTAGAGATGGATCGGGAAACTATCGATTCAAGGGAAAGCGGTTGTGCAATATTCACGACCCTGAAGAAGGTGACGATGCATCGACTAAACGTTATGTGGATACGCATACGGCTGACGTCGAGAATCGAATGCAAATCTTCAGCGAGCAGACCTCGTATCAGCGTATGGGCGAGTTTGAAGCTATGCTTAGGGATCACATACAAAAATCGCTCGACATCCAATACAACAATTTAATGGAGTACTTAAGTAAATATGCATTTAAACGTGATTCCGAAAATAATGTCATTATAGATGGTATAAGAATGAAAACGCTGTTGGACCCCCTTCACGAACACGACGTTCCTAATAAAAAATATGTAGATGATAGGATTCCAATTCACGACTCTAATGAAACTCTATCATTTCGAATGAAGAGATTGAAGGATTTAGCCGACCCGATAGATGATAGGGATGCAGTCACCATGAGTTATGTTAATCATTTCTTTATACAGAAACATAATGAATTGCAAACGGGTTTAACTGAGACTATAACAAACATTGTCGATACTATTACACGGAAACAGAATGAATTACAAAGTCAGTTAACTAGAACATACACCTCCGCTAGCGAGACTGTTACTACAGCTGTAGAAAAAGAAGTGAAAGAACTAACCGCACGACAAACGGAACTTGATAATAAACTAATCACTATAAATAATGATATTCATACTATGAAAACACGAATGAGAAATGTTGTAAACACTATGTTACAACAATTGAAAGCACAACTCATAATTTCATTGCAAACACGTCCGTTTCGAGGTCCCTCTTTAAGGTATACGTTAACATCGGGACTCGAATACTATAAAGTTCCTGGAAATGGAAGTGTACTCTCGTGTTCCATCGTATCATCGGTACATCCGCATGCTGTAAATGATACATTGTTTGCAATAAACGGAAGATTAGTTGAAAGATATCCTGTAAGAGTTGAAACTGGCGATATTCTATCGTTTACAGCGCCAGTCGGACGTGCTAAAGATGGTCATATATTAAGTATAGAACTGATAGTTTCATATAAATTAGCAGTAGCTGATTAATTATACATTCATTTCGATATGGATGCTGAAGCTATAAGACTTAAGGAATCCATTGCCCGTCACAGTAGGGCAATAAGAGAAAAGTTACGTTCTCTCAAAGGAATGAAATTCGAAACGCAACGAGTCATGTCTGAAGTTCTTCAACCTGTAACCGAACCATTGAAAGTAATAGCGAAAGCACACCAAGACAACAACGACGACGAAACTACAGATGATGCTAACGGATCTGATCTCGTGTCAAAGTATCTACACAAGGTTCGAACTGCCAGTTCGAGTGACATGGACAATACTTACGGCATACGTTACGAGGATAATGAGTATAAATTGGGTAACAAGACAGTTGTGTTTAAATCTGATGGTGTTCAGATAGGAACAGAAACGTATGAACCCACAGCAGGCTTATATGAATTATTATTTAAACGTTTACCTCGCAAGACATCGTACACAGATGATGATTTAGACGTGTATTCGCAAATCTTACAGAATACTCAAGTTTACAGACACGGTTATTCAAGAGATGGACGTTTAAGAGCAAATCGAGGGTTCAAGTATCGTCATATCATTCGTGACCTTGTTAGTAATCGAACTGGATTTGGTTTACGTTGGAAAGAACATGTACCGCAGAGAAAATTAGATTACGTCTACTGGAACGATCCGAATGAAATAATAAACAGATTAAGATTATTGGTTGCGTCGAGGGATGCAGGTAATTTGAATCACTCACCCGAGATAGAAGAAATTATTACAGAACTTAAAACATCAAAAATTATAGCATGATAAAACGTCGCATTGCAACCGAGTTACATGCACCAGCTAGAAGACGATTTTTACGTCGTAAGATCATAAGCAAAGGAATGAACGATTTAGTACAAATAGATCTTATGGACATGTCTATTTATGCAAGAGACAATAGGAATTATAAGTATATTCTTCTTGCATGCAATTTTTATTCCAAGATGGCTTATGCACGACCATTACGTGATAAAAGTGGTATTAACGTTTCGACTGCTATGGAGGAGATATTGAATGAAATGGAATCGTTTCCGAAGAATGTTCAATCTGATAAAGGAAGGGAGTTTTACAATAAACATTTCCGCGAACTAATGAATCGTAATAATATTAATCATTACAGTACATTCACACACGTTAAGGCTGCTGCAGTGGAACGTTTAATAAGAACGATCAAACTGATTTTGCATAAGGAATTTATTGTTCAAGGCTCATATCAATGGATAAACATACTACCTAGAATTATTCATACCTACAATAATACTTACCATCGAACGATTCGTATGAAGCCTGTAGAAGTTCGTGATAATTCTCTCCTGCTCAGCGTCTACAAATATGATAGAAGTCTGCGTGAGAAGCGAAGATCTAGGCTTCATCGTGTTGGTGACTACGTGAGGATTTCTAAGCATAAAGGTGTTATGGAGAAAGGTTATCTACCAAATTGGAGTGTTGAAGTCTTTAGGATACGTACAGTGCAAAGGACACATCCATTGACCTATCTCATCGAGGATCTGGAGGGTAAACTGATTGAAGGAGCATTCTACGGTTATGAATTACAGAAAACTCAATATCCAGACACGTATTTAGTTGAAAGGATCATCAGACGTCGTGGTGATAGGATTCTGGTGAAATGGTTAGGATTTCCTACCCGTGAATGGATTAATGAGGTGGACATTGTATAAATAAAAAAACACACAACTCAATAAAGAAATATAATTTTAATGATATATTGTGTTTGATTTTTTTTGTTCACATTGATTCCTGACATCTTCTGTAACTGCTAATTCACATCTCCTTAACTTAAACATGATAATAACATTTTTATACTTTTTTAAAAATCTTCTGTAACTGCTAATTCACATCTCCTTAACTTAAACATGATAATAACATTTTTATACTTTAAAAAAAAAATCATACATGATTATAGTTGAATTAACATTTAATTGTAGAGATTTTAACATAACGTACATGCTAGTTCACATTGAGTATATATAAATTCACCTACCCTTAACGTAAACATGATAATTACAATTTGAAGTAATTAGTAATATACGTTAAACAAACATCATACATGATTATAGCTGAAATAAGAGCCTTTGTACATGCTAGTTCACATTGATATATATAAATCTCCCCTCACCCCTTAACGGAGACATGATAATAACATTTTGATATAATTAGTAAATATATTTTAATAAAAAATCATACATGATTATAGTTGAATTAACATTTCATTGATTTCTGCTATCTAACATTTCAAAACGACATGAATAGGAAAAAATATTCCTTCACCCTAACATAAACATAAAAAAAGCAACACGTTATCTTTCAAATGAAGTAAATATGTTATTATCATGTAATTAGTAACACACTTTACAAATATACTTGAAACTCAATTATTTCGTTTTTTGAAATACAGTAATATGTTATTATCATGTGCCTAGTAATACCTTTTAACTCAGTTGTAACACACTTTACAATTATACTTGAAACTCAATTATTTTATTTTTTGAAATACAGTAATATGTTATTATCGTGGCCTAGTAATACCTTTTAACTCAGTTGAATCTATGCTTTATTGAGAAAAGAAAAAGAAATTTACACTTGACAATTTTCTATAGCATAATGTCCCCATGCTAATGTTGAAAATGAATTATTGGGAATGTATCGTTTTGTATCGATACCACTTAAAGCTATCTTATTAGATTCAATAGTATGAATATCATGTTTATAACTTCTGAAACATGTCTGCATGCTTCGATGTATAGTGTCAGGATGTGTAATACATGAGAGATATTGTTCAAAGGTTATGAATCTCATCGAATCTTTTGTTACACCTTTTGATTTTTTAATCACTTCAGTATCATATCGATAACTATATAATTTCGATTTCAGCCCTACATATTCAGTCATCACTCTACCGGCTAGCTCATCCTTGAATAATCCTGAAATTTTCTTATTTGCTAACGGAATACCATACACATTATCCATTGGATAATTAGATGTATCGAATAAATGTATATTGGTTTTAATAAATTCATATATATCGCAGCTAGATTCAAAGAGAAAAGCATCCGTGTCCGTATAGATTAAAGTTACATCTTTCAATTTTTTCTTCAGAATTTCATAATAAAAATCATACATTTTATGTTTGGATAGATCCAGGATTGCTTGTCCTATGTATATTGGCTTATTCATCAATATTTCATCTCTGACCAATTCTATACCTATTAAATTTTCATCAAAAATCACGTACCTTATACATGTCTGTCGAGCTAACAATTTACGCGCTCGTTTCCAGCTGGTAGCTAAATGAAATGAATTATAACGTTTTACATTCTCTATAAATTTTCCATAAACACAATTATTCATTAACTTCCATAGATTTTGACCAAATTTCGTCTTATCTTCAATACGTTTACGAACGTTGAGTTCAATGTAAGGATTTATCCAGTTAGATTGTTTGTAACCTATTACTCTATGTATACGCGATGGAATCAAACCAAGTTTAACACATTGTTGAAAATTGAGATAATGTAATACGTATTTATTTTTATCATTCAATGTTGTTAGCAATTTTGTATACTTATCACCTGGCGCGATTTCATTCAAAGGGCATAATGGCAAATCATTTTGTATATCATGAAGTTCCTGTGGATATTTAAAGTCTACTTCCAACACATATCCCACGTCAGAATCACTTGTAATAGACATAAAATCTATTGATTTAATTTCAGCATCAGTTAGCCACCTTATATCAGTGTATGGTAAGCTATTATTTTCCATTGTATAACTATATAGAGAATTGCAGTCAACGTACATTAAATAATTAGTTGGTTGAGTGTTATCATAGCTAGTCATGTATCTGTTATTCGCCTTTGCATACCGTTTGGACACAGTGCAAATTCCACCTCGTATTCCTTTTTCGAAGAAATCTAGCATAGTCTTATCTGTTAATAATGAAATCTGTACACCAGTCGTTCTTAACATTGCATCATAGGCTAACCCGGGAAGTGTGTAATACTGACACGGGTCGAGTCCGTACAAACCGATACTTAATTCACGGAAGCGTTCAAACACGTCCGTTAGTATTAATGTATCGCACTTAAGATATATATTTAAATATTCACCCAGATTTTTAACATTGAATTCATTCCATACCGTTCTAGCATGACTATAATCCTCATCGCTTACATGATCAAACTGATGTTTGGATGGTAGACTATTCTCGTATAATTTTTCTATAGAATCCACATACGTGTACGGGAAGACACCTTTACGTTTCATCAGTTGTCTATGCAAAGGATTCGTGTACATATTATTGGTATAATGAAAATCATCTGCTTCTAACATATCCGAAAGGTTACTAAGTTTTGAATCCAAAAAACGATAGCTATCCAGAAATCTTAGATATATACTCATTCCATTCGAATTTGTATATCTTTTGCTAAAGGATAAGTAATTTTCAGAAGTTTGTGCAATACAGTTGATAGGTTCCGTATCGTAACCTAGTTTCTTTACTATGAAATGAGCATCGTATTTTGACAAGCAATGAAAGAATATTGGTATGAATCCTGGCATTTTCCTATTTAAATTGCAGTACTTATGAGCTGGGCCAACGTAACTTCCAGTCAAATGACAATGATCACGAACCTTTATACACGAGTTAAGAAATTCACGTTTGCATATGTGACATCGTGTTGCATTTTGATATTCTAGCTCATCCACATCTCTCATACTTATTTCAATTTTATTAGCATATATATTAATGACCTGATTTGCAATTAACGTTAATTCTTTAAGAAAATTTTCAATTGCATATGGACCTTCAAATGATTTGAAACGTGTTAAATTTTTATCATAACTACAGACCAAATGTAATGCAATTGCATACGCTTCATGTTTATGAATGCTACGTGTCCAGCTTTTACTCGATACATTTTGACACGAATCTACCTTACGTAAGATACATTCTATGTCTGCATAAACCACGAATGGAACTTTTAGACATTTCGAATATGCGTTAAATTCAACGAGATCAGTTTTACCAGCCTCGGGCATTCTGATAATTTGATTCATCATACACTTCTTTTTATGGCTATTTAAACGTGATTCTGATGTGAAATACAAGTTACAATTGTTACATAACCATTTTCGCCCATTATGTTTCGTTAGCTGCTTTCCTAGCAAACGTGACAAGTCTGTTATCAGACAATAATGTCTTTTATACATTAAAAGATTAACATGATGTGATTTTATCTCTCTTGGTTGATATAAGAGAATAATCGATTTATTTTCAACACCGTATATCGTTATTGAAATATTTGAATTTTGATTCTCGAATTTTTCTACATCTTTCAATGATACGGG
The DNA here is from genome assembly GCA_030765055.1 of Mantis religiosa. NCBI lineage: Eukaryota > Metazoa > Arthropoda > Insecta > Mantodea > Mantidae > Mantis > Mantis religiosa. The sequence goes on from CM060949.1 coordinate 97,617,377, forward strand.
GAATGTTATATTCTCAAAGTTAAATTCGTTACGAAAATCATATCTTTTATAGGAGGTGGGTCGATTCTTGTTACGTTCTACTGGGTATTTGGATGCTAACAGACAGTATGCAAAGCAATATTTATCAGTATTACGAATGTTAATAACAGCTCTCTTCGATTTTATAAAGTCGGGTAATTCAGTATACATCCCTGCATTCAATGAATCGTATTGTGTCACATATATTGTTAATTTCTCAATACTGTATAAAGCTTTTGAACTGGTACGCGATTCAAAATTATCCATATGATCTAGTATAGGTTGTACAATCTTCTCTTCATACCATATAGATTTATCTGTAGATTGCAATATCACCTCAAGTTTACTGTTAAAGTTAAATGTATGAATATTATCGCTCTCTTGTGATATTATGACATATTGACAGGATAAACAGGATCCTATCTTAAGACCTGATTTATACATGTTTAAGCCCTTATCAATTTCATTCAAAATTAAAGGTTTGCATTCTGCTAAGAATATAACGGGATCAAGTATATTAACACAGTTGTGAATTTCATAGGTACATAATCTGTTTTTGAATGCTGACTCACTGTGATTACATCGTAATCGTTCAGCCTGGGTCGCGTTCGAACAGGTTTCCTCTTGCTGAATCGAGGGTTGTCCAGTGGCAGTATCGGAGCATCTTGTCGCCGTTTCTGAAAAATGCAATTACAACATTCGATTAACTTTACATACGGGAACATTGATTTACATGTATGTAAGGTGGTAACAGAAATAACATACATGTTAATAACTTTTACATGTATGAATCTCAATTTTACGTAAACTCTATACTTTACGTAGAACGTAACATGCATGTAACTTTTACATATGAAAATAGTTACATAATGATTATGTATTTTTACAATTATTGCTATCATCACGTAACTACAATATTCAGATAGTATGTAACTGTTTTACGTAATGCTCTCTCCCTTACATAAATGATAAAAACACACAACGTAAACCATATAGATGTAAAATACCGTAACTGAACTACGATATTCACATGTACGTTTTACACATATAAATTAACGTTCTTTTTTCACCTACAACGTTACTTTTACGTGTAACAAACAAACGTAACTAACATGCATGTGAAATAACGTAACTGAACTACGATATTCACATGTACGTAATTATTACACATGAAAATTAACCCTACAACGTTCACTCTCAATTACTACTACTACATGACGTGCGATAATTAACACTTTAAGTTCTAATACAACATGTACGTACATGCAAGTAACTACATTCAATTACTAATACTACATGACGTGCGATAATTAACACTTTAAGTTCTAATACAACATGTACGATTTCACATTTACATGCAAGTAACTACATTATCACTTTTTTTTATGAAATTTTATTCAATAATTGTACTCACCTTTTGACGACATTACGGGCTGCTTAAAAAAGACAATTTATGTCGTTTGAAACCACTTTCTAGTGTTTCCTCGCCATGGTATTGGAGTATGCAGTCACCACGATTAAGTAGATCTTTCTGCGCTGCGGTCATGTGTTTGAATCTCTCCGGGAGGAAGACTTGGAATTCTGATGTTTCGACGACAACCCGTTCACCATATCTGGTCTTCACGGTTTTGACGGATCGAATGATGTGTTGAACGGACTGGTCTAATTCACGTAGTTTCTTTGTGGGAAGATGTGTTCCACCTTCAGCTAGTTGATTTAGCTGGAGCATCTCATGATCTGAAACAAACATATAAGCACAAACGAATCACTATTACTTCAACACTCTTCGTAAACAGAGATAAAAAATGAAATACAATATACAACTTTTCTATCTTACCTGTAGGATCCATATTTCCAGAGAATCGACTGCCTCCTAACACATCCGTGCCGGGGTATTTATTGAGAGAGGCTCCGCCTCCTCCTTCCGGGAGAGCTGTTACTGTCTACATATTACACTATGACTTTAAAGTTGTTGTGACTACGTTATGAGTTAAAACATATTACTAGTAACTTTATTATCATAGTTTAAACTTTATATAGGTTCATCATTTTTTACACCCCCTCCAACCGTATCTCTCCTTCCCAAACACCATGTTGCGTGCGCACACTAACTGTGATTCGTTCCCTACATCTTGGAGGGGGGGATATAATTACACATTTCTTTACACACACATACTTGTACAAAATATATTTTTCTGAACATTTGATTTTTTTACATTTGGTATACTAACACATTCATAGTATTGTTTCATCATTCATACAAATATATAGATTCATTCGTTTAATTTTAAAATATATTCTTTTTTTTTTCCTAACGTTATTTGACAAAGTTAGACTTCGCTACAGCAATAGGAATGTTTTGATCACCCCTGTCACCAGTCTGGAGAGATTAACTCTTTTTTTCTCTGACCTACATACCAAGGGGGATGACGTTCAGTGGAGTATTCGTAATACTGAGGGGAGATTTTCTAGACAATTTTTTTATATGGAGGGTGATACCTTGCCATGAATAGTTAGGATATCTACACTATAGACCCCTACTTGCGTATATATATTATCGTATTGATTGATCAGTTTTGTATTACTCATATCTACTTAAAGATGAGATACTTTTCTCTCGTTATCTTAATCATTTTTAAATAGATGGTTAGTGCTTTTATTTTATTTTCGATGTTATGTTCCACTTTTATCATGCTTAGAGGGAATATTCTTTTTAAGTTATCGTGCTTAGAGGGTGCGTTCCTTTATCATGAAACCCCTTTCAAACAGCTTTACATTTGCATTCTTATACTTTTCTCTCAATATTTTTTTTATCATTCTTAAAGAGATGGGTAGTGCTTTTATTTTTATTTGCATTTGCTATGTACCACTTTTATCATGCTTAGAGGGGACATTTCTTTGTCATGCGACCCTCTCACATAGATTTACATTTCCATTCTTATACTTCATCAATGTGGAATAGATTTATATTTTCTCGTACCTCGATGTGGGAATGGAATTTAACCTTTTCTTAACCTTTACATCGCTCTTGGATACAATAGCTCAAGGAGAGATTCTGCATAGGGAACACCCCTTACCAGAATGTCTTATTACATTTATTTTCATAAATCTCTCCCAGTAAACATACCTAATCATTCTCTCGATATTCTTTTATCTAAAGAATAACGATACTACATCATATATCATACACTAAACGTAATAGATATCAAACCCTACACTCGATATTCATACATGAGAGTTCAAGCACAGACATCGAAGCACTGAACGTAATAGATATCAAACCCTAGACTCGATATTCATACATGAGAGTTCAAGCACAGTCATCGAAGAATTACTATCAATACATTTAATTCAAACATCCCCGGAACCCCCGTTACCCACAGCGCCCCATCACAATATCGAACCCTAGACTTCGATATTCATACATGAGAGTTCAAGCACACACACACATCGAAAATAATTCACATTTAATTCAAACATCCCCGGAACCCCCCGTTACCCATCCCACCCATCACACATTACACATCACACACACACACACACACACACAGACACACACACAATCATCATCATCATCATCATCATCCCAACCCTCAAAAACATCTCACTGCACAGGGGAGAACGGCACTACGCCAACACTCCCCTTCTTTTACAACTCGATTTTCATATAGGAGAGTTCTAAATCAATGAGCATTCTACATCACTCATATATTAACACAGAGGAGAGTTCAACATCTTATCTACACTGTGCTGATTCTCTCAATTCTATACTACTCTCGTGGTGCTTTGTAATATATCACTACACACAGGAAGTACAATAAACGAATTTCATATAACGTTATCATCTCCATTCCGGCCAGGTTTATACGGAACTTTGTAGGCACGTGAGCTAGGTTACCCAGAGAGAGATCAACTTTATCCCTAACTGCTACAAGTCAATTCTAGCACGAGGCAGTCGCATCGTCCAGAATAAACGCGAAATAAGAATATCCTTTTTTTAGCACTTAAGACATTGTCGTTTCGCATAGTGCGTCTAATAGGGATTTCTTTAAAATTCCCTTTTTATGTTTTAAGTCACTAATTCCGTCGTTATTTCTTTCTTCATTATTTACAAATTCTTTAATCTGTTTCCTTCTATCTTCATCAGCAGCGTATGTGAAATCAACTTTAAATGTCCCTGTGATATGTGAGCTATATGCTTTGCAACGACATCAAAGCAGGAAGTTTCTCAAATAAAAAAGCGCAACAGCCGTTCAACTGAGCTTTCTGTGCTGTAAAACATTAGCAACATTCAGTTTGAAAATGCTTACCTACTGTTGAAAAACAAAAGAGATTATGGACACAGATAAAATCATCACCAGACAATTAGGAACAATCGTTTTCTGATCTTGTGGAATAGGCAGTATTGATTGTTACGAATTCAAAGACCCTGTCATCTTTTCCTCGGGCGACCTATACATCTTCCTCTAGGTTTTAATTCGCTTTTTTCATGGAGATCCTATATTTTTATTCTTGGATATGCTATTTTCATATTATTATATTTGAATCTATCTTTTCGCGTAATGCGTAAACCAATACCTTTGAACAGGATATTTGTGTGTCAGTTTAATGCTCATTACAGCTGCTAAGCTCCACAAAGAAAGAAATTGTCAAATAAACTTGCAGCTCAGAACGCCTCAACACATTTTTGTGTTCAGATAATCTGATGGGACTTGTAGCTTAATCACACATTTGCAGACAAGTGCAGCAACCAGCCATAATACCATGGTGTCTGCCGGTGTTACCTCAAACACATGTAATTTTGTGGCCATTCAGCGCTGATGAAATTTATTTCCTAAGGATAAAGCTGTATCAACTGTTAACGCCGACTGAATTCCCACAAAATATTAAGCAACAACTTTTAATTGAAAGTAGACATTCGTGTAAACAGTTCACGAAAACTTTTGCATACTCTTTGTTGCTGTAAGGCAACAACACGGCGACGTGTGGCGTTTAAGACAAGCAACGTGCCTGTATAACTTTTCAAAATTCGCATTCACCCATCACTTTCTTTGCCATAAGCCTAAGTTTGAAACAATAAGATAATTCACACATTAGAATGATCCACTAATAAAATTCCTTGACTATTTCGCTGTTTAACAGTACTAAACGAGAAAACTTACAACAGTCTAACTTTATCTCTCCAGTTTTCTTCTTCATAGAAGCACCAATCAATGGAAGAAAGAAAAAAAGTAACTGCAGTCAAATTTATCTTTACTGCATTCAATCTTGGTTGTAGGTTTCATGTCCAGATCCAGATACCTCTACTAGAGTTTGTTATCCAGTCCCAACAGTTTATCGTTGAGCGGAAATAACTTTAGCTAGCGGTTACCACTTTTAACTTTGTGTATATAATTTTTATTTTTTAGAGAACAGGAAGGAAAATATCGAGACACCTGTATTTTTATTTTCGAATAATTTTTACTGTAAAACAGTAGTACAAATGTAAAAATAGCGCCTTATTAGACCTGCTTCCTTCTAATTATATTTCAGTTAATGCTTGGTTTTGATAAAAAAAAAAAAAAAAAGATATGAGTGCCATGAAAGTGTCTGGCATTTAAAAGACAACGGCTATGCTAAATTGTGGTTGTATATGTATATAATTGCTTGAAATTTCAGGCAGTAGCCAAAACTAGCCGGCTGACCACAATAATGAGTCGACTATGCCCGCCTTTTGTCATTATTGATGACAGCAGTCTTCTAAACATTCATTTATTTTTAATACTACTGTATAGCAATAAATTATATACATTAAATGGATGTTCTCGCCAAGTCTCTACTTACTAGGGCATAGTGCAGTTACGTTTATTACTTTTGGAACAGTTCCCAATTCGAATAGAAAAGCGGGTCACTATAGCTGCAGTTTTACCACCCAAATACCCGCAAATTCTTTAGGATTGAATAACGGAAATGCAGTTACTCCAGAAAATACTCTCTTTAAGAAGTAAGCAGAGATTCGCTATTGTACTTGTTTCACCAAACTGTAACTTGAAAACAAATTCCAGTTTTATAACTCTTTTCTCATCTGCTTTAATATTATCAAAGGTATTTTCCTTCATATTTATCTTCAAACCCCTCACGCAGATTGCATATTCATATTTAGCACAAGTCTCAAGACAATTTAATAAGGGAGCTTCAGATAAGCTCAACTGGAAACGTGAAATTTAAGTTTTCTTTTTATTATTCACTATCTTATTATATCGCACTCAAATTTGACAAAATGTCTCACAAATTTCCATGGAATTTATGAATGACTGCAAAACATTAACATTTGTATTCTATGATTATGAAAATATTTAGAGGCCATAAATTCAAAAACTTTTACATTTTATACGGTACATTCCTATGTTTAAATAATGCAGGTTAAATGTACAGGATAAAATGTTTTTATTTTGAAATGTGAGATATTTTAAAATAAATTTTAAGCATTCTACATTTTAAAATGTTTCACATGATGCAATTTTCAACTAATTATTTTTAAATTTTACACATGAACCCGAAAACAAAAGAAATTAAATGCCATAGAAATTCTTTTTCTTTTGAAAGGTTTTAGGTTATTCATTTTCAAATCTATATAAAACTTTTCACTTATAGCATTTATACAAAATTATAGGGTAGATTTGTGCGTTATAATTAGGTAAATGATATACCATTTAAAAAAGGTTGTTTTATAAATTGTATCGTTTGAATCAATTGGTATAGGATAAAACATCTTTAAAATTTAATAACCCCAAAACTAAAAGAGATGTTACACCGAAATTCAACACCAGCTAGAGTTAGTATAAAACAACATCGAAAATAAATTTTAAACGAAATTGTATGAAAACTCATATTTGCCTTGCGACTGTATCTAATTGGATATAATCTGAGACTTCTAGCTTATATGAGTGTGACAACCAATGTTCTTAAACATAAGTGTGTCACGAACTGACTCTCCAGCCATGTTTACCAAAATTGGCTTAAAAGTACTGAATGATAATTACCTCGCACGTTCACAAAGTGTAGTGTGCGCGTATTGTGCGGTCTCCCTGAGGGATTTTCTTGAGGAATTTTCCCTGGCGTGGGGAATATGTCTGTCTTACCCACCATATGTATTTATTAGAAGTTAAACAAATACTTCGCTAAATTTGGAATTCAACTTATTTCTTATTTATGAGATGTATTATGCAGATCTTGGTTAATCATTCTTCTATAGAGCTATTAAAATTATTCTCTCAAATGTAAAAACTGTCCGGACTATGCTGGGTTCAAAATATATTGTTTTAAAGTTTACCAATATCTGTAAATTCAGAATATTTAATTTTAAATCAACATTCCAAAATCACTAAACTTATCATTTTGATATATTCAGCGCTGCAGTCCTAAATGAAATAATGCAAAGACTCCGTATAATCTAGAACATGAATAATTACTGTTATTTATAAAGCTTACGCCTAACTTATAACATTCTTTTCGTTGTTCCAAATCTCTTACGCTAATTGGAAAATTATCTTGTGATTGAGAATTAAATGTGGGTGTTAGTTGGGCAAGAACTCGTCATATCACTGACCAGTCCGGTAATAAAAACACATTGTCAGAAACATCAACGGCGTTTTTTGTGTGTGTGTAATTTATGTCCTCCAACGTTAACTTATACCGTCGGTGAATGAATTGGGTGAAATGATACTCAAATGAGTCCGAGGTCCAAGGAGCTTAGAGCTACCCGACATTCATCTTGAAGGATAAGGGAAAACCCCGGAAATACCTTGTCCAGGTAACTCACCCTGACCGAGATTCGAACTCGGGACCTCTTGAACGTGAGGCAGTCACGCTACCATCTACGCTACTGAGGCGGGCACAACGGCGTTGCAACAGCTATGGGTTCAGTGGCAACTTAAGCGCATTTTTATATGTATATACTGATCTGATTCTTTGTGTGCAAGCATTTCATTTAGCGAAGTGTTCGATAGTATTATAAATAGGAATATTTTAAGCATTTAATAATATTTAGTGTTATATTACGAGTACATTCATAACTTTACCATTGATCATGCAGCTGTTGTCACTAAATTATTCATGACAAACAGAAACTTGTAGGGGACACAGTGATAAAAGATGCACCTCCTAGTCTTATACCCACATCGTAATCCACTTCAGCAGACAAAGACGCAGAAAAGGATTGGATCTACCCTTAGGTATACACCCAGATCCTGAGGTCAGACGTCACCTCTAGAGCTGAGCATTAACTCAACCTGTCACGTTGCAGGTATAAGAGGAAAGTTCTACAGCCTATGTGTTAGAATACATATTTGGCATATAAAGACCATACTTGCAAGTAAGTTTTAATTGCTTCTTGACATTGTCACGAAAATATAAAAAATATGGAGATTTAACGTAGATTTAATTTTAAGCATACATATGCCTATATATTCATATATATATACATTCATACATATGTATACATTATACATATGCATATATATAATTAATTAAAGGGCTAACAAGCAAAAGTGTAAAAAGAGAAAAAATTATATCTAGCTAACATTAAAAATATCACCCAACGGTATTTTATAATAATATTTAACAACTGAGAAGATTATTTTTCCTGGTGGTCGCACACTGGGACTTTTCCAAAGTGGTGAACTTGGTGATTTAGAAACGTAAGGCATGTTGACATGTTCACTTCTATTTCCTTGTGTAAATAAAGGGTTTTCTGTTGTGTTAGGACGACATGGCACTTAAATTGTGAAAGAGTTTTTCATAATGTGGATTTTAATGCTTTGACAATACTGACTTGCAAGTCAGTAGTCAGATTATTCATATTACATGAGAATTAGATTTAAAAAAAGGAAATATATTTAAATGTACATACTTCGGATGCTTAAGATTTCATCGCATAAATTTAAGACAGAAAATTGCGATTGTGAAATAGGCACTGATATCCTCGAAGGGGTATGCCACTGATTCGGCGGCCTTTGGTTTCAAGACAAAAGTGGAAAAACTGATAAAATACGCTCGCTGTTGCCCGTAGCCTAGGACAAGAGCCACTGTACCATCTTACTAGTCCATAAAAGGGTTTTCTCACTTTATTGATCTTTTACATATAAGAAGCATGAAACGTGTTTATATTATTATTTCTACATTTTTAGCACCTTTGTAAACTAGGTAGTACTCCGCTGATAATATTCCATGACTACTTGTTAATAATCGTGGTCGTGCTGTATTTAAACATTCCACGTGAGCATCTCTGTAATACGTATTAAATTTTCAAAGCAATACCATTCAATGTTTTGAAAAAAAAAAAGTTGAACCACTTTTACGGGGTGGACCGTCACATTGATACCCGAACAGCTATTGAAGTATTACAACAGATAACTTCTGTTTGTCTTACACATATTCTCCACGTGAAAGTGGAGATATCAGTGGTGCACTGGCCCAGCTGATGGAGACTTTTACCAGAAAAATAAACAAAGCTAATAACTTAAAAACATCGCAGTTGTAGCTATTTTTGTGCTTGTGAAACAGAAAACTACTGTTTAAGAGTTAAACTCATTTTGATATTCATATTAAATCTTGCATTTATCAGAAAGATCAATGCGGAGGAAACTCACTCCGGCGTCATGTTATCCATCTCAAATCCCACTTTGCGGTCGCCTGCGATCGAACCCGGGCTGCCTAGGTGAAAGCCAAGAGGTCTAACTACTCAGCCATGGCGCGGCCATATACATACATATATGTGCGTATGTGTGTATACACACATATTGCTAAGGGGCCCAAAACGGGGAAGAGAACCGCACGTAGGCCATGTGGCCCTTTGTACTTCGAATGCGAGCCCTAGTCGCGTTCCCTGGGCGGAAGAGTGACCAGATCGGGATATATATATACTGAGTTTTAATAACCTCAATCATTAGGTAATTATTTTGCAATTTGTGCCCTCCTAAGTATATGCACTTAAGGACTGCGTGTGCCCGCCTCTGTAGCGTAGGTAGTATAAGGGGTCTGCCTCACGTTCAAGAGGTCCCGAGTTCGAATATCGATCAGGATGAGTTATCTGGATAAGGTTTTTATAGGAGTTTTCCCTATGCTCAAAGATGAATTTCGGTTACCTCTAAGCTCCATGAACCCTGGGCTCATTTGAGCATCATTTCACCATTCAATGTGACATAAAGTTGGAGGAACCTATTTTTAAGGGGACTGCGTGAATTTTCTTCGAAATTTAAAGCATTCTTGGGTAGTTGCTGATAATAACTTCTCGGAATCACAGCCGAATGATGTTTAACTTGAATATCGAAATTTTGAGTACATTTAATCTGCAGCATTTTACAGGGTAATTAAATATGTACTAATTATAACGTATATCAAGAATGATGAAATTTAAATCACTATCAATACATTACGGTGGCTGAGAAAATATGTATTTGTCGGGCATGGTCAGACCTGCAGGAGTTTAACGTGCGCTCTTTTTCCGATGCCGCTGCTTAGTTATTGGTGCATTGCGGTAATTTCATTAATGCTGCTAGTGGTGCTTTTTCAAGTTAGTTCAATGATTTTTGAAAGAAAATAAAACTGAAATACCTTTGCATTTAAATAAAACAACAAAGGAAAGTAAATGTTTAAAGTTGAAGCAAAAAAAAAAAAAAAAAAAAAAAAAATGGGTGGCGCACAGTTCCACTTTCCGCTACAGTTTGATACAATAATGTTTAGCTCAGGGTTAAGCAATGAGGTTTATCTCCGGGTATGCGTGGATATGTGTGAGAAGGACAGTTTTAATGGCACTGGAATGCCCGTTTCAAACTGGTTTAATGACTGCTTCTTTTTATCAGAACATCGAACTTGAAGTTGCCGACCAAGGGCTACCAATATATCACTGTTTAGAGTTACTAAAGACGGAGCGCTTATTACTCGATAATACTTAATTAGTTACTATAAACCGACAAATATTTTCTCTCATCACTTCTGGTCTGCCCTCGACCAAGACAGAAGTTGACTGCCCTAATCGGCTTCACGCCTCGGACTGTCTGTCCTCATAGCTGCGCGTGAGTGCATAGCTTTCACTTTCTGGAAGCCCATTATTCAACCAAATATTCCCTTTGTGATCATTTTGCCATGTCATTAAGAAGGGTCCGAAGAATACCCCATTCAACAAAGTCAAGTGCTACCCTTTAGAAATCTGCCAAGGACACTGTTTCTTACATTTCTTTTGTTATAACAGCTCAACCAACTACACCTGTTCGTGTCGTAACAAACATACAAGACTCTTTTGAAATCCATCATGATTCTTTACTTATTGCAATCCTTTAATTTCGGTATCAAAGTTTAACGTTTTCACATAATGCAAGAACTAAATATGTACGTTATGGTTTGAGCTGAAATTACATTATTGAGTCTGGAATAACTTCAATTTGTGCAGTTTTTATGGTCTTTAGTTTGATAACCACCCATAGAAGACAATCCAGAAGTGGAATCGCAGTTCCCCTCTCGTATATCAAAGTGCGCTTCCAACAAGGTATTTCCATCACAATTCAAACATGCTTCCTTGCCACGGAATACTATTATAACCTATTCAAGCATACTTTTCGTTTGACTAAATGACAAGGGGGGGGAAGCAAATGCCCCACCCTGTCCCATTGTGGCTACGCCTATGGCTGGTAACGATCTTTACACCAGGATATGAACTCCGAGCTGGCGAGAAATATGGGAGGCATATGTGTGTGAATAGTGCGGCACCATAACATCAGCGTATTTACTATTTGTACATAACATACATGTTAAAACTCTGACGAAAGGTAGTGAATAAGGATGAAAGTGAAAATATATATTCTAATAACGTCTGCTTTAGGGGACAGTTGCCTAATATGGGGTACATTTTTTTCTTTTTGTTGTATGACCAACAATAACACAGGTTAGTGACTATGAATAATATATTTGTATACTCCAACTCTTTACTTCTCTTATAGAATGTAATATTTGAGCTTAAATACACTGGTATGCAAATAAAATGCAACTCTCTAAAATATAAAAAATTGGATTCCTAATATGGGATGGTGTTTAATATGTGGCGCTAGAAATTACTAATGTGGGATACATTTTCTGGTGTTAATTTAGAGAATTACAAGTACAAAAGTTCACACAACTTAATGTCTGTATTAAATATGATTTCATACAGGGCATTTACTTTTTGTCTTTACTTTAGTTTTGGACCTTGAGATTCTTACATTATATTTTTGACAATCAAGATAGAATCTATACAACACTCTTTGTAAATCATTTTCTGTATTAGCCAGCAATACATTATCTGCATAGAATACGATACTGAGATGATATCCACCATTCCATAACCCTTCATAAGTTTAACATGCTTTATACTTTCATTCATAACTAGGCGGTCCCTGCCCGTTAGGAACCTAGTTGAGTCCTCCCAGCACTCAACATCTCATAAAATAGGGAAGGTGACGGGTGAGAGTTACGGATGGGTGAGGTTTACTGGACAGGTCGTGGTTTTCCTAGGGGTTCGCTCTGCATGGACTCTCTTCTTTGTTCCAGGATGTGGGATACGTCCTGAATGGATGTGGTGTGATTAGCGAAGAAAACACCTCAACTGTTCCATGATCGATTTATTCACTGCAGTAATTAGATACCTCACTCGCCATCTGGAAAGTCGCTGTTTGCAGACTCATGTGTTGTGTTTGGCGGTAACGATAGAGTTCTTTACACGTATTGTGTATTCAGTGTATTCCTACCGCACTGGTATGTACGACGTGGTTTCACTACACCCCGACCGAGGGAGAGTGTCTCTATCAAAATCACAGATCCACTATCTCCTGGATTTCCCCCTCTATCGTTACATTTTGAATTTTTGTGTGAATCACGTGTGTAAGTTCTAAACTGTAATTGGTTGGTTTCAATTTCGCGTTTTAAACATCGTACGAATTTTGTATGTGCGCATGACCGAACGTTGATAGAGAGTTTCCCACAGCGCCCACTTATTTAATTCCGAAGCACGTACGCTGCGAAAGTTTAGGAATTCGGATAATCTACGACTCTATTGTATCGATCACGTACGTATTGACGTGAAAGAGAGGACAGGGTGGTAGACCGACCCTCCACATGGTTCGGAGGCATTGTTCCTAGAGGTGAACTTGTTATGAAGAAAGCCGACCGACCTGTGTTCTCAACCTTGAGGGACCTCATATTTCTGTTTCTCCGTTCGTCTACATTTCTAGTCCATCAAACACTTCTTATTATTGTGACTTTGTGGGTTCGTGAAATGAAAAGTCCAATTACACAAACTCAACAATGTTCTTTATTTCCACCGACTTACAGTTTAACACTTGCCAATTACACAGAATTGCGTACTGCACACAATTACAATTCACCAGTTCGTCCGTTAAAGTTACACTTGCACTAGCGATTACGTAAACTCCGATGCACTAGCACTGAACTCTTACGCTGATTGCCAAGAACTCTGACTGACTCACTGCCCCGTGTGTTGCTTATATAGGGTCAGCTGAGGGATCGAGAATGTTCTAGATTAGATGAAATATCCCGTAAGTTCGAGAACACAGATGGAACAGAAAGAGACGGCGCAGTGATGTTTTTTTCCTCCCAACCACCCCTTGTCACCACTATAAGACAAACGAGGGGGGGCGTGGCTAACTCCGACCTCCCCTGCTTGGCCGCTCTCAGCTGGTTCTATAGGGTGTTCCAACGATCGGGTGACATTATATATTCCCTATCTATTATAATGTGTTTTTCTGTAATATATGTGTATTTCCTTTCGATGCACAATAATCAGTATAGAATATCTATGCTAACCTAATATTATTTTGATATAACATATATTAAGCGACTTTATGTTTATGACCAAGGGGGGCCGTTACAATAACTAAATGAAATAGTAAACGGCTGAGAGAGTCTCCTTGTTGGATTCTTCTTTTCGTGGAATTTTATCTGTCGTTTTTCCTTCTATTCTTATTTTGCTAAACATTTTCAGAATAAATATCATTAATAAAGTAAATTTAATCCATCCGGAACATTGTTTCTTTTAAAATATTTAAAATATATCTAAGTTTCAGCAACTCAAATGCCTTTTCGAGGTCCATAAAACACATAAATGTGTTTGATTGTAAAAATAGCATCGGTAAAAGATCTTCCTTGCCAGAATCCTTGCTGTTTATCTTGGAAATCAAAAAATGAACCTATGTATGCATAATACCGACCATAGTTTTAATTCTTTACATCAGTTCCGCTCTCCTCTCTTTAATTGCGGAGAATGTTACCTCTGAGGGAAGTGTTCATCTTTTATAATACTGAAGAACACCGTTCACCTTCCGTTTTTGTCATTCGGGGGGTAGCAATTATTTTTGGTACACTGCACGTTCTAAAACATAACACAAGTTGTTCTCCAAGAAGATTAACAGAGGGTAGGTGTACCCGCAAGAATTTGTTGTGTATTTTTACGTTTATACGAAAACTCTAAATACAAATAACTCAATGTTCATTGCTATATTGAAATTAAACAACATTCCAGTTCAGCACTTTTCACTCGTGAAGAAAACGACAAAAGGGAAGGTCATAAAACCTCGACCAGATGGTGTGAAAAGGTTAATTATGCCGGATTCATTCTCTGTCTCTTCTGTCCTTATGTATACCGTGGGCGGCACTTCTCTCTGTGGCCGGTCAAGGGCTTAACAGTTTTACTGCCTTTGGTATAACGTAGTCGTAGGTCAAACAGCAGAAACTATTTCAAAGCATTGACTGCTAGGTCACAAAACGCAGTGCCACTCTTTTTCTATGCGAATTCAAATGCTACACAAAGTGTTAGACTTGATTTTTCTTCAGTGAGAATTCTATTCTAAAGGAAAAATGAAATTCTATTATTTTAAAACCTTATGAACACAAAAGCTAAAAACTGATTATAAAATATACAGGATACAGAGTTAGTTGGAGGACACGTGCTCTTGCACCCTAATGGGCCGATCGCCACAGGTTTGGACTGAACTAGGGGATCCTCAACTAGGGCACCGTTTTTGGAAAGATGCAGGGTTCAAGCGCTTATTTGGAAGAACTAGAGAAAATTGAAAGGCCTAACGTATGATGTACAGTGATAGATTCAGAGTGTGTTATTTTCAGGAGAGACGGCCGAAAAAAAGATTCGAAAGCACAAAATTATTCTATTACTGTGTCTTTCAAATGGGATGATTTTGTCCTTGAATGCTACTAGGCCAGCAACAAATCGGAGTCCTGCGGTGTTATCATATTGCATTTCCTGTAAGTGGGGTGTGACGAGTGCCAAGTGAATTCATCTCTAATAAATACTATTTGTGCTAAGACAAAATACAAATTTTGCAAAAAATGATCCACAAGAAATTGTGATCTAACCCAGCCGTATAAACTCCATATTTTTTTAGCTCAAATAATGTATATAATACAAATAAATAAAACATCAATATATTATAACATGTCATGACGTAAGCACTTTAATGACAGTCATTATTGGTTGGTATGTATGTGTGTACATATATTTGTAATTACTCAGAGCTGAAATGTAAACGTTCGACATCATGTGCTAAAATAATTACTTTGAACAAGCCAAGGTGTTCGTAAATACGAGAGAGATAAAACAGTACCTATACTTCCTGTTAGCCTGTAGAATGCTTCATCTGCAGAACATGAGTCGTCACATAGTATGTTTGTGGATGGTGCGTAATCTCTATTTACTTTAGAGAGTTCAATTAAGTATTATTCAGTTCCTAATTTAAAAACCACGAAGAAAATATATCTGCTGGATCAACTTGTTATGGAAATGGCACACAAGGTAATCCGCCATTCCCCTCACCAATCCAATCCAATTGAGTTAGTGTGGTCCGAAATAAAACGGTGGGAGGGGGAGAGCGAAGTTGCAAACAGAATAATATAGTAATACATTTAAAATGACTAATGTTGATTTATTCATAAAGAATTGAGAAATTAACACCAAGACTGGGAAAACTACGTGAGACGTGCAGAAAAACTACAAGGGGGCGAGTTTTGGAAAGAAATGGCACGTGACAAGAATTTTGAGCCTATCGTCATAAATTTGCCATACTCGGACGATGAAGACAATGACTATGACGAATTGTCTCTGACGTAAGTGACATTCACAGCTATACGGACGAGCTGGCATTAGAAAAATAGGTAATTCATACCATTTAAAACATGAATATGCTTTTTCCAATTTTTATTTTAACTGCATTGTTATAAAGGTTTAGAAAATTCAGTTCGAGTTAACTTACGACTCGCGCCAAGAACACACGCATTCTCTAGGGCAGTGTGCGAGAGAGAGGGAAATATGAAAAAAGTGGGGGTAATGAGGTGGCAACGCTGAGGATACAAAGCAATCTGATTTGCCACGGTCCAGAATTCTTCCCATTTGAAAAACATAATAACATTCTGTTTGACAATGCAACTGTAAAACCGAATGAAAATCTGGGAAAAATGCAAAAATTGATATGTTTACTTACTGTGTTTACTGTACTGTATTTATAGGTATCTATAGGTACCTTCATTTGGCGTCTTTCCTGCTAAAAGGCACTAAATGCTAACTCTACTCTCATTCGTTATTGACTTGAGTTGAGTTCGTTGCTATCCCGCTTCATCCAGTAGAAAGCATCTTATATCTAACTTCAGCTAGTCAGAGACATTAGAATATCATCTCCAGACGGAAAAAATCACATGACAGGATTTGGTTCAACTTTATTGCTTGACAACTTAGTTGCGATGTCAATATATTTATAAAATGAACTTTAACTATGGAGTGCTTCTAAGGGATTAAAAAGTGCCTACTCTGAGCTTAATTTTGTTATTTAATTTTATGAAGCATGTTCAAAAATGCCTGCTCTAAGTAGCGGAGTTTAATTTGAAGAAACAAATAGTGCTAATAGAGTGATAATAGTCCTTGGTTAAATTCATAATTAGCAACTAAGGATCTTTTGGATTGAGCTCTTGGGAAGCAGAGGATGGGTTCAAAGAGATTTGTAAGGGGACAAAAGGTGACATCTCGCTCACCGCGACCCTTTAGAGATTTATTATGGGCTGCTACTCCCCAGCGGAAGAGATGAGGCAAAAGGAGAACCAGTTTGGAAGAGGGCAGAGACAGCGGAGCCGCAGAGATATAAAGAAGTCTCTAACCGTGGAATAGGTCATTCTCCAGTGCACCACCGAAATTTCTCACCACCACCCAGGTAAAATGTTATGAAGCGACCCTAACGGTCTGGGCACCTACTAGGCACATACCTACCTACCTAGGGTGTAGGGAAAAGGTTTACAAGGATCATATACCTGCACCATCTCCCCGCATTTGCCAGAACTACCATGATGAAAAAAAAAAAAAACCTGAAAGATGACAACGAAGTGAATTAACAAAGAGACGAAATGAATCTGTGCATTAGAGAATTCACCTGACAAGGGGAAACCATGGAAAAAACCTAAGTCAGAGTGGTCGGTCGACGGCGACCTCTCAATATCAGTCATCCACTTAACCGTGGCGTCACTTATTACTGTGTGCTAGGTTAAAAGCAACAAAGAAAAATGAAGGGAAATTCTTTTGTGATTCTGGAACACATCATAGTGTGGCAGCCAGTCTTTGAAGTGTTGAGTACAGTGCTGTAATTGGCTGGTACGGTCCGGTACGCCGTACCATCTAAAATTTGAACACATTGTAAGCTTACCGTCTAAATTCGTGAAGCCATGGTTAGAATTAAAGAAAAAGAATAATGTTTATTGATTGTTTCTTAGCACTAAAGTGAAAGGGAAACAGCTTTTATATTAGCCATTAAGTTTCATGGTATAACAATGAAGAGTCAGGTGGTGCGAACCGCAACTCTTAAGTGACTTTTAGTGAGTACCACCCTGTGGTACCACCTAAACATTGGGTTTTCCCAGGGTTTTCCCTTATCCTGAAAGACGAATGTTGGGTAACTCTAAGCTCTATGGACCCTAGGTTCATTTGAGCATCATTTCACCCGTTTCATCCATCGTCCGATATGACTTAACGTTGGAGGATGTAAATAAAAATTTAAAAAAATAAATAAAAAAAAGCCCAAACATTTTTCCAGTTCGATGAGCACCGCCTTAACGTTTTTTCCAACTACAGCACTGGTTGAGTAGCTATTTTCTTTCTCGTAATGTTATACCAAGACTGAAGTTAAAAGCCAGCTTATAGCAACTCGATTTTTCAGTATTTGACAATAGGACTTCAAGCCCCTGTATCTCTTGTGCCTACAACGCAATGTGTAATAAAAGGATGTCTGCAAACGTCCGCCATGCATGGGGCATAAGGAGCATGAAATAGATAGAATAACAAGCTTTTTTGTAATAGTTTCGAGAAGTGATTTAAAAGTAAACGATATTGGATAGATATGCGACCATATCTTTCATTACCTAGAGTAGAGTGCATTGGTACTCCGCTTACGTCCAGTAGGAACCGAATCATTTCTAACTTTATCTAATCACAGATATCAAAATATTTTCCCCGCCTGGAGTAAATCACGTGATAGGAGCTGGTTTCGCTGTGAACACCTTAGTTACGATGTCAAAATATAAAGTGTACCTACTACACGCTTCTGTATTGGATCGCAGGGGATTTGGCACCTCCGGGAGAAGACTGAAGGTGACCGATCCAAGGAGTCACGACATTACAGAGGGCAGGATCCCTACTATTGACCTGTTAGAAACTCCCCGGCAGGCGAGTACTAGCGGTATCCCACCCACCGTGTTCCTCAAATTGCCCACCAGGCTGGCCCGCAGACCGTCCTATCGGAAGAGAAAGTGTTTACCAGAAACATATCATCCTGCCATGCAGCGCCGAGGCTACCACCGACACTTCTACCCTAAAAGAGACCACCAACTGAGCGATGACATGTTGGGAGATGTAATTAAGTTAGCCAACATTCGCCTGACGACCCGGTAAACATTTCGCCTACCCCATAGATCAGGTAGGCCAACCACGAGAATCAAACCCGGACCTCCCGAATGCGGGCTACAGACAAAACCGCCTGAGCCATCCCGCTCGGTACGCTCTGTATTAGTCGATAAGGTAGTTTTTAATTAACATTTACAGATTCTAACAACCTTAAATTTACATGCGTATTTCTAAATTGTTAGCAATTATGTCTTCTGTTTGTGCCAAACCAGTTATTTTGTTTAAAAATTTTCGTGTAGCTATTTTTGTATTCTTTTATTCCTGCAGATTATATATTACAAAACAATGAAAAAACGACATTAAATTGTCATTAATCCCATAACCGGTCAGGGAAATGTAACTGATACACATACACACAGTTGGATGTCGCCGTCGCGACGGTATGGCTTAGGGTGGCGCCAAGTGATGAACCCTGGCTTTGGCTAGGCACTTCAGTAGCTGCATTGCTTCCTTTTCCAGCAAGTCGTCCACAACTGTTCCACATTTCTAGGTAAGATATGTGCATGTTCGTTAGCCACTCTTTACAGCCTTGATGTATTTACCATACATTTCTGTAATTAGAATCTTTATTAAGGCTAGCCATGAAAATAGTTTTAAAAATGCTGAGCAAAAATTACAGAAGAACTTATTTTTCATTCTGAAAAGTTGTGTAAAAACGTTGATTTATTTTTACTCTATTACAAGTATCCCCTGAAAAATTTTATAATTATATTTCACTGGAATAATCTTGTGATCTTCTAAATGTAAAAAAAGCACTTTTACAAAAAAAGATTGGTGTTGGTGTGTGTGTGTGCGTGTGTGTATGTGTGTGTGTGTGTGTGTGTGTGTGTGTGTGTGTGTGTGTGTGTGTGTCTGTGATAAACAGTCAACTAAATACCAAACTTGGTATTTCATCATCTTCCAAGAAGCAGAGAAGATTTTCCAGAAAATCCCATACCTCAGATTACGCTTTACATGGACCATTTATCGAAAATGTTGATTTTTTTAAAAAATGGCTCTAAAGATTTTGTTTAATATTCCATATTTTAAGATATCTTTATCAGAAATGAAATATATATTTGAATTTTATACGAATGTCGCAGAAGTCCTCTTCACTCTGGATAACTTCTGCATACACAAATTCTTAGAAAAATGCAGATCTCTTTGAAACGGAATATGTGTGTCTGTCTTTTTTAATTTTATTGATTTATTTTTTCTTCGTAGTGAGTTTTTGGAAGAACTTCTTGTTATTGTCTGAATTTTCCAATACTTTATTTCTCTCAAAGGGAAACTTTTTTTTTTCTTTTTTTCTTTTTGCCATACAAAGAGAACGGAATTTCAAAGGCATCCAAAAGATCTGACTGACACTTAGAGCCTTTCGTATGCCCTTGATCTATAAGAAAATCATAAATAAGATAATTTGTACAAATGTTTGTCTCAACTAACATGAAATAAATATAAGGATATGTAAGGTATTTGAGAACAATTTGCACAGGAGTAGAGAAAATCGTGCGATTTTTAGAACCCGTTAGTAATATGATTCCAAACAGCTGATTTTGTAGCCTTCTTTAATCGTGCACATAATAGTGGTCGCGATAAAATTAAACGTTTTCGAATTTCCCTTCCCCCAGGAAACGATTTACATTTTTCGTTCTCTAGTATAAAATATTCAACTTAAACGATTATGAATAATTTATACAAGAAGGTACTTTTTATTTTCGTGTTACAAAATTCAGTTTATGGATATGTATAACGGGAAATTTTAAATCTTAAACTAATTAGAAAAGTTTTTTAAGATTTATACTATAGATGCAACATAGTGCAAGTATGATACAGCTAAAATTGTATCACTTTCGCTTCGATAGTTTGGAAATTATGTCAAATTCATTTTTTGTTACGTCTCCAAAAAGGTCAATTGCGACAAAATAACTTAAATTTTGGTCTAATATTTTAACAACAGATTCCCAATACATCTACTTTTTTAAATTGGTCTAGGTTTCTCTGTGTTTCAAAAAATTTAGGCTCTATCAATTTTTAAATCTATGAAAATGGCTGTTTTTGGCTCAAAAAGTTGAAATTTTTATGTTTTGAGTAAAGAAAGTGTGCTTAAATGCATCTCAAAATAAAACACAGAGTTATTTCTATCCACTGTATCTTTTTGAGCGTGTGTAGCAAGTTTCATTAGTCTTAACAACAAAAATTCCACGCAAGAAGCAATTTAAATGAAGGTAAATGCTAAAAATCTCAACAGCAAGAAAGCAAGTCTAAAGAATTAGAATTCATATCTAAACACTAGCATACGCGTAACCTTCAAACTGCCCACCTCGGTATCGTAGATGGTAGCGTGTCTGTCTCACGTTCAAGAGGTCCCGAGTTCGAATCTCGGTCAGGGTGAGTTACCTGGATAAGTTTTTCCCCAGGGTTTTCCCTTATCCTGAAAGACGAATGTCGGGTAGCTCTAAGCTCTATGGACCCTGGGCTCATTTGAGCATCATTTCAACCATTCTATTCATCGTCTGATATGACTTAACGTTGGAGGACGTAAAACAACAACAACAACAATAACAATAATAATAATAATAATAATAATAATAATAATAATAATAATAATAATAATAATAATAATAATAATAATAATAATAATAATAATAATAATAATTAGAGAATAAAGATTAGAGCATTTAAAAATGGAGCGCGGAGGCTATCTAAGCATTCTTTGAATTCAGGAAGTCTTATACTATTTTATAGACTAAAAAGAGGAAACATTGTTTTGAAAATGTTCAAGAAATTGAAGTCATACATAGCGTAAGTATACCTAACCATATTTCATAAAAACTGAATTCAAAACGATTTCTTTTAAACGGTTAAGAAACAATAATCAGATATTGTCATCAAGCATAATCTTAATTTCTTTGTAGTGATTCTGAAAATGTAGTCAGTGCAGATATTAAGTATTACTGATTTGGTCTTATTTGAACGTGATAATTAGGACTGGGAAGTTGAGGAAGCATTCTTTTTTCCCTAAGTGTCTGAAGATGGGGCCCAACATAATATATGTTGGCCAGAAAATGGAGTATTTCATTCGCCCTATTTTTGCCCTTTTAGCTATTTTTTATTTAAATGTCTTCTTTTAGCAATTTTGTTTCTTTAAAAGTATTATTTTTACTATCTTTTTCCAGTTCAACAGAGTCTAAATTAAATTCCGATTTCTAATACGCACTCCTTAGACTGGCTACAGCAGGTAACAGATGATAGAACCTTTCGTACTGTGTTCAAAACATTAGGACAGTAGAGAACCAAGTAAACCCTCTCTAAATATCCTGTTAATTTTGACCAGCATCGTGATTATAACCTCGACCAGAGCATAGGATTGGGTCGGTTCGTTCCACTGCAGTTTCAGTTTGTGAAAAAAATCCTGGCCGTAAACATACCGAAAACTAGGCCTAGTAAGACGTGTTTACGTTCTTTTTTTCCAAACTTTAGTCCTTTTTGGAATATTAAGGGATATTTTTAGGTCTTTTTAGAGGTCCCTTTTAGAAAATCTATAGGTCCTGAAATTCCTAGCCCTAGTGATCATGATGTGAACATTTGTACAATATACTTACTCGTATATTACAGATAAAAAAAACAACAACATAGGTACATGGGATCTTTGTGAGTTCCTCCTTAACTTGGTGCTACGATTTTAATTCCCAACTCCAGTGATCATGTACTCTATTTCTGAAGAATGAATAAACGAAGCATAAAACTAATATTCCGATTTTGTTAATTGAATTAACTAAGCACTATTTTCTTTCTGTGCTCAATAATGGTTAAAAAGAAAAAAATATAAAGATATACAATGAAAAATAAGTGAGATATTCATTTAATAATACTTTTATTGATACGTCATTTTATAAAATTATGAACGGAAGACTGTATAATTATGTCCTTTTATTCTGATTTTTTGGAAATGATTTACAATATTAAGAAGTCTTAAAATATTAGCTTACTTCTATTTTGTTCCAGTTCAAACACTTCGGAAATATTTAAAATGCTTATAAAAATGATATTCTCCGAAGTAAGGTATTGTGTGATTTTCTATCAGGCGCACAGATAAACAAATATGGACGAAAAGTAATCAAAGGCTCGATGCACCTAAAGGGCAACCTATTGGAATTCCCAAACGATGACGTTTATATGTTAAACTGCCTACTGTTTCGAGCGAATCCTATTTCTGAGAATGTGCACTAATGCTTGGTTGCTCAAAACAATTAGAAAAGTATATGTCTGTAAATGTGACTTCCGCGACATTGTACTTATGTAAGATAAAAGCTGGAGAATATTTATTATTTAAATACTTTCCAGCTATTATCTTCTTCCAGCATCACCTCGGAGAGGATTGAGATGTTGTATAACCAATTTTTATCTACAAAATAATTAGCAGTTGTTGAAAAATAAAATTTCAAATTACTTACAATTTCAGGTGATTGATGGTAATGGAAGGCAAGGAAGTGCATACATCGTAAATGTTTAACCCTTTGCTTCGAATTTGAAATACATTCCGATTTTTTTTTTTTTTTTTTTTTTTTTTTTTTATTAAATCACTGGTCGCCAGCCAAATTTCTTAATTCAAAAGCGCATATTTTACGAGATTATGGACTGAGAATTGAGATGTTTCAACAGAATTTATCCAAAAACAATTATTAAAGGATCAGATTCTCCTTGTCTTAATCGTGAATAGCTGTGAAGTCGACATTTTGGATTATTATTTATTAACTGTTCTAAGCTTATGAAACCACCTACGAAAAGCAATTGTAAGATGTTTTTTTCATTTCTTTTTTTGTGTAATTTACGTCCTCCAACGTTAAGTCACATCGGAGGATGAATGGAATGTATGAAATGATGCTCAAATTAGTCCAGGGTCCAAGAGCTTAGAGCTACCCGACATTTGTCTTTCAGGATAAGGGAAACCCCCGGAAAAACCTTATCCTGGGAACTCACCCTGACCGAGATTCGAACTCGGGACCTCAATTGTAAGTTATATTGTGCTTTAAAAATTCGACAGTTTGGTAAACTATTAAATGAATAAAATGATATATTCGCACCAACTTTGTGTTGATCTTGTACCTACTAGTAACAATTTTTTTAGTTTCCTTCCGATAAAATATGTTTATGTAATGGAAACCATTCCATAAAAATGAATATTTGACTTCGTGTATGGCCCAGTGGTTAGCATTTACATCCTATAAATATCTGGAGGTACCGGATTCAGTACCTGGCGGTGGAGAGTGGCAATTAGCTCCTCAGCAATATTCTCCGTCTTTCCTGGAGTGGAAGAATGAATAAGAGAGAGAGAGAAAGAAAGAAAGAAAGAGAGAGAAAGTATGTATATGTCTGTGTGTGTGCGTCAATAAGACACTGTAAAACGAAAAACTGATGCACAACAGTAAACAAGGTCTTTTTTTATGTCCTTTAAGTCCTATCGGATGATGCATAAAATGGGTGAAATGATACTCAAATGAGCCCAGGGTCCATAGAGCTTAGAGTTTCAAACATTCGTCTTTTAGGATAAGAAAAAGCACCGGAAAACCCCTTATCCAGATAACTCACCCTAACAGAGATTCGAATTCGGGACCTCTTGAACGTGGAGCAGAAGCACTAGTAAACGAGTGAGCATCATTACCAATGAGTAATTATTCTAAAAAAAAAAAGCCACCCTGTGATCTAAGATGTTAAAGTCAGCATATAAATAGAAAGAGAGAGAGAGGGGGGGGAGACAATGGCAAGTCGACTCAATAGACATTTTATATCCTCTGCTACAGTCCCTGTGTTCTTATAGGCATCCTTTTCCGTTTTCCATCAAAAAAAGGAAGAAATGAAACCTGAGTATTTTAACTCAAAAATTTTTATTTTTAACCAAATGTCATTAAATTTCTTATTACATTAGCATGTTATAAATTAAAGTAAGATGTAAGTGTAAAATGATAAATGAAGCTATAAACATTTTATCATGGTTTATTATCTCCTCGTTTTCTTACGTGCTCATCAGTCCACATGTTTGGTTTTGTGATCGATTTTAAACTAATTTCCTTGATACCTTAAACATAGCTCAGAACTGGATGACAGTGAAATTTTAACCCAGCGTTAAAAAAAAAGTTACCTACCCCAAACTATCCTTTATATAGAAAAAATTCTGGAAATTTTGATTTTCTCAAAAATGATTTCAACAATTTTGATTAAAATAGCATATGCCTAAGATACTTTTAATACAAATGAAATGTGTGAAGCCTTCATTCTGAATAACTTTTGCATAACTAGTAAACCATGAGACAGATAATATTTACTATACAAAAATTGCAATATTTTAAAAGTAGGTACATGCTTTATGTCAAATACATTTTTTGTGGAGGTAAGTAAGCACTTTATAAATAATTTTTTCTGTATATTTTTCTATTTGGTATAAAAGTTACAGTTGATTTTAAACAAACTGCTGATGAGCTAGAAACTTTAAAATTAGCTAAGAACTGGATTACCCCCCCCCCCACCAACCAAAAAAAAAACAGACAAGGAATGCAGTTAATATAAAAAAATTATAATTACAAATGAGAAAAAAAGCAATTTAATGTATATAAAATAGATGTCATAAATATTTAAATAATGTATACAATAAAATAAGATCTAAAGGTTTCCTAGCAAGAGCATCTAGAATATTTAAATAAAATTCTACCTTCATAAACCTAATAATCTAACAAAAATTGGTATTATCTTTATAAAAAAGGTAAACAAATAAAATAAGGAGTTAAAAAAATTATTCAATTTAATATACTTCCACCAAAAATAGCAAAAGCTATACAATATTTAACAGGAAGCAAACCTACTAGAATCTTGTTTGCTCTCTGTGAAATCATTTCTAAGATTGTATATTTTGCTTTGCCACAAGGAAAAAATCGGATGTAATGCTAAATGACAAACCTAAAGTCAATATTTTAGATGCTGTATGTACCTCCAACTACTTAAAGTGGTAAATAATACAGGAATATGATACTATTCTTCTAATATTATATAGAATTTTTAGAACTGTGAATAAAATATGAAATTTCTGTGAAAGTTATGCTAAAACACCCAGGATTGTTTAAGCAGAAAAACTATGAATGTACACTTTCATATGAACAGCAGTTTGTTTAATGAACAAACTCTGTCATTCAAAATACGGTTATTTTTCTAATTTTCAATCTTTCATATAGCTTTTTAAATTTTATTGGGCCCGCCTTGGTAGCATGGTGGTAGTGTGTCTGCCTCACGTTCAAGAGGTCCCGAGTTCCAATCTCGGTCAGGGTGAATTACCTGGATAAGGTTTTTTCCGGGGTTTTCCCTTATCCTGAAAGACGAATGTCGGGTAACTCTAAGCTCTATGGACCCCGGGCTCATTTGAGCATCATTTCACCCATTCCATTCATCGTGTGATATGACTTAACGTTGGAGAACGTAAATTACAAAAAAAAAAAAATTATTGGAAAACATACTAATTGTGTTACAACACTTGTTAGGATAGACTAAATCACTAGAGAAGATGGAGGAGGAGTTTGTATAGTATTTTAATGCTGAATATAAAGACAGTAATTTTGTAAAACAGCAATATTATAACTTGCACTATAAGTATGAGAACAATTTTTCTTTCTGGTGTTAATATAGGCAACTTG
The DNA here is from genome assembly GCA_030765055.1 of Mantis religiosa. Lineage (NCBI taxonomy): Eukaryota > Metazoa > Arthropoda > Insecta > Mantodea > Mantidae > Mantis > Mantis religiosa. Next base: position 97,644,035 of record CM060949.1, read on the forward strand.
TCTGACAATGGCAGAAGGTGGAATTAGGGATGAATGGGGTACTGCAACAACTTCACATTCTGATGTAGAGCAGGTAATGTACATGTGAATAATTTAAACTGTTTCAGAAACAATTTCTTTATCATATTTTACTTTTTTGAGTACAGGTTTTTTCTCACCAGTATTGGTGGTTCTTTTTCATCATAATTCTTTTACTATTATTAACATTTATGTGTTCCTCAAAAAGCTGCAACATATCATCCAAGTTTTCTTGATATTATTACTAAGTATTTTTTTGTAAAGGCAACTTGAAGTACGAATCACTCAGCTCTTTAGGTCCATGATAAGCAGAATCTAAATAAAAAGGTATATCAAGCAATGCTGTTTTAAAGGAAAACCAAATGTATTAACCTCAACAATTGTAATCATATTTTTATGATGTCTACTACATACTTAAAGTCAGCAATTTCACCCAAAGATTTGATACTGAGATTTCATTGGAAAAACATGTTTTGAAACTCCCTGAATAAATAAATCTTTTTTATAAACAGTGAGAGTATGTTTATGTTTGTATGCTTGTGCATGCATGCAGCATAACTCAAAAATAAAAAAAATTGGTCAAATACTAAATCTAGTACTTAGGTACAATGTCTTCCACGATGGAATATAAAGATTTTCAAACAAATTCCCCCATCATTCCAAGCTTCCCTTTAAATGAACATTTTTTTGGAAATTTTTGATGTTTGTAAAACATGGCTCCAATGATTTTGATTAAATCACAGCATATTTAAGACATTAAAGTTAATTGATGGAAATTAATCATTTCTTCACACTAGCCGTATATAGGCTAAGGTTTCGGATAGAGTCAAAGTGAAAAATTCAATGCCATGGCTGGGATTTGAACCACAGATCTCCCGGTTTCTATCCAGTCACTCTTACCCATTGAGCTACCATGGCCAATGTGCCACAGCATTGAATTTTTCAGTTTGATGCTATCTATATTTAAGACATGTTTATGAAAAATTAAATAGATATCTCTTCATTCTGCATGGCTTTTGCATGACTGGTAAACCACAAGACATAGACAAAATGTTATCATATAGAAAATGTGGATCTCCTTAAAGGACATAGTTTATTAAAATATATATTTTTGTGGAGTTAACCAATTCTGAGGTAATTCTTGTTGTTGGTTTGAATTTTCAAATATTTATTACTTTCCTCAAATGGGAAATCAGTATTGGTTTTCTCTTTTTCAATGCGGCCAGGCATGAGAGCAGAATTTAAGAATTATGGTATGGCACACAGATCTTAAAACATTTGTCACTTATATATACAGTATTTTCCTATACCCATCCTGTTTACAAGGAAATAGGTACAATAAAACCTTATTAATCCGGAACTTTTGAACTGAGATGTCCGGATAACCTGGTTCAGTTCTGAAAAACAAAATTATGTTGTTTAGCGTAGTAAATGAGGACTTGTTTTACAGACAGAATTGCTATTCTCAGTAGAAACATTACTCAATTTTTCTTGCTAGAAGATGAATTCATTGTGCTCACCCCACCTGCTTGGGACCAGGTAGGAAGAAACTTTGATAGTCATAGAAAATGTTGTGGCCTGGTGTATGTGACTTGCTAGAAAACAAGATTGAATAAGAAAAAAAAACTAAGTGTAGAAGAAGATTTTAGAGACATTTATAAAAATACTGATGACTATTCCAATATTAATGAAGATGAGATTGACAATGAGGGAGATTATAAACCGATTGCAGAAGAAGGTATTATTGCATGATGCAGTATTACTGAAAATGAAAATGAAGAGAATTCAGATTCAGACATTGTTGATAAGCCATCCTTATTTATCACCCACACACAAACAATAACAAACTTAGAGAAACTGTTGCTTTATTTTGAGAGTCAATTCAAAACACTGCCAAATGAACTTGTTAAAGCGGGTGTGAGATTTGCGCTGCTCGTAAGCAATACACTAAAGTGAGACAGCAGAGGCTCACTGCCTTGTTTTACTACCAACTAGTTTGTAGCTACGTTTCTACAGCACAAATACGTGGGTTATTACAGAGCATACAGTGTATAGATTTTTAGGTGAAAGTGTGGTGATAGTAACTTCTAAACTCCATTAAAAATAGTTTAGTGATGTTGTACATATTTTTTTTATTATTTTTGCATCATACTCTGGATATCCTGGATTTTCGTTAACTCGGTTCAGCTCTGGTCCCAGTTAAACAAGGTTCTAGTTTGTGCTTGTACCCAAGTTATAACTACTAAATTAAAGCTATTTTTAGCTAAGACAAACAAAATGCATCAATTTATAAGAAATATTGAACTGTGTAAAGTAAAATATTTAATAGTGTTGCATTTTTAAAGTAGCAGTTGTGCTTTAAATACATATATTCAAGAATTCCAATATGCATAGAAATTATAATCTTTCATTTATTTTTACTTTTTATTTCATAGGCAGTTGGTATAATGAGTGGTAATTTGGATAAGGTGCTTCAGAAAACAGCTAAAGCTCAAGAGAACAAAGATAATGGTAAGTAACTTAACTTTGTCCTTATGATCACTTCTTTAGAATACTGCTGCAATGTCTAAAATTAAACCATTGATAATTATAATCAGATACCTGAATCAACAGCAGTAAATGTTATATGTAAAAGGATCAAATGGAGAAAAATCTTTTTGACACCTCTTTTTTAATTTGCTTGTAAAGTGCCTGTACCTCTGCTTAGTTTCTTAGATTTATTCTATAGAATTAACTCGTGGTTTTATAATGTGTAAGACAAATCAAATTGAAAAGATATATTTAAATAGAAAAATTCTTAGAAAGAGTATTTTGTAATGCAAAATTAGAAATATTGAAAAAGAGTGAATTGACAAAATTAACAATGTGGTATATTTGTTGTACTATTTATATCATACAAGTATTAGTTTTCAGAAAGTTTCCTAATGGGTTAACCAAAATGCAAACTTTCTCACTTCTGTAGCATGGTGGTAGTGAGTTTGCCTCACATTTCAACAGGTCCTGATTTTGTATCTGTCAGGATGAGTTACCTGCATAAAGTATTTCTCTTATCCTGAATGTCGGGTAACTTTAAACTCTGGGCTCATATGAGCAACATTTCATGTTTCATTCACCATACAAATTGACTTAAGTTGGAAAACATTTATAAAAACAAAAGAACAAGTGTTAATTGTCAAAATCACTATATGCCTGCACTGTAGCATGGGGGTAAAATGTCTACATCATGTTCAAGAGCTCCCAAGTTTGAATTTTGGTCAGGATGAGTTATCAGGATAAAGTTTTTCTGTGGTTTTCCTTTATCTGGAAAAATAAGTGTGGAATAACTAAAATCTATGAACCTTGGGCTGATTTGAGCATCATCTCACCTATTTCATTTATCCTCTGATGTGAGTTAATTGGAGGACGTTAATTAAAAAAATAACTTATCTTTTTATCTTAAATAACTATCTAAATTATACAACAGTTTAAATCTAGTGTATAATTTTTCTAAACAGATATATGTTAGGTTAATTGATAATGTGCAAAATATTCTTAACTAGGTCTCATTGTGGTATAGTTCCACAGTCTCATTTATTCTAATGAGAATCTCACATAAGTTCAAGGGTAATTTTAAAAAAGAATAAATACACATGATCCTAATAAATACGTAAAGTATGGGCCCACCTCGGTGGCATGATGGTAGCATGTCTGCCTCACGTTCAAGAGGTCCCGAGTTCGAATCTCGGTCAGGGTGAGTTACCTGGATAAGGTTTATCCGGGGTTTTCCCTTGTCCTGAATGACGAATGTCAGGTAACTCTGAGCTCTATGGACCCTGGGCTCATTTGAGCATTATTTCACCTATTCCATTCATCATCCGATATGACATAACGTTGGAGGACGTAATTCACAAACACACAAAACACACACACAAAACACACACACAAAACACACACACACACACACAAAAAACACACACACACACACACACACACACACACACACACGCACGCACGCACACACGCACCCACGCACGCACGCACGCACGCACACACACACACACACACACACACACACACACACACACACACACACACACACACACACACACACACACACACACACACACACACACACACACACACACACACACACACACACACGCACACGCGCGCGTAAAATATGAAGCTATTAACAGTGAAGCATACAAATATATACAAATATAACAATTTGTAACTTAAAACTTTACTTATATTATAAGAAGTGATGACGCTTTTCTTATAAATATTCTGGGATCGCGATTTCATGGAAAATTATTCCACATCCTCAGCTGGAAACAACAAAGCTATCGTCATCGTTACAAACGCTAGATATTAATATGTTCTTGTTAGTACTACCAAAATATAAAAATAAAAAAAAATTTAAAAACAGAATCGACTGCCGGTATTTCATAATTCAGCACGCGATATTTGTTTTTTAAAATAAATATCTTTTCCCAAACCATTAAAAATGGATCATTAAATTGTCCGATAGATTTAATGAACACTAAGTTGCTAACAATAGCATATAATTCCAATGTAAAGAAGTTAATTTTTCAGTATCAAAATGATATTAAACTGTCCTGAATTTTGCTCAGGTGTTACATACCTCAACATAGATTTTGAGATTAATCAATTAATGCTATTTTTCTCTAAGACATAGAAACTTATTATTAGCAATAATAAAATAATATATTCTGATTGCACATTGTTTCAGATTCATCAATGCCAAATAAGAAAGAAGACCATCCAAAGCTACTCAAGGTTTGTGATAAAGTACTAGTAGCTTGCCTCTTTTAAGAAGTATTAAATATATCAAAAGACAAAAAGGAAATAGATACAAATGTTGATGTTCACAACTACAACACACAAAGAAAATGATCTCCATGTTCAGATGTGCAGGACAAACGTTATAAAATGAAATCTTACCAATATAGGCATTAAATTCTTTAATAATTTACCAGCTAGAAAGAAATATAAATATAAAACAATTTGATAAAGAGATTAAAGCCTTTTTATTTAAACATATCAGATTATGTATCATAGAATAAATAGTAAAGTAGTCAATATGTAACATATTTTTAAAGACATAATAAACTAGGTCAATCTCATTAAAAAGCTAAAAGTAATGGATATGGATAATGAATAGGAAAAATAGAACATAAGGCTATTGTAAACTAATATCTCAACTGACTGGTACTAAAAAATATAATTTGTGTAAATTTGTAAGTCTATATTTAACCTTCAGTGCACAGGTTTGATTTGTATAATTTTGTTTATTTAAAATAGTTTTAATAAGTTTTAGAGTGATTTGTAGTGATGTGCACTACTTTCTGGTGTTATTTTGTTTTTTAGGCCAGATATGAAATTTGTAAAAGTGATGTATATTTTACTATTCTGACATGTCCTTATCATGTATGTGGTCTACAGGATAAATAAATATAAATATTATTACATGCACAAATATATTCCAATCTAGTTAGAGCACCCTCATTAATTCTGGGTAGTATGAGAATAGTGATTGTCACTGTGATTATGGTGATAGATCACCTGTTCATAACAAAGTTCCAGTTGAGCCTCCTTTAGACTATGAATTAGTAACATTGTTTCAAAGTGTATTAAGTACCCTTTTCCTAGTTTTGCAGCAAACGATAAAAACATTTTTCTTGAAAAGTATGTAGTACTTGCAGAAAAATGTAATGTATAGGCTAATATAGCTAGCTTTTTATATACTATACTAGATACTCTTTAATTGCTGTATTCTTAGCGCAGACACATGAGATATATTTCCCATCTTATTTCTCAGTGATATTAAATTAAAGAACACACTGGATATGCTTTTAAATGTATATATTTTGATCCAATCATGAAGAAATTAGCATATTAATTTAGCTGAATAATATTGATCCATCTATGGGATTTAGTAGCCTTTTGACATTTTGCAGTAACATTCTGCCTCAATCTGCTCCAAGTACTATAACAACCAGTTTTTAATTAGGCTCAAGTTGCAGTATGTAAAATATTTTAATTAAAATACAAACTATGAGGATTTCAAATAAAAGAAAGCAATAATATGATGTAGAATTTACACTATTAAAAACACTGTAGATGTCATGTGTCACAATGTAATTTATTTGATGGAACAAGTAATTAGTTCTTTTATAGTGGAACAACAAAAACACAGGTTTTTTATATGAATTCAACAAGAATAGCAACAATTATGTGGCCATCTTTTTCCATGCATGTGGTAAAGGTAATTATATATATGGTATTGTACATGTTTTTTCTTTTACCTTCTTTAAATGACCAAGATTTTAGTTCAATAAAACAGGAACCTAAAATTTATGTAACTAACTGAAATGACCTATTCAAGTTCAACTAGCGTAAGTAGTTTAATTTTAGTTAATGATGTTCTTTACTACTGTTACAAAATTTAGAACAGAGACTGACGCTGCTCTTAATGTTGCAGATTGTGCTTGTTGTTGCAGCTATTGCATTTATTTTCTTGATTATTCTAGGTAAGCTATGAAAATGTCCTTTGCTGTTAATACATAAACTTAAGCTGATCTAAACCAATAAAACTGTATTTTCATGAATTATATCTGATATTGTAAACCTGTTTTCATTTAATATTATTTCAAAAAGTAGATTATATTTAGTTTATAGTTAATGAAATTTAAAAAAAATATGTAGTTGTGCAGCATATTTTATTTTTTCAGTTTGGGTCACTTCTGATTCTGAAGAAACTGTGAAAGATGACAAGATAGGATCTGAAGAGGAATTAGCAGGTAAAAGAAAGCACCTGATGTATCGTGCTTAACTTATTAGTCTTTAAACCCAGAGGTGTTTGGCATGATTGCCGGCTAGTGGGTGGGAATTAGCCAGGATTATTCCCTATCATCCCTATTGTCTGGAGGTATGTCTGGAGGGTGTGTGTGAAATAATATACCTAAAAAAGAAAAATCCAAAAGTAACACACAATTTTGTAACTATAAATAAGCTATCATTATTGTCAGTAAACAGCTGTTCTTGCAAAACTGGAAATAAGACATGGGTTATTTGAGGTGCCATATAAATAAAATGAAGAAATTAGAAGCAAGAAAATAAGAAAACTGCTAATTTATATATAATTTGTGTATCATTGCATCAGGTATTAACTAACCAGCTTCCATTCATTATTATCATACATTTCTGAAGATATTCTGTAGACTAAAATTAAGAAAAGCTATGGATAAATGAATCTTATATGTGGATATTTGTGAGTTATCAAAACTGTTGTAACTTTAGAGATTGAATCCAAATTACTTTGTTAATAGAAAGTTAGTAGGAATCTTGCATCTCACAAAATATCTTTACTACATAGCAGAGCATTGAGGCATATTGACCTTCAGTGATGAGTACTGCATTCACATGTTATTTGTTTATTAGAGCAAAATGTTAGTAACTTGGTACATACTAAGTTACGAAAACACAAGTACAGCCTTTGGAAGCATGTGTGTGATATGAAAGGTTACGCAATTAATCATTATACACAAATCTAAATTATCATTGCAGCTGCCAGTTTGTTACTTGACATAAGGGCAGTTTGATTCCCTCTTCTTTCTCCTTATCATAATATTCAATCATGTTATACCTATATGACTTTTAGTGCCTGCTGATGTATGACACGTTGCTGTTCAGAAATCATGATTGCACCTGAAAAGAGTGTACATATACTGATTCCCTAAGTGCAATAGGCTGTATAACTGTTGTTTGCATATTCTCTGATGTGCTTCCATGCTTTGTCATGTAGTACAAATCTTTAATAACGAAAATTAAAAGAATAACCTTATATACAAGGAAGTAATAAAAATGTGAATTCTTATAAAATCACTTATTTGTGTAAGACTTTATTTAAACACATCAACATCTAAAACCTCTCTGGAAATGAGTCACTCATTTCTGAAACGTATTAAATTCACTTAAAATGTAAACTAAGTCAGAGATGTCATCTTATAGAAGACTTCAAGGTACACCATCTAATTAAATTATAGATGATTCATATTTTTTACACATAAGCTTCACTTACGTACATATATTGAGGACACATTTCGTGAAACATGTCCTCAATACAGTCACAATAGAGCTGATGATGTGAACAATAGTTTGTGAAACATGTCCTCAATACAGTCACAATAGAGCTGATGATGTGAACAATAGTTTGTGATACATGTCCTCAATATAGGTACGTAAGTGAAGCTTATGTGTAAAAAATATTACTCATCTATAATTTAATTATGTTTTGCTTCACTGTGGTGTTCCAATGAAAGAACATTTTGATACAATATCTAATTGTTTGAAACATTCTATAACTCACTGATTCCTTAAAAATTTGACTTTTCAAATAGGACATGAACCTGGTTACATAAAACCAGTATAGGAGCATATTGCATTCAGCAGCTCTCTATACTGGCATATATGGATGAGAATAGAAACACTCATACATGTACCAGGTTATTGCATCAAGGTTGGAGAGGTAGAATCAGACTAAAACATTCAATTAATTACTCCTGATTAATAGTTGCTTACACTTTGAAGTTTGAGATTTAAAGTACTTACAATATTATAGTAATAGAAAATGTGCAGTTGAGTTGAGCAGAAATGTTTAATCCAGCCTTTGCTGTAGTCTGTTATTCATTTTGTTCTCTTCTCACAAATTAGGATGTGATATTTCCCCGCTTTTGTCAGTATAACACATATTTGCAATCTTTGTATGGTTCAAGAAATTTCTTCTTTACAGATATTTTGTGTGAAACCTTTGTATTGCAGCTTAAATCACTGGGGCATATCATCACAAAAAAAAAAAAAAAAAATACACACAAAAACAAAACAAAAACAATAAAAGATTTGAAATCTGCTTGTGTTTTGCCAGGAAAATTATGGGTCACTTGAATAGTTAAACATCATGCTTGCACATTACCATTGTTGCTTGATTGTTGTTCTCAAAGACGATCCCGAGTGACTACCAATGACATTCTGCTAAGCTGTAATACATTTTATTATGCACAGGGTTCAATGTAAATGGTTACAAAATGTGTTAATGTACACCACCACATTGAATACAGACATTGCAAGATCGAATAAAGCTTTGGTGTACTCGCTCATATACCTCAGGCATGTGCAAAAGTTTGCCAGAAGCCACAACTATTCTGGCTAATAGTGTTTATGGATCTTCCACTGGTGTCTGATACACCACAGCTTTGTTATGCCCCCAAAAGAAATAATTAAATGGAGTTAAGCTAGCAAGCATGGATGCAACTGGATAAAGTGCTACCACATTTTGCGGTGCTTCCAAGATCGCATATATTCTGAATGTTGGATTGGAAGAGGAAGACCACTTGCACTTGCATGGTCACCCCATTCCCCGGACTTAACGCCATTTGATTATTTTGTCCAGTACACGATCTAGGAACACTAGTAGCCAGGAATTATGGTATCTGGCAAACTTTTGCTCATGCCTGGGGTATTTGAGCAAGTGTGCCAAAGCTTTATTCAATGGTGCATTCCTGTATTCATTGTGGAGGTGGTGTGTTTGAACATCTTTTGTAACTTATTATCCTGAATCCCATGCATCATAAAGGGTATTAATGGCTTAAGAGAATATCATTGGTACTGACTTGCGATCATGTTTGGGAGCATGGCTTCCTAGTCAAAAGTTACTCTATTCTGTTTACTCTTTCTGTTCCTTAAGTTGTTCAGTAACCTTCTGAAGCATCCTGTATATGGAACATTAAGAGAAAATTGAAAATGTGAGTATTAGCCATCCCTTTTTACTTTTCATAAATGTAAGATTTTGAACATTCTATATAACAGGAAATTATTGTTCAAAAGATAAGCTTCAATTTTCTCAAACTCTGCAAAAAATGAAAAGTATTACCTTCTTTTCTCTTTCCTCTCCCCATTTGTCTGCTTATTTATCGGAACAATGGTTTTTGTACAAATTCTTGTTCCCTATTCTTCTAGTGACATTTATTTCCACATTAACGAAGTATTTAATTAGAAGACTTTTAAAAGCACACAGGCTTAGCCAAGAAATTGAAAATAAGTTTAACATAGACTAAAGTATTAATGAATTTTCTATATCTTCTGATTACTATCTGGTTGTTTCACCAAGTGAGCTACCATGGCAAACTGCCAGCACAAAATTAAATTCCCCACCTGAGCCTCATTTATCCTAGTAAATCATAAGCAGATTTCTAATTAATTTTGGGATGATATATTCCAATGGTATCCTACAATGTAATAAGTACTGTAAGTACAGGTTCAACACAGACTATTCTTCCATCAACTTTCTTAATTAATCTTTTAAGGACATTACGTCCTTAAATACCTTTCCCACAACATTCTAAATATTTAGTTAGCTACCTTAATTATAAATATTGTACTTAGTTTTTAGTTTTTAGTTCTTAGTTTTTAATTTGACGTGTCCTATAACATGTACATGTTTTAATGGTTTAAGTTTTTGTGTTTATCATTAATTAATTAATTCATTAATTCATTCATGCACTCATTCACTCATTCATTCGTTCATTCATTCATTCATTCAATGTCCTCCAATGTAAGTAATATTGGGCAAGAAATGAAATGCATGAAATGATGCTCAAATGAGTCCAGGGACAATTAATCTTTCAGGATAAGGAAAAAAACTTATATAGATAACTCAACCTGACTGAGATTCAAACTCGGAATGTGAGGCAGATGTGTTACCCCACATAGAGGTGGGCTTTTGTGTTTTTGAAAACATAATATGTCAGTTTTCCTTCATAATTATTGTCTCATATTAAATGTATATCTTTATATTATCTGTGGAATCATGTGTCATATTAGGTGAATTTAATCCTACCCTGAATGCAGAGAGAGAGAAGCTTTTCTTTGCATTAAAACATTTTATGTAATGCTGAAAGCATAGTGCAAGGTATCTATTTAAAAGTGACTCTTTATATGTTATGAATGGTTCATGGTGGATGATGTAAACAATTTTAATACCTGTCCACATTACTTTACACTTTGTTAAACTAATAGTTCCTCATCCATTTGCAGGTGTACATGATTCACAAATGCAAATAGAGGATAGTACTGTAAATGGACTGTTCTCAGAGCATGAAAGATATACAACCTATGATGACATAGGAAAGGAGTTTGATGAGGATGAGGATTTAAGTACATTTCCAACAGATCTGGTAAATTATAATAATTATTACAGTAAGGTTATTTTCTCCTTTACCATCTCTTCTTATAGGATTTATGATGTTAAAATTGAAAATTAAGAAGATTTGAGGAAATGAATACCCTAATCATTACAGCATGACATAGTCAGTACTTTAATTCTGAACTAATTATTAAGAATAATGAATCAGAACTATTGTCAACAACTGATTGGATATCTGCATTGCAATTCAAAAATTCCCATGGTTGGGACTGAATAATTATAATTGTAATTATAATCTCTTACAACAATATAAGGAACAATGTAAAGTAAAAAAAAGTATGTAATAGATAGAGTAAACATGAAAAATTCAATGCCATGGCTGGGACTCGAACCATCCGTCCGGTCAATCTTAACCCCTGAGCTACCATGGCCAACGTGCTATCCTGATGTGTGGACATCAGGACGGCATGTTGGCCATGGCAGCTCAGGGGTTAAAGCGACTGGACGGAAACCAGGAGATGAGCGCTACTGAGGCGGGCCCATATTAGTTCTTGAAGCATACAGATATCGCCTTCCAAAATTGGATGTTATTGTTCTGTGAGATAGACAACAAATATTGCTGATATACAAGAAATACAGTTTCTATATTCTTGGTAAATAAATGAATCATACTTGTGATTAATCACTGCACCTTTGGTGATTTTATGCTACTAGCACATGAAAAAGAAGAAATATGTTTATTAATTTCAGCATAAAGAATATTTAGTTACATTAAATGAGCAACATGACTTGCAATTGTAAAATTGTTTCTATGTTAAATATGACAACAAAAACAAGAATACTAGAAACATATTCCTAAATAGCTGCAGTAGTAATGACCCAAGTTGAGGAAGAATCTGATATGCAATATATCAATATCCACTGTGTTGGAAATATAGTAGAAGCCTGAAAAAGCTCAGTTAGAAATATCCCGGATTCGGATTTAACATGGACAAAAGTATGTCCCTAGTAAAAAATATTGTACTTAATTCATTTTTTTATTCAGAATGTTGAGATAAAAGTATTCTGCGAAAAGAGGTTCTGCAGTATAATTTTCACCACCATCCTGTTCGTCGACTCTGGTCACTGCATTACAGGAAAGTAATGAATGATACCACCATTCTTGGACGTCTTGTTCATCAGCTCATATAATTCTTGTAAATTAAATCACGCACTGCATATGGAGAGGGAAGGGAAGGGGAAAGGTAGTGATATCATCTGCATCTTAGGCACAGTCTTTGCTAATTGACAGTTGCTTTTTTTTCTTCTTTTTATTTCTGCAGCGTGCTATTGAATACATCATTAGAGTTTTGCAATAAGGAGTGAATAGAGTGAATTTGTCAGATATTGATTATTGCATAAATTAATTATGCCATCAGTGTACTTTGTAAATTAGGATCCAAAACATTACAGAGTTGAGAAAGTGATTCAAATGTATAAGCATACATGAAGAAACAAGTTAAAAACAAAGCACTGACTACATGAGTAGCCAGTACTTTTTTTTTTCCAAAAAGATTCTAAAAGCTTAAGCGCATCTCAGATGACACAGGAGGGACAGAAAGAACAATAAAAAGGTTTATTAAATTTTAGATGAGTCGTATTTTTTACACATCTGCTTCCTTTCGTACCTATTTTGAGGACATGTTTCGCAAATCATCGTTTGCATCTACGGCTCTTATGCGACTGAAGCTTGATCCAGCGGTGTGGGTAATTCTGGGGTTGTTGCTGCCATCTGTTGATTTAGTGATGAACTTAAATGTGGGATTCTCTTCTGCGGGATTTCAAAGTTCATTAGTTGGTTTTTATGTTTTTCTATGTATATCCTCTCCCATATGACGAGTTCACTATGTTTTTGTACGTATTTTAGTAATACTGTGCTATCTTCAATTTCATGATTTTCAGACCAGAAATGAGCTGCTATTGCGGACTTATCAATATTTTTGTATCTTAAGTGCCTGAAGTGTTCTTTCTTTCTAGTGCCTATGTTTCTTTTTGTCCTCCCTATGTAAATTTTTTCACAGTCTTTACACTTAATCTTGTAAATGCCTGACTTTTCCTCTGGTTTTATCTTATCAGTATTATTACTGTGAAGTAGGTTTTTAATGTTGTAATTGTTTTTTGGTGCCAATGTTATATTGTATTTCTTGAATATTTTTTGGAACTTTTTTGTGGCCCAGGGATGGTAAGTAAATTTAGCAAATCTAATTTCTTGTTTTATTGGTGTGAGAGCTGTGATCTGTTTTAATCTCTTTTGAAGTTTGAATGATTTTAGTTTTTTATCTACAAGTTTTTTTCCATATCCATTTTTAATTGCAGTTTTTAAGATTTGATGGTATTCGTTTTGATATTCTTGCTGGCTGAGAGGTAGATTTACTAATCTGTGTGTGAGACTGTTGATGGTTGCATGTTTGTGTGGAATTGGGTTGAAACTATTTGCTTTGATGTAATTATCTGTGTGTGTTGCTTTTCTATGGATGCCAAATTCTATTTTTTCATTGCTTTTTTTGATTTTAAGTTCTAAAAAAGGTAGAGTACAGTCCTCTTCAGTTTCCACTGTGAATTGTATGCTGGGTTCTTGCAGGTTGAGTAGTTTCAAAGCATCATCTATTAGTTTGTAGGGCACTATTGCAAAGATGTATCTGTCTACGTATCTGTACCATATTTTAAACATATGAGGGAAGGCTTTAGTTATATGTGTTTCGAAAAAGCTCATGTATAGATTGGCCAAAAATGGTGATAGCGGGCTTCCCATAGCTAGTCCTGAAATTTGTTTATAATATTTTCCATCGAAGACAAAATAATTTTGATGTATACATAATTCAGTCATTGCCAAATATTCTTCTATTGCATTGTCATCTAGGTTTATAGAATTTAGCCATTTTTTCAGTTGAATCAAAAGTTTGTCTAATGGAATGCTAGGGAAGAGGGAGCGGACATCAAAGAATACTAAAGTGTCATGAGGTTTTAGTTTAAGATTTTGAATTTTTTCTACCAGGTCTAAAGAGCTTTTTATACTTAGAGTATCGAATTGCGAAAAGGACTGAAATTTTTTGGATAGCCATTTTGCCAGAAGGTAAGTAGGAGTGTTTATATTATTTACAATGGGTCTCATGGGTATGTTGGGTTTGTGTATTTTAAGCAAACCATATAGTCTTGCAAGGGTAGGGTTGTCCAGTTTGATAGTTTTTTGTTCTGTAGTTGTTAAAATTTTACTATTAATGATGGTTTTTTGTACATCTTTTATGCATCAGTTGAGTAGATTAGAATCTATTTCCTGGAATTCTTTTTGTTGTAGTAACTCTAACATTTTTTCTTTGTATGTAGCTGTATCTAAGATTACTATTTTGTTCCCTTTATCAGCCCTTGAGAAGATTACATCCTTTTTCCTTAAAGATTTAATTATCTGAATTTGTTTCAAATGTTTTTTTGGCTTTTTATTTATTAAGTTTTCCAATAGCTTCAGTTGCATAAGAGCCGTAGATGCAAACGATGATTTGCGAAACATGTCCTCAAAATAGGTACGAAAGTGAAGCAGATGTGTAAAAAATACGACTCATCTAAAATTTAATAATTTTTCGCTTCACTGTGGTGTTCCAATACAGTTAAATCTCAATAAAAAGGTTTGTTAAAGACAGGCCCTTATTTAGAAGTCAATTTCCAGGGGGGTCCAAAAATCTGCGTTGAATTATTTGCTTTTAATAAACAATCAAGGATGTGCTTTTATTATGTTAGTAAAAAATAAAAACACATGTAATATATTATATTCACATAACTTTCTTCAAACAAGCTTCTACAAATTGCTCTTAGAAAAGTTTGTTTTTGTCTTGTTTCTTTGGATAAAGCCTGTAGAAAGGCCTTACACATTGCACATTCTTTGTTCTTAACCAGGGATAAAGTGATATAAGCAGTAATCAGATATTTAAAAAGCGAACCACTGATTGATGCATTTGAAGTATTACTTCTCCTTGAATGAAAAAGGGAATAGGAACTTAGAATTTAAAAATTACATACCTTTAAGTATCTGGGAATTCTAATCAACAAATTATAATACATTGGAATTGGTTAACTTCGCAATACATTATTTTAACTGACATTATTTGTGTATTTTAACGAGTTCTACAGCTGCTGTGCAGTAACTTTTCATTTATCGCTTTAAATAACTTCACGTCTACCTGACAGTGAATTGAGACGTTAAGATGAGAAGCTTGAACTAAGTTTTTAAACTAAGTTTTATTTCAACTATTTATTAAAAGTTTGAAATGATAATTCATTTGGGGGGGGGGGGAAGGTTCCGGATCCCCTGGACCTCCCCCTTAAATACGTCCCTGGTTAAAGAATGTAAACAAAATGAAAATCAGAGCACATCATTGGAACTCCAGGCATGGCATTCCAAAGTTAGCCATGGTAGCTCAATGGGTAAGAGCAACTGTATGGAAATCAGTAAATGGATGGTTCAAATCCCGGCCGTGGTATTTAATTTTTCATGTTGACTCTATCTATTATATATTTAGTTATGTTCACCATAAAATATAATACAATCTAAGGAAGCTATCGTAACAATCCCTGTTTGCTACACAGCAAGGAAAATATGTTATGTGAGTTTGTGCAGTGCCAATAAAATGCCCTTCTTAATCACATTTTGTTCTTGTTCTTTTGCAGGTGCCAAATGATGAAGTGACATTACCAATAAGTGAAATAAATGGTAAGATTTGTTTATAAAGTATCTTATAGAATGTGCTCAGTAAAATTTAAAGAAAAAAGATGAAGATATACTTTATATGGATAAACAGATTTTAACCACAAAAAAGAAGGGAAAAAATGTTTCGGCAGCTATTTGCAATACTTTTCTGCACTTACTAAAGTTGTATGCAATAAATTTTGAATAGACAGAACTAAAAGCTGGAACTTGTTCTCAGCCAAAAGTGCTAATTTTGACTGTTATCATTGCAATAAATGATGGCTAGTATGAACTAGTGAGAGTTATTTTACCTGCTATATGAAAGAAAGCAGGAAGGAAGGATGGATGGAGAGTAGAAGAGAGGGAGGATTAGTGGGAGAAAGGATGGAAGGAAGGAAAAATAAATATATTCTCCTTGTCATGAAATAGACACTGGCTTTTATAAGTGAAAGAGACATCAATAAACCAGCAAACATTAAGCACTAATTACTGCTTTTGTTTTGCTTCAATTAAATTTAGAGTGAAAATAAAATATAGCCAATGAAATTCTTTTTTCCCAACTAAGCTATGAATTAAAAACATCAATCTAAAGTTGCTTTAAGTTACCTACAAATACAAAGATAAAAGTAAGTTTACACTTTATACAAATCCAAAATGTTTAACATAAATAGACAAAATTTTTTACGTTGACAATTTAAGACTTGGCAAAAGACAATGGCTACTTCAAAATGTTAAACAACATTGAGTTACTTTAATTTACAATTTGTTAGGTACATATTTTTTCATTTTGTTTCGAAAAAATTATTTTCTCCTGTGATTGCCTCTTTTGTTAGATTAGATTGATTTGTGTTCAGTGGGTTCTCTTGTAGCCACAAATGACTGCGAACATAGAACATGTCCAAAGGTATACAGTTTAATAGTATATAAACTTGAAAATGTGATATAAGAGACAAGTTACATATAGTCAATATGAAAAACAAATAATTATATATGATAAAAGATTAAACACTTTTTTCATTCTGGCTCTACCCTTTCATAGTGCGTCCTACACACGGCTAGTGTGAAAGAACAATTAATTTCCATTAATTGTACCTAATAGTGGTCCGAACTATAAAGCCCGGGCCTTAAAGTACTTACAGCATAGTAAGTCGCCATAAAGGTAGTTGTCTCATGTGTTTATGAGAACTCCTAGTGGTTTACCGGGAGAAACACGAGTCAGTTGGAGAATTTAATATCATATTGGCATGTTGGCCATAGTAGCTCAAATGGTTAGAGCGGCTGGACGGAAACCAGAAGATCCGTGGTTCAAATCCCGGCTATGGCATTGAATTTTTCATTCTGGCTCTACCCTTTCATAGTGCGTCCTACACATGGCTAGTGTGAAAGAACAATTAATTTCCACTTTTTTAATAAACTTTTACTTCGCTTTTTCCAGTACGTCTCAACATTCTTGCAGTGGATACCATTTATTGCCATTTCTTTAATACATCTACATTTAAATAGCTTTTGGACAGGCATAAAAGTTTTATTGGCAATGATTTGTCATTCAAATAATCTTGTACAGAATAAAATGATTTTGAGCATAGATACTCTCTAGCTGCATTTTTAAAAGCAACAAAATTATCAATTGTTTCTTTAAGATCATTAGGAAGAATGCCAAATATTTTGATGGTTTTAGAATGCACACCTTTATGGAAGCAAGAAAGTTTAGCATTGGGATAATGGATATTACACTTTTTTCTAGTGTTATATTATTTGTTATAAATGAGGTCTGATTACATACAAAGAATTTTAGGATCGAGAATATATACATGCAAGGAAGTGTTAATATCTTCAATCTTTTAAAAAGATCTTTGCAGGAGCATCTGCTATGGGTGTTAGTAATAATTCTTATAACCCTCCTTAGCATAAGAAGGAGAGTTTAAAATAATATGTTACACATGCACAAAAACAAATAAGTGGTTATTATTAAATTTTAGATGAGTCGCATTTTTTACACATCTGCTTCACTTTCGTACCTATTTTGAGGACATATTTTGTCTTCGATGGAAAATATTACAAACAAATTTCAGGACTAGCTATGGGAAGCCCACTATCACCATTTTTGGCCAATCTATACATGAGCTTTTTCGAAACACATATTACTAAAGCCTTCCCTCATATGTTTAAAACATGGTACAGATACGTAGACGACATCTTTGCAATAGTGCCCTACAAACTAATAGATGATGCTTTGAAACTACTCAACCTGCAAGAACCCAGCATACAATTCACAGTAGAAACTGAAGAGGACTGTACTCTACCTTTTTTAGACCTTAAAATCAAAAAAGGCAATGGAAAACTAGAATTTGGCATTCATAGAAAAGCAACACACACAGATAATTACATCAAAGCAAATAGTTTCAACCCAATTCCACACAAACATGCAACCATCAACAGTCTCACACACAGATTAGTAAATCTACCTCTCAGCCAGCAAGAATATCAAAACGAATACCATCAAATCTTAAAAACTGCAATTAAAAATGGATATGGAAAAAACCTTGTAGATAAAAAACTAAAATTGTTCAAACTTCAAAAGAAATTAAAACAGATCACAGCTCTCACACCAATAAAACAAGAAACTAGATTTGCTAAATTTACTTACCACCCCTGGGCCACAAAAAAGTTCCAAAAAATATTCAAGAAATACAATATAACATTGGCACCAAAAAACAATTACAACATTAAAAACCTACTTCACAGTAATAATACTGATAGGATAAAACCAGAGGAAAAGTCAGGCATTTACAAGATTAAGTGTAAAGACTGTGAAAAAATTTACATAGGAAGGACAAAAAGGAACATAGGCACTAGAAAGAAAGAACACTTCAGGCACTTAAGATACAAAAATATTGATAAGTCCGCAATAGCAGCTCATTTCTGGTCTGAAAATCATGAAATTGAAGATTGCACAGAATTACTAAAATACGTACAAAAACATAGTGAACTCGTCATATGGGAGAGGATATACATAGAAAAACATAAAAACCAACTAATGAACTTTGAAATCCCGCTAGAAGAGAATCCCACATTTCAGTTCATCACTAAATCAACAGATGGCAGCAACAACCCCAGAATTACCCACACCGCTGGATCTAGCGTCAGTCGCACAAGAGCCGTAGATGCAAACGAAGATTTGCGAAACATGTCCTCAAAATAGGTACGAAAGTGAAGCAGATGTGTAAAAAATGCGACTCATCTAAAATTTAATAATTTTTCGCTTCACTGTGGTGTTCCAATACAGTTGAATCTCGATAAATAAGTGGTTAATTTTGCAATTTCAATCATGCATGAACTTTACACGCATATCCAAAAAAAGTTTGGAAAGAGTGTCTATGCACATAAAGAACACCTCCTGTTTGCATAGAGACTGCTTGTTTATTCACTGTCAATGTTGGCCAAAGAGAAATACCCTCAATCCAATATAAGCTCATGCTCTCAGGAAAAGTCGATAAACCCCTTGCTTCACCTCTTTCACAATTCAGTATATCACCACATTTCGAGTGTCCTGTCTTTAGTTCACCTTACTATTAAGTCCTTATGTGAACATCACATTGAAAACATGTTTTCCTTGGAAGGACATTAGGGACATTAAGGAGAACACGAAAGGTCTTTGATGATAAGTACTCAAAGTTCAATTTGAAAATGGGATCGAACATAATCATGAAGAAATGAGGCATCAATCCCTGAAAATCAACTTAGCAAGTTGAAGTATATCATAAACGTTGCTGAAATATTTTAACTTGAAGTTGTAGCGAATATTATGTGTGTGTGAAAAAGTATATGAAAAACCTGCACTTAAGTTACCTTACTGGTGGCTATTATTGTTGATGGACATTTAGACCCATAATTATATGTAAAAGTAAGATATTGTATATCAAACCTCATAATTTCCCAAAATATCAAAAATTAGTCTTTTAAATATTCCATTTGACTTATGAATCACCACTTCTGGACAAGATATTTGGTGCACAATGATAGGAACATCAATAATGAGTTAATTTACTTCAAACCATTATGAATGTGGCAATTCCTAGACATCTTTGATAAGGTTTATGATCAATTATGTAACATCTGAAGGAAACATTTACCTAGTGCTTTTTCCAAAAAGCATGACACACCAGATATGCCACACAACGATGGGTTTGTGAATGGTTAATGAAGTGAACAATGAGGAAGGAGTAAATGTGAACTTTCCACAGATTTTTTTCAAGCAATTTTTATGCATGGGAAAATTTTAAACAAAACATGGAGGCATTGTGCTTATCATACTACAGCCAGAGGCAGATTGTTTTACTGTAGCACACCATATACTTGCAGAATGACAATTTAAATATTATTTCACCAAGCATAGGAGTAAATATTATTATTTAGTTACCAACAGTAAAACTTATGAGGATCGCCTGATAAGTACTAAGCCTCACATAGAGATGGCGCCACTGGGCCAGTTTGACAGATGGCATCATATAGTTTAACTCTAGACTAGCTTGTATCCATAGTTAAGTTCAATAGCTTGTTTAGTTTTTGAATGAGAGCATTTCAAACAAGACAAATGTAGAGGTTTCACGAAAATGGAGGATTTGGAAAAACAAGCAGTGATTAAATACTTCTATTTGAAAGGCTTAACACCTAAAGTAATCAAGGAGGGAATGGGCAGTACATTGAAAGACTATGCCTCTTCATATACAATGATTAAAAGGTGGGTTGCAGAGTTTAAAAAAGGAAATATGAGCACAAGTGATGAGCCTCGTTCTGGATGCCCTGTGGAACAGGCACGTATTTAGAAGTCAGTTTCCGGGGGGGTCCAAAAGGTCTATGTTGAACAGGCACGTTTAGAAGTCAGTTTCAGGGGGGGTCTAAAATCTATGTTGAATTATTTGAGTTTAATAAATAATTAATCAGGGATGTGTTTTTATCATGTTTGTAAAGAAATAAAAACACGTGTAATACATTATATTCACATGACTCTCCACCCAAGCTTCTAAAATTGTTCTTAAAAAAGTTTGTTTTTGTCTGTTTCTTTGGATAAAGAAAGGCCTGCAGAAAGGCCTTGCACATTGCACATTTTTTGTTCTTATACTTATCTAGGATAAAGTGATATAAGCAGTAATCAGATATTTAAAAAGTGAACCACTGATTTATGCGTTTGAAGTATTAGTTCTCCTTGAATTAAAAAGGGGAATAGGAACTTAGAAGTTAAAAATTACATACTTTAAAGTATCTGGGAACTCTAATCAACAAATTATAATACATCGGAATTGGTTAACTTCGCAGTATATTATCGTAATTGACATTATTTGTGTATTTTAACGAGTTCTACAGCTTTTGTGCAGTAGCTTTTCGTTTATCACTTAAATAGCTTCATTTTTGCCTGACAATGAACAGAGATGTTAAAATGAGAAGCTTGAATAAACTTTTTCAATTTATTTTAAACCAAGTTTTATTTCAACTAATTATTAAAAGTTTGAAATGATAATTCATTTGGGGGGGGGTCCGGACCCCCTGGATACCCCCCTTAAATACGTCCCTGCTGTGGAAGTCACAACTCAAAGATAATTGAAAAAATTCATCGTTTAATACTGGAAGACTTCAGATTAAAGTTGTTTGAGATAGCAGAGTCTGTAAACATATCAAAAGAATGTACAGGTAATATTTTAAGTAATGTTTTTGGCTTTCATAAGGTCTGTGCAAGATGGGTGCACCTCATCAAAAGTTACAAAGAAAAGCTGTTTCTGTTAAGAATTTGGAGCTCTATCGTAAAAATCCCAGTGAATTTTTGAGACGGCTTATTACCATGTATGAAACTTGAATACATCACTAGATGTATCTAGAAAGTCACAGTCAAAACAGTGGATTGCACCAGATTAATCAACTCCAATAAAGGAAAAGCCAATTTTGTCAACTAACAAGGTTATGGCGAGTGTTTTCTTGGATGCACAGGAATTTATTTTTATTGATTACTAGGCAAAGGGTAAAAATATCACTGGTGACTACTACGCAAGCTTACTGCAACGTTTGAGTGATGAAGTGAAAAAAAAAAAAATAGACCTCATTTGGCAAAGAGAAAAATCTTGTTTCTTCACGAAAATGCTCCAGCCCATCGTTGAGTCATTGCATTGAGAAAAATGTGTGAATTAAAGTTTGAATTGCTTGAACATCCACCCTATTCGCCAGATCTAGCACCCAGTGACTACCACCTGTGCCCGAACCTCATAAAATTTCTTGAAAGATGAAGATTTCATAGCAACAAGGTCGGTCATTGATGCAAAACAGCTTTTGAGGTAAAGGTAAATCACACTACAGAGATGGTTCAATTAAATTAGGACACTGATATGACAAATTTATTAGCCTTTCTGGAGATTATGTTGAGAAATAAAGAAAAAAAAATGTTTTCTTATTGTGAGGCCCAGGATTTATCAGCCGACTCTTGTATGTTTAAATCAAATTTCAAAGTTGTTTTATTGATCTTTCATTTATTTATTTATTTTTATTTATTTATTTATTTAGCATTTAATTTCTGTACAGAAATATTTGCTTTTTCAAGATACAGTACAAACAATACAAACTAGAAATTCAGAAAATACAGAATTAATTCTGCAATACAGAATTAATTCTGCAAAGTTCAGCAAATTCAGCAAAGTTATTTATTCAAAATATTTACTGCTTAAAGCAAAGCTCAAAATAAGCTTCTACTATTTGAAAGACAATAATATTTATTCCTTATATCCACAAAATAACACTCTGCATATACTAGCAAACATTAAAATTATTCTACTCGTTTTTACAACTGGACTGATATTGCATTTTTATGCACCTAAGTAGTGCTACTTAGAATACTAGTCTGGAATAAAAGTATTTGTGTGCAGTTGTTTCCTTCCTTCTTTTTTTATATTTTCTTTCATTTCTTCTTGTCCTTTCTCTTTCATTTCTTCTTGTCCTTTCTCTTTCTTCCTTGTTCTTTCATTCATATTTAATATTGAAATGTTAGGACATTTTTAAATGTTAAAACAAATTTTAAACTGTGGGTTGTAATCTGTTTCATGAAAGAAGATGAAAAATTAACTTCAGTGTACGAGGTCAAAGATATTTATGGTGATCCCTGTATTCTGCTCAGAATGAATTGCTCTATTAAATTTTTCTACACAACAGTATATGGGGATGCAATGGTAAGGTTATCTTACACTAAGGTAAGTTAATGGTAACTATTATATGCTAAAGATTTGTAACTTATAATGTAGCTTTATAATATTTAATTTATAAAATAATTACTACATAATAGTTAGAGTAATTGGATAAATAAATCATAAATAAAGAAATAATAAATTACCACGTTTCTCCAAATATGTCATCACCTATCACTGTGGGCCGCGCCGTGGCTCAGTGGTTAGACCACTTGGCTCTCACCAAGGCAGCCCGGGTTCGATCCCAGGTGACCGCAAAGTGAGATTTGTGGTGGACCAACACGGCGCTGGCACGGGTTTTCTCCGGGACCTCCGGTTTCCCCCGCCATCTCATTCCACTAGTGTCCATCTTCACCTCATGTATCATCAGTGTCACCGCCTGCGGTGCTGTATGTAGTAAAAGCGGGCGTTAAACACTACACATTTCACACACACCTATCACTGATTGCCTTTCTCATTGGTCTACCAGGAAGATGTAAATCAGCTGGAGATATTTATACATATACAAGTAACCATATGAATGTTTTGAAAGAGTCCACTATAGATTTATGCCATAAAAGAGTTGCAATTGTTCAAGAATAAACTAAATAAGCAAGTATTGATATAATTATTCAGTTAATTAGATTTTATTCTGACACTACTTCACTTCTTTGCTAAATAAGTGGGCTTATGGCCAGGGGACCTGAGTCAGCAAGTAAATCTTAGCGTCAGCAATGTCATGTATTTGTACAAGATGTATAAATAAGTGCATGTACGATGTTAAAGTTATTTTACTGAAACTGTAATTGAAACTGTACAAATAAGTAATTCTAAATAAGTGACGTAGTCTCAAAATTGACTCAATAATTGACAAAATGTTAGTGGACATAATTGTCATAAAATCCTACATACATAATTTTAGTTGTAAAGAGTTAAATTAGTGTCATAATTTAAATCTTATAAATTGGCAAAATACCATCAATACAATCAGTAGTCAAATTTTGCATAAATTATTTCACATTGCTAAATTCAGAGATTTTCTAACAAGCTTACCAGATATTCAAAACAGAAATTAAAGAAATAATATATCTCTGAGTAATAGATGTGTACTATTCAATCAGTTTTATGTAAATTGTTCAATAAACTGAAACTACTTTGTGTAGTGAAGAAGCACTGTTGAATTTAAATGTAACTAATTACATCTACATCTATAGATATGGAAAGGATAGTCATGCATTAAAGTCAAAACGCTTAACAGACTATGATGACATTTAGAGTAAAGTCCTAAAAGCTTGTTTTAATGTAACAGCTTTACTGTGGTTCTATACATATAATGAGTTTCAAAAATGAAAATAATGTCAAGAACAGATGTATTTTTTTACATGGCGCATGACCTTGCTTGAATGTGTGCTAGTGTCGTCATGCAAATCAATGGTGGGGGCTAAGATCTCTGCTTTCACCAGCAGATTGATGATGAAGCTAGTGGGTTAGATGGCAGATGACTAATCTGACAGCCCTTTTCCTTCCAAATAAGCAAGTGGACTCGAGCATAAACTACTGTGCAACATTACGCCTACACCACGTCTAAAAAATACATCTGTATATTTTACTGATTTCTTGAGAATCATAATACCTGATATGAGAACAACCGAGTTTCAGGAAAGACATATCTACAAAGAGAGATTAAAAATTCACAAATGAAATTTTATCAGAACAATTAAATGCATAACTGGAATATTTTGTGGTCCTGCTAAAGCTTTTGACGGTGTTATCACAAAATATCAATAGAAAGATTAAAAAACTATGGAATAGAAAGTAATAATAAGTGATTTGTATAATTTTGAGAATAAAAAAACAGTATATCAACTAATGCTTTTAGTCAAAAGCATAACTTTGATTGTAAAAATAAATTAAACAAATTGGACCATAGGTTTCAATTTTAGACACATTACTGTTTTTTGTGTATCAAGGACTTCTCATTCAGAGAAATATTACAACCACAATTCATTTTGCTGATGATAAAAGGTTTAGTAGCATCTACTAGAAATCTTGATTTTTCTTCAAAACTCAATTATGCTTTCAGCTCTTTCTGTAAGTGAGTTACGACTAATTTCCATAAACTCTAATTTGCATAAAAATTAATGTGCCATATTATGACAATCAGCTGATCAGGGATGGACTGTCATTAAGGGCCAGAGAAGCTAGGCCCGATTCAACTTGCACACCTTTTTTAACTGAAGAAAAATTATTTGATATTTTATTCAAATAATAATTTATTATACCATTATTAAATTTTAGATGAGTCGCGTTTTTTACACATCTGCTTCACTTTCGTACCTATTTTGAGGACATGTTTCGCAAATCTTCGCTTGCATCTACGGCTCTTGTGCGACTCTTTAAAATTTTTTTTTTTTTTCGGAGAAATGTTACGTTTTAGGCACTTATTGATGAATTTTATGTCCGCTGATATTAATCTTCTTTTTGTCTTTAGTTTCAAATATTGTTTTATTTCTTTCTTGTTGCCGAAATGTTCGTTGAAATATTCAAATGTGAACGATCTTACCTCCATGTTGTCCGGTTTTTAAAGTTGGCTGGATCTAACTTTCGCGTGTTCCTCTTGACTTAACGATTTATTATACCATGATTCTTAATGGTAACCAAAGCTTGCAACCTGCAGCATTGTACTCAACAACCTCGCCAATCTCCTTGTTCTGAAGGGTCAGATTAAACTGGCCGACAGACTCTTCTCTGTGCTCTACACACTCTGCCAGAGGTGTCTATACCTCCCTTGCTCCCCTGCTCTCTTCTTCCTATATTGGTCACAGCAGTGCTTGGGGCCAATTAGTTGCAGCCCTTTGCTCAATGTTTAACATTTGTGTGATTGTTGTTGGAATCTTAATTATCTGGTGGACAAAGTAGTGTAGCCTTAAAATGAATAAGAGTGGATTACTTATTGAAAAGTCACTTTCATTCATTAAAGGTAGAAGAAAAACTGAAATCAAACGATCAGGTGCATATCAAGTGAAAAATTTTACATTTACACAGCAAGAAGGGAAAAGACAGAGGACTTTCTGTAACAGTTGGTTTAGTAAGAAATTGAACCTAACTGCAAGTGAAGAGAAACAAAGTGTCTTTTGTTTTTACTGTTTGCTATTTAGTGGTGACGGCCTGTGGATGACTGTTTTAAGGATTGAAAACATTTGAGTGAACAAATTGCAAAGCACAAGGCATGTGCACTTCACTTGTAAATGCCTGAAAATTTAAATTATTGGAAGCTGTAAGCATTGCTGCCCAGACTGATTTTGCACATGAAATATCAACCCAGAAACACAATGAGCTAGGCACAGGTGACTTGTTTTAAAATGTATAACCCCACTTCTACATTCATTACAAGCTCTTTACATCTGGCCCCACCAAGAAAAATGTGGTCTCCAGGTTGAGGCTTGTTGTACATCTAAACTAGAAGTCATATGCAGAATATACTGATACTAAGATAAAAAAAAAAAAATACATTTGCACTCAGACAATTGTATTTCTACTGTTCAATTTCTGCTTTGAAAATTGTATATTATGCTTATTTGTGCTCAGCAATGAAACATTTTCCAGGACTCTGGAGCAATTCTGCTGAAAGCAAATGAATCTCAGGGTCACAAAAGAAAATTATATATGCTATAATCAGTACCATATAAAACGCCTGCTTCATTAAAAAGATAAAAGATATGCTAATGCAAATATGTCTGCTCCTTTACTTTTACATTAACAACATTTCACAAAAATGTAAACATACATTAGATAAACACCAAATAAACAATAATTATCATAAGTGTTTAAGATACACTGATACAAGTATCTCAAGTACAGCACTATTCTTCAAACTTAATTCACTTATGTGTAAATAAATGATTTCATTGCAGCAGAATTAGACATATGAGAGATGATCTTCATTTTGAAACATGAACAATGGTTAATGAATTTTAAATTAGTGCCACCAAGTAGCCTCTGGAAGTATATTTCACCATCGCATGATGTTGCCATGATAAACGACCACACAATGATATACCAACATGGGTCAGTTGGATGCATTTTAAAAATGAAAACACATGTTCTCATAACACGTTAACAGAGTGTAAAAAAAGTGATGCTAGTTCTACTAGTATGAATCATCTTAAGTAAACTATATGATTTCATTTAATTAGTTCAGATATGGGTGAGTCGCAAATCACACCCAAGAGGGAATGGCATTGAGGGATACTATGATGAAACGTAGCATAGCAATCTAAAAATCAGAGCAGTCACATAATACAATTCTTAGTTTTGAAAAGCTTGAAATGTCAATTTATCATTTTTGTCATCATCATCACTTTTTTTTTTTTTTTTTAAATTAACATCCTTCAGTGTTAAGTCATATCGGATGATGAATAAAATGGGTGAAATGCTGCTCAAAGTAGCTCAGGGTTGATAGATTATCCAACATTCTCTTTGAGGATAAGCGAAAACCGCAGAAAAATTTTTTTATCCAGGTAACTCACCCTGACTGAGATTCAAACTTGGAAGCGCTTGAATGTGAGGCAGACAGGCTATCCTACCACCTCCAGTTTTGATGCTATTTTTGTTAGTAGTTATTCAGATTGATTTAAGATGTTGATTAATTTTGATGGATTTGTTCTATGTGATTGAGACAAATAATGCTAACAGCTGTATTTAAAATCGGTATTGGAAAACTCAAAATTACTACCTTCATGCACATTGTATTGTTGAATCGCCATTTAAGTCCAGTTACAGAAACAATGTTGATGCTGTCCTAAATTTATGTTTAAAAGCTATCATGTTATTTTTATAACTAGCTTAAGTTACATAATTATATATTTGCTAACTTAGACTGTCACAAATCAGGTGTTTTTTTTTTTTTTCTTTTTGTATCAATTCAGGTTACCACGGAAGATGTACCCACAAACGCTACAACTAAAGGTCAATGTGGGGACTATATGACTATTTACTGGGGGACATTTATCTTCAGATGGAGCTTTAAACAGGTAAAATATAGGTATTTTTCTGAAAATGATGTGGATGATTAAGTTTTTCTGTTCATCAATATAAGCAGAAAAAATTGTAGATAGAGTTGCTAAATGCAATAGAGCAATATAGTTTACAGCAGTAAGATAAAAACAGGAAACCATGATACGTAATTTTGCTCCAAGGGTTTTGACTGCATTGTCTTGGGAGCAGGAAAAGACTGGAAGAAATCTCATTCTTGACTTGAAGCTTAAGATCAGCACTGACATCATTGAAAGACTGCAACCCAACAAGAAAGCACTCAGTATATGAGTATGTAAATGATTTTCTCATTTTATTAAATATTTTATTTCATTGCATATTCAAGTAAGGATGAATTTTAAACTACATGGAAGAGCTGCTTAGAGCCTGATCCCTAAGTGCAGAAGTTGGCATTCAGTGACAATGATAACCACATAATTTCAGTTGTTTTATTTGCAAAACCTTTAATGCCAAAATTAATTCAACTGTGCTCCAAGTATTCCCTAATCCAAGTATTCTGCTGCCTAATCACATTGCCTACATTTATCAGCCAGCTGTTTCTTTTAATTTCTTCACCTAATATTTTCTCTGTAAAGAACTTCATTTGGTTTCCATCAATTTTAAGTGGACGAAGAATAAAGATTCAAACTCATTGGTTCAGTGTGATTTGACATTACAAGTTCCATGAAAATTGTACTGAGATTATTATTATAAAATGTGTAATATACTAAAAGATGCAGTGAACAATCAAACCACAATTCATTATATTTGGAGAAAGTAGGTTTCGAGGTAGGCCTGGTAACATATTACAGAGGTGCCTAACAACTATCAGGAGAAGGGCTAAATCTGCTGAACATAGTGCCTGGTATCTTTTGTGAAGTCCTCTCATGTGGGCCCCTACTTCTGCCTGCATCTCTGCCAGCTTAAAGAAGTTATTTTCCAGAACTTTGATGCTATTTATAGTGCTATACTTCTGATTTTGGTCCTAGCTAAGATGTAGTTCTGCTCAATGAGGAGTAAGGATTGTTATTTGGGTTCTAGTTCTCCAAGCTGGAAGCAGATCTCATTTGATCAGATTCTCGGGATGGAGCAGGTGGACTGAAAACAATAGACCTTAACAATATCAGATTTAATAATACCATATATAATCATTTGCAAGATGTTCTTCACACAATATTCCTTGTCAATTTGTTTGCCAAAATCATAATTTTTATGGCACTTCTCATTTTATACATTTGTGCACATATTTTTGCCAAATGACTTTGGCTGCTATATTATTTGAGTACTCTATTGTTGAAGAACAAAGTTCTATTAACTCCTGGAAATTACTGTATTTAATAATAGTAATAAACATGCACAATGTGTATTGTTCAATTAGATTTAAGGAACTCGCTGATTGCAACCTTCCTTGCCTAACATTCCAATATATATCTACTACACTCCTTTCCACACAATAAACAGATGCACGATTCTCCTGGATTGTGAAACTGCTTCATGGTACATATTATAAAGTGGAACCTATGTACAGCCAGGCCAGTCACCATATATTGTTTCTTGTAGTTGGTACCAGTCCAATCTTGCAACATCATGGCGTCTATTACCATATGTCTTTCCTCTTTTCTTCCCTTTCCCTGATGACTGTACCAGCTGTCCATAGATGGTAGCTGCAGCTTGATTCTTCTTACCATATTTGTTGCTCACCAGAATTAAACTTTGAGAAATATTTTTCATACAACAGTTACCAAACTTTTGCATTGGTCACTTTATTTTATTTCACTTTTCTTCTGTAGAATGAGGTTAACTGACTTTAACCTATTTTTCATGGGAAACCTTTACACAAAGTGTGATGGACTTATGTTCCTTTATACATTGAGAATGGGTAGTAAATTCAAAATCTGACCTGCTTAAACACACTATACTTTTGTTCTGTATTTACAACTGTAAATATACTCCATTGGATGCTTTTTGGGGGCCTAGAAGCATGGGTTATCAATGTTACTACATAGATTAAAATCTAACATTACATGGTACATTTTGTTACATTAAATGGAGATATCTACAATTTCTCTCTTCACACAACTCCAATAGTATTACTTCTCAGCAACTATAGAAGAATGGAAGTTTACCCTCATACTATTCAACAAATACATCCAAAACTCTGGTTCTTAATTTGTCACCAGTTTCATAACAAAAATTCTTCAGAAAGACACTATATTTTAAGCCTCATTTGTAATGTTGTTCTATTTGTACATATTGTTTTTCATGTTTTAAGAACTGGCTCTGTGTATGTATTCAGTATTTTATTAATAAAGATATTGTTTTTATTTCAGACACTCAGTAAATCTCGGTGGTATGTAAACAAAATAGAACTTAAATATATAATCTCTGATACCCAGGATCTCTTTCAGAACAGCACTGCTTCAGGTAGGCTACCTAATTGTTCACATTTGTTATGAAGGATAGCTTAAAACAAAAAGGGGAGCTGTATACTTAATTTCAGCATAAGAACTAATAAATCTGACTATGTAGAAAATGAAACTAGTTACAGTGAAGCAGTAAATATTACACAAATATAAATATTTGTTACTAAATCTCCACTTATCTTTAAGAAATTGATGTTAATGCTTCTTTCTTGTTTCTTTCTGAAGTATTAACATCAATTTCTTAAGATAAGTGGAGATTTAGTAACAAATATTTATATTTGTGTAATACTAATAAATCTATTACATATTTCCATGAAAAATTTAAAATGATTTAAGAGATATAGATAGATACATTCCATATCTATTGTATACTGCATGAAAATGGAGATTCAATCAAACTAAGTCTTGGACTCGATTTCTTCTCTTTGTAAGCAGGGTCAGATTGAAATTTTAGTTGCATGCAAACATTATCATACTAATACTCTACTCCTGGATCTATGCTACTTTGGTTGCTCATATTTCTTTTGAATTTTTCTACCACATATATAGCAAGTCAAGAAGGTATTGCATTTTACCCAAAAATTTATTACCAAGATCACTGAAAATACCGAGATCCTGAAAAAACTTATTTATACTTAAGTGATGACTCTCATCTTACTTTTATATGGACTGTTTTTAAAAATACTTATTCTTCTATCTACTTCATGTTAACTTTTTATAGAAATGGTTTTACTACATACATATTTCCTTATAGGTAGTTACAGAGGGAATACATACAATAGGCTTAAGAAATAATCAAATCTTTTAAAAACTGGTCACTGTGTAATTGCTCTATCAAAGTCACAATATTGAGTTTAACACATAAATGTGGATTATATTAATTAGAGAATAAGAGCTTGGAACAAATGCCTTCCTACTCTAGTCAGCTTCAATTTCCCATGGAAATCCGGTAAATATGAAACTTTATAAACTGTGAGATAATGCACCCATTGAGTAAATGTGATCCATCCCCAAGTCACAGGAGTGTGCAACTTGCCTGATACCAACCAGCAGATAAAATGCAACTAGAAATTTAATTGAATCCTAAGAAAAATGAAGTATCAAGTTTAATTGCAAGTCATCTTGCCAGAAGTGAGGAACCTTTATTTGAAATGTTAACTTCATGATAATTTCTTATTATCTTGCTTTAAAAGCTATGAAGTTGTTCTTAAAATGCAGCTATTGCCATTAACATATGCTTTTGTAAATACATGCAGAATTAAAAAAAAAAAAAGTCCTGCACCAGATAAATGATCGGAAATCAATGGGTGGAAATAGCCATATGTGCAACAAGGGAATCCCCATACAATTTTTAAATAAAAGCTCATGCTTAGAAAACCTCAGGCCATATCCAAGGAATGCAAGAGGATAGAAGAGACTTGATTCAGTACGAGATGATGCAACACAAAAGAACAACACAATTTACAATTTCAAATTTTAAAGTGGCAAATTTATATATATTTATGTACTCTATCTATTCAGTCATTAGATGAAGCTTCTTTAAACTTAGTTCGGGAGGCCTGGATAACAGACATGTTTTCAAGGAAGAATAAGAAAAACAAGAAGTTGATGATGATTGTTGAGTTTAAGGGCACTCAACTGCGTGGTCATCAGCCCCCTTTAAAACCATTTATTGTTAAAATCCAGTTGAAAGAATTCTAAAATATACCTATCCTTAATAAAATCACTGAGAAAACACACTCTTGGTCAATATCTAAAAGCAATCTAAAATAAAAAGGTTAAAAGGCTAAAATGTATTGACCACTAAATGCGATATTCAATCCCTAAATATCAATTAAAAAACTTAGCCAGCACTTTGTTGTTCACCAAAATTGCCAGCAAGCACACCATGTTACAATGACTTCGAGGGTGGTCGGATCAATTTACCCTTCTTTTTGGGTGTCGGGCTAACACCTTTACCATAAGAAGAAGAAGTTGAATGCTTCTTTTTAATAGAGCTTCACCACTAGATTATCAGATACACATATAAATAAAACATTCTACATGCATGTGTGTGCGTGTGTGTGTGTGTGTGTGTGTGTGTGTGTGTGTGTGTGTGTGTGTGTGTGTGTGTGTGTGTGTGTGTGTGTGCATGTGTGTGTGTGTTTTTTTTCTCTTTATTGTTATCAACTGCATGCCCCATTACATGGTAATATTACATGCATTACAATACATAATTATTCATTATAATTTACAGATTCAATTTTAAATGTATAAGCTTAACAGACTTGTTCCTAATTTAATTTTATATATACACCTTTGAGCCTTTTCTAGCCTATATGTTGGGAGTTCCTTTCTCTAGTTTACTAGCCTCTTCTTGCATTGTATTTTTTTATAGTATGTTTTTAGTCTTATCTCTAATTCTATTAGTATATTTATAAATATATTGTATTTAAAGTTAACTAATTTTTATAATTTAATTGAATGAATATATTTGCAAAATGGTTTCAAGTATTTTGTGATTAATTCCTGGTTGGTTGTGGGCCATTTTCCTCCTTGTTTTTGCACTTCTGCCACCAATATAGATCTCTGCTGTTGTCTGCCTTTACATTCAAAAATTAAATGGCTAACTGTTTGTCGGAGGTTACCTACTGCATGTACATTTTGGATCATCAATAATGTGGAACCTGTATAGGTAATCTTTAGTTTTTCCATGACCTGAGATTGTAGCAGTAAGTTCAGGTGTAATGGGAAGTTTTCTCTTTAACCTATCTTTGATTGTTGGGAGGAAAGTTTTACAGAGAGCCCCTTTGTTTGTGCTGTTCCACCTATGTTGCCATTGTTCGTGTCCTCTTTCTTTTATGTCTGCTTTGATCGTTGACCTGGGA
Source organism: Mantis religiosa (assembly GCA_030765055.1). Taxonomy (NCBI): domain Eukaryota; kingdom Metazoa; phylum Arthropoda; class Insecta; order Mantodea; family Mantidae; genus Mantis; species Mantis religiosa. Next base: position 97,677,499 of record CM060949.1, read on the forward strand.
ACCTTATTGTAAATGATTGGCAGTCCTTCATCTTGAGCAGCTGCCTTGGCCAATTTATCAGCCATCTCGTTGCCAGGTATTCCTACATGGGCTTTCACCCATTTGAAGTGGATTCTCCAATTAGCTTGTTGCAGGGATGTTAGAGTGGCTGCAATGTCCTCAACGACTGAGTTGTGCTTTATGTTGTTTACCAGTGTGTCCAGCGTTACCTTGCTATCTGAGTAAATTGCTGCTGTCTTTTCTTCAAGTACTAAGTCTATATGGTTTTGAAGCTCTTGTAGCACTTTCAATATAGTTATTTGTTCTGCTTGGTTGTTTGAACACTTGCCATCCAATCTATATTTTAGTTGAAGACTGAGTGCTTCATGTTTGAACACCATTGCTGCAGCTCCAACCCTGTCCGCTATTTTACTCCCATCTGTGTAGATTCTGAATATGTAATTAGTGGCTTCTTCAGCTTCTGTGATTTCAGGAACTTCTGCAGGATGTTGCCCTTTCCTTGGTGGTAAGGGTGCATCATAGTTATCCCTTTCATGTATAGCCCTGTATAGTGCTATCTTCCCATTGATGGTTATGTCAATGGGTTCAATACCAGCTATGACACAGGAAGCATCATAAGATATCGTTCTGTACCCTTTTATGATTTTAATGTTGAATAGTCTCTGTATTCTCTGTATTTTCCTTAAGTTCTTTTGGTTTTGTAGGGCAGCTCCCCAAATTGGGGCTCCATATGTTAATATTGGCTCTATGGCACCTTTATATATGGTGTGTAGTGCTTTGTTTCCAAGCCCCCAGCTAAGTTTGGCAGTCTTGGATAATGAATGTGTCAATTTTATTGCTTTGTCATGTAGATTATCAACATGATGGTTGAATCTGAACCTTTTGTCAATATATATGCCAAGGTATTTGAGTATGTCTACTTGTTCAATAACTTTGTTATTAAGATAGATATTAATTGCTTCGTTGTTTATTTTTTTTCCTTGTTATCATTATGGCTTTTGATTTAGACTCATTAAATTTTAGTTTATTTTCTTTGGCCTGTAATTCAATTTTCTTTAAATCCTGATTGGCAAAATTTTCTGCATCAAGTGTACTCTTCCCCTTTGTCATGATTAGCAGATCATCTGCAAAGGCAATTACTTCTGTTCGCTTAGAGAATTCTAAAGTAAGCAGAGAATTATAGAGAATGTTCCAGTATCCAGGTCCACAACACGATTCTTGTGGACATCCCCTCTTAACTTGCTTTTCCAGGCCACCAGGCAGCATCAAATGCACTTTTCACATCCAAACTCACTAAAATGATATACCCAAATTCATTTAAATTAATCTCCACAAATGATTTCATTGACATGGCTGCATCAACTGTGCTTTTTTTGGGCCATAAATCCATACTGCCTGGTATTGAACAGATTTCTTGAATTCATGTGGTGCTCGATTCTTTTTATCAAGAGCTTTTCTAAGACTTTTCCATTTACATTTAGTAAGCTTATAGGTCTAAATTTTGTCACACATTCACTTTGTGCTTTGCCAGGTTTCACAATGGGAATTATTAGTGAGCGCTTCCATCTTGCAGGGAATATACCGGTTTCCAGGCTCTTGTTGTATACTGCAGTGTGGAAAAGTGGGAAACTCTGAAAGGCGATTGGCAGTATATCACTTGTTATCCCATCTTCTCCTGGTGCCTTCTTCGGGTTGAAAGCTTTTATTATTCTCGCTATTTCTCCAACTGTAAATTCCTTGTCATTTGGTGTATGCATCAGTTGTGCTGCTGTCCTCCTAAGTTCTTTATGCTGATCAGTGTCGTCCTCTTCATTGTCTTCAGGAGTAAAGTTTTCCAGCATATACTTTAGTGTGCTTAAGGTATCTTCAGTGTAGGTGCCATCTTCTTTTCTAAGTGTAGTGAGCGAAGTCTGACCTCTAGTTTTGTGAGCTGCCATCTTGTAAACTACAGTCCATGGGTTTGAACCATCAGTTGCACTACAGAATTCCTTCCATGACTTCACTTTCTCAGCCTGTATTTTTACTTGATACTGTTGTCTAACTTGCCGATATTGATTTCTTCGCTCTTCTCTTAGCTGTTCATTGTTCATGGTTCTTTGATAGCGACGTCTCAGTGCATTTGTTCTTTTCCTCAGCAAAGTTAGCTCTAGTGTCCACCATGGTACGGTTTTCCCCTTAAGTTTTTTTTGCTTGCCTCTACTTGGACGGAATGCTCCAATGCATGCTTCGTGGATGCTAGTGTAGTAAATCTCAATCAGGTGTTCAATATCTAAGCTGGATCTAACCTTTTCAACCAGTTCTTCAACTAAAGCCTCCAGGTTTCCATTGCAGTTGAAATTATTGGTGAAGCTTCTTGTTAAGAGTTCTTTAAATTTGTCATAGTTTTGTGGATTTGTAACATATCTGATTGCTTTGTGTGTGTGCATCTGGTTTCGGGTGGCATTCCCTACACTGAAAGACATTATTTTATGATCAGCACTGCTTTCTTCTGTTCCTGTGGTCCAACCCTGTATGTCCCGCAGTAGTTTGTTATTAACTATGGTCAAGTCAATCCAACTTTTACCATTTTGTGTTTCAAAGGTTGGCACTCCACTGTTTTCGTTGAGAATATGTAGGTTGTTCATAGAAATAAATGCTTCCAAGTTTCTGCCTCGTTCATTGGATAGGGTATCATGCCATAATTTGCTTCTAGCATTGGTGTCTGCTAGAATCATCAATCCATGACCAGTGGTAAACTGCATAATTTTTTCCATCTTTCGAATGTCGTTTTCTATATCTACCTGCCCATCGAAGTACATACTAGCTCCAAAAAAGTTTTTATTCCCATGTATCACCTGTATAACCACACAGTCTTCATCTGATACCTGTCTGATTGTGGTAGCATCAATGTCTTTATTGTTTATTATAATTGCAGCCCTTGATCTGTGATCACCAGCAGTAAAAATCCTAGATGTTAATGGTATGCCAGCTAACTTGTTATTTATTAAATAGGGCTCCTGTATAAACGCTTGTGTGGGTGTGTGGGGGTGTGGGGGTGCGGGTGCGGGTGCGTGGAGGGGGTGCGTGGGGGGGTGCGTGGGGGGGGGTGCGTGGGGGGGTGCGTGGGTGGGTGCGCGCGTGCGCGCGTGCGTGCGTGGGTGCGTGTGTGCATGTGTGCGTGTGCGCGTGTGCGCGTGTGCACGCGTGCGCCTGTGCGCGTGTGCGCGTGTGTGCGTGTGCGTGTGCGTGTGTGTGTGTGTGTGTGTGTGTGTGTGTGTGTCAGCGCGCACGCGCTTATTATTGCAGTTTAAGGTTTAGCAGTTTCTAAATAAAGCCCTCCTCTTCAAATAATCTGTCACTGGTTATCTCTCAGCTTCCGATAGCAATTATTATGGCATACAAAATACTTCATAGTAACATCAGGTTCGTATGAATGGTATCTAGAGCCATATTTAGTTATGTTATACTCATGAGTCCAACAAGTTTTGCCACCTTCCAAAACAAATTTGTGCAAATGTGAAAAGTATTTAGCAGCAAAATTGTAAAAAGGTTATTTAAAGATATATATTATTTAAAGAAGAATTCTGCAAAGAAGGAAAATATTATAGCCAAACACCCTGAAATATGGTAACAGAGCAGAAAGCTTGGTCGCAGAGTTTAAAATTAAGGATAGAAACACCATCATATACCAATTAGTATTAACTGTAAAAAAGATAACTCAGTAGAAGCAACGAAATTAATGTATGTCAGTAACTGAATGGCTTTCTTCTTTCCTTGTTATTAACAAACATATTTATCATACTCTCAAAGTTCAGTTTTACAGTCAGGTCATTTTCTATTGTTAGTTCAGCCAGATGATTCCTACTCTGCTGAGATTGAGAAGTATGGAACAACTGAGAAAAATTGTTGAGCAGAGTAATTTGTTGTTGTTGTTGTTATTTTGTTCAAATAAACCTGAGAGAAGAATTTGATTTTTGGATAAATATCCAAAAATTCCCTCTCACAAATAAGAATTCCTATTACCACCAGCACTCTTTTATAGCTCACATAAACATTTAACATATATGTATATTTTTATTTTCTCACCACCCCTTAGAATTTGTTGCATGTTGCTCGATCTGTATAAATAGAGGGCTGATAACATTTTGTAATTTTCCTCATGTAGCTGAAAGGGCAGAGGCTGTAAATGGGAGAAGCTCTGGTAATTGAATAAAGGTAAAATAATTGTGTCATCCGTAAGTGTTATACAGATATGTCCAAATGTAAATAAGGACCATAGAAGAGTGAATGTACTGGTTACTTAAACCAGCCCATGACATATCTAAGAACAATTACAGTTAAAGATTATAGAGTTGGATATAATTTGCTTTGCAAGTTTGCACATAACCTACATATATCCAATACTCTCACCAACTTATTCCAGTTTAACAAAATTTTACTCTCTTATAATGAAGAAAATAGTTGCAAGAATGTAATTCTAACAAACAGAAACCTGATTGTGCCTGATTGGAGGAATTTAGTAACAGTGACATCAAAATGAATCAGAAAAACTGTTTGTAGTCGGTTTATTGACACTTCGTCTTTTATATAACCCTCAATAACATAAAAATGTAGGTGAAGAAGTGTCAATAAACTGACTACAAATAATATTTAAACCTAAATTTTTACAGACATTTGTATACAGGCAACTTAATGTAGCATAAATGTTTCAAACTATTTAAACATAGGAATGCAAGTTATGTTTTTGCACTTTAACTATAGTTTTGTTCTCGACTATAAAATTTATATAAGCTCTAAATAGTTAAAAGGGTTTTAAAACAAACCACTTTTCATTGTACTGTTCGTTTCATTAATTTAATTTGTTGTACACTGCTGCTTTGCTTAGTGTTTTTCTCCTTGTTATTTCCTTGGTTCATTTTTTCATCTAAAAATGCTCCAATTGTCTTCTACAACATTAAACTTGTTTAATATGTTACAGGACTTCAGAAACTCAGAACACCTCATAACAAGAGATTTAAATTGTTTAAGACACCAATGGGCAAATCATATGTGTGTTCTATTGCTCATGTTGAGCTAAATGATGTTGATATGTCAGCAACTCTTTTACTGGAAAATCTGCAGCTTCAAGCCTTTGTCAGAGATGGAGAATTTGGTCCAGGTTAGAATAAATTAACTTAGTATTGATTTTATCTGCTTTCTTAAAATTACTCTATAATTAAGTACATTGAGGGTAGCACTAACAATTATAATAATTACAGTTTGTAATCTTGAGTGATCAAGTGGCTTAAATCTACAGCAAGGTAACTGTATGTTATCTGAAACTATAACATACTTGCAAAATACAGGTTAGATCGGGTATCCTTACCCTTGTCATGGTTAAGGATGGGCTAAGCATGGAGTTTGTAATTTCCATTCACTTGTTTAAATGTCCAAATAAGCCCCAAATATACTATTAAAAACTATGAAAAGCAAACATGCTGTCTTTTCCAGTTCTTCATTCGTTCGTTCACTCATTCACTCATTTATACCTAGTTGATGCCCAAATGAAAAGTAAATGTACAAGGGGCATTCGGAATTGATTTACAATAATAGTTTTCTGTACCTTATTTACTAATGAACATCAATCAATATACATGGGATCTCTCAATTTACTCTCCATTGATGTCAACACATTGCTGCTACCTTCCTGGCAACTTCATTATTGCATCATGGAACCATTGTTAGGTGGTACTATGCACAACTGCCTGCAATTCTTTATTGTTGCTAAACCACTTCCCTCGCAGCATGTTCTTCATGCTGTTGAATTAATGTTGAAAATTCAAGTTGTATTTGGCCTGTGAAATGTGTTTTGTGTTTTAGTAGTGTTTTTTTTTGTTTGTTTTTTTGGTAGTTATGTATCAGGGCTATTGTTTGAGAAAGAACTAAATGTGTATTGATTGTAACTGGGTCTTCCGGGTAGGACCACATCTTTGTTGTTCCTCTGGTCGATGTTTCACACCGTTTACTATCGTAAGAACTTGAGTCCCAGGTTTCATCATTTAACTCTCATTATTTTAGTTAATTGATGGAAATTAATCACTTCTCTGCACTAGCCGTATATAGGCTAAGCTTTTTTTTTATCTTGAATGCGAGACCCCTAGTGGTTTACCGGGAAACTATACGAGTCAAATGGAAAATTTAATGTCAGGATTTCACGTTGTCCATGGTAGCTCAATGGGTTAGAGCAACTGGATGGAAACCAGGAGATCTGTGGTTCAATTCCCGGCCATGGCATTGAAATTTTCATGTTGACTCTTTCTATCCAAAGTATTAGCCTATATATTGCTAGTGTAGAGAAATGATTAATTTCCATCAATTAACTAAAATATGTATGTGATGTTGAATTAATAAATATAACAAATATTTTGAAGTCAGATCAATTCATTCACAACATTCATAATCAGATGGAGCAAGATCACATGAATATGGAGGGTATGGCACAACAATGAACCCCAGTGATGCCAACTTTGCAGGCATCATATTGCTGGTGTGTGGCTGCACATTGTTGTGCTGGGGGATCACTCCTTTGGAAAAGTATTTTTCCCGTTGCTGAATCCTGCATCTAAGTCATGTAAGGGAGTTACAGTACACCCTGCTGTTGACAGCCATACCTTATGGAAGCCAGTCCATTAACAGTATGCCACAAGTGTTCCAGACGGAGATCACCTGCTTACTAGCAGATGGAGCAGAAGAAAGTTTCTTGGGCCAGTCTTCTGTGTAGAGCTTCTTGGACACAAATCACATTTAAACATTTGTGAATATCTGCTGTTTTGACTCCTTCCTTCCACAAAAACTATGCAGCCCATCTTTGCCTGTAACAGTCTCCTTCTATCTTGTACATGGATTTCTCTACCTGATAACAAACAAGCGCTGCCCTTTCACTATACACTGTGTTCACAAATGACATCTAGGTCTGTATGATGTACTAGTATGAGGTTATTGTCCTACGAGAAGACGTACTCATAGATTGACCAGTATGTTTAAAACAATGCAATTGTAAATCATTTCCAAATGCCCTTCATATTAGCATGTCAGTTCAGCAAACACTCCCATCCTTTTTAACTCTAATCCCTATTAAGAATCAATTTCTGCTGTGGAACATTTAGGTTAGAATTTAATAGTATTTAGAAGTACTGTAGTTTAGAGAAGGCATGAAATACCACTTGGCAAACTATTATTCAGAATTTAATTTTTATTTCTTAGTTTTTAATTTTACTCCATTATTATTAATTTTATTTCCTGAAACAACCATGAATCCCCTGAGAGGAGCACAGATATCTGTTTTCCAAAGTGACAAGCCTGGCCAGCACAGAATACTTACTCTTACAAGTGAAAACCCCATGTTAGCAACATGTGCTCCCAAATGCAAGTTGCCGGTAGCTACTACAGCAATATTTTTCGTAACTGCCTAGTAACCTGGCTTAACACACTCTTTGGTTCAGCTGATCATATGTTCTGATACTGTATCGCTACATGGGCTTCATCATGACTGCACCTGAGTTGTTCAAATTGCTTTTACAAGGATTGATTAACGTTTACATAAGATAACTTATCATTGTTATCCAGAGCAATACAGTATTAGAACATATAATCAGCTGAACACTTGGCAGCTAGGCTAATATGAACAAAAAAAAAACAACTTTATACAATAGTCATTCACAAATTTTTTCTTGAAATATTAATGGGTTCTGTAATAGTTGCTGGTTCAAATCACTAATTATGTTTACAGGAATGTTTAAATACTCTAATACATATGTAATTATGTCAATCTCACATTTTGAGGCTGAATGTACACTTCAATAATTTTTTCTATATGATTCTTAGGAAACATCTTTTGTACACAAATTTTGTGTGAATTTGCAACCAAATAACAATGTAATTTCAGAGGAAAATTAGAAGAATAACACATGTTTACGCTTATTTATTCCTTCATTGTGTGCATAGCACAAAATATGACACATTTGTTAACTGTATTCCACTTTTTAGAATAACACTTCAGCATACATTATAAACAACACTGTAGCTTTTGCTACATATGTTTCCAACACCTGTTTTGTCATTCCCTGGATCATTATTGCAATAAAAGATGTCATTAGTAGTGGGTTCATATTATTTAACACTTTCACTACCATTTTAAATTCTACGCCCATTATTATCCTCACAATCACAGGATTACTTGAACTCCAACTTGCTGCTGTTTTTCTAGAATAAATAAAAATACAATGCAATAAGTAGTAGCATTTATATGCAATATAAATTTTAGTTGGACTATAATCAACTTCAGTAGTTGTAAATATGATTATTTAGCAATCAATTTATTGTTAGAAAGAGTCAATATAAAAAATTCAATGCCATGGCCGGGATTTGAACCACGGATCTCCTAGTTTCCGTCCAGTCGCTCTAACCCATTGGGCTACCATGGCCAATGTGCCTATCAAAAACCTTAGCCTATATATGGCTAGTGTGGAGAAATGATTAATTCCCATCAATTAACTAAAATAATAAGAGTTAAATGATGAAGCCTGGGACTCAAGTACTTGCGTTAGTAAGTCACCACAAACGGTGTATCTCGAATGCGAGAGCCTCAAGTGGTTTACTGGGGAAATATACGAGTCAAATGGAGAATTTAATGTCAGGACGGCACGTTGGCCATGGTAGCTCAATGGGTTAGAACGACTGGATGGAAACCAGGAGATACATGGTTCAAATCTGGGTCATGGCATTGAATTTTTCATGTGGACTCTTTCTATCAAAAAGCTTAGCCTATATACGGCTAGTGTGGAGAAATTATTAATTTCCATCAAACAATTTTCTGCCAAAATGCAAGTCTACAATCTTATCATTGGTATGAGAGCTTTAGCCTATGTATGGCATGTGTGAAGAAATAATTAACTAACATTGATTCTAAATGTGGTTAACTATGAAGCATATAAAAATTGTAAGTTGCCACTGAGGTAAGACAAATAAGAGAGTTAGTGGGAAAAATGTAAGACAGTTGGAGAGTTTAATTTGTATTAGCATGTTGCCATGGAGCTCAGCTGGTCACAGCATTGACATGGATCCTTGGTTCAAATTCTGGGTATGGTACTGAATTTTTCACTATGATTCTACCTTTCTAACCTAAGCCTACATACACCATGTATGAAAAACAATTATCATTCAGGTATATGTTTCACATTATTACTTGAATATCTTGTATCGATGGTATGGAGAATTAAATTATTTTGAATGTTAATTTTTGTACCAAGTATTCATAATTTACCAATAAAATTCTCAGCCCAGTCTGTTTGAGCAGAACACAATTTTAACTGCCATTGAAATCTTGTCAAAATGTAACTTTTTTGTGATTCATGGCTGTTTTTGATTTGTAAGCTAACAAAATAAAACATTTTTAAGTAACACGAAGGCTGCATTTCATTATGATAGTGGTACAATATAAACTAAATTTATTATTATTATTAAAGTTGAGTAAAAACAGGGATAAAATGTAACTTTGACAGCTCAAATATCTCCACTTAGGAGGAAAAAACGAACTATAAACTTATAAAACCAATTATAAACTTTACTAAATTGTTTGCATGCTATAATTTTGATTTCTCAATTGAAATCTATTTTGAACAAGTTTTGTTCTCAAATTTTCACATTTTTTTAATGTCATGTCAACAGTAGGCTGTGTTAAAATATCTATGTATGAAAAATTGTAGGATATCCCATTTATATTATAAGGGAATAGGATTCACTTCAAGATAAATATTTAAAAATATAAAGCATAATTATTAAGGATACCCATCTTTGAAAAGCTGTCAAAAATAACAAAAAAGTTTCTTTTGCTTAGCTATACAAATTAATTTGTACTCATATTATCTCTTATACCCATAAAGACCCTAAAATCTGCCAGTGAACTTTTACATGGCAACATCAGGTAAAGGTCTCCATTTAAATTGCCAGTTTCAAATGGCAGTTTTCATATTTATATTTTTATTTTTCACCACATATCTATCTTCAAGTTGTTCCCATTCAAAAATGAATCAAAATTTTTATACACATTAAAAAAACAGCAAAAGAAAACAATGCAGAAAAATTTTGCCATCATGTGTAGTACCCATTTAATTAAAGGAAATATATTTAATTTTTTTGCAAATTTTACAAAAAATAACAATTTATAATTTAAAAATGTATTATCACAAAACTAATACTGCTATCAAAAATTCTCTCCTACAACATATTAAAACACTATTATAGAGTATACCTAAACATTTTTAAAAATATAATTGCTTTGTGTAGAGTAATTTTCAGAATACCAATGAAACTAACAATGAAACATGTACAAAAGCTGAAAAATTATATTTTGGTATTAATAATGTTTAATTGTCAAAATTGAAATCTGTCAAGGATGTTTTAAATTTCACAGATGCAATAGGTATGCCTACCAAAATTAATGTTTCAAAAAAGAAAGCCATGGAAACCTTTGAATGATTTGTAACTATGCATGTTGTTGTATCTTTTCTAATCTAATCCATAAATTTGATGTTCATTTCAGAGCACATATGCACCTTTTTTAGAGATGAAACTACACCACTGGCTGTGGGCTCCACTTTTGCAATTCTAACTCTTATAACTGTATCTGGTTTTGGAGTGCATAGACATTTGCAATTAAAGAAGCAACTGTATGAGTAAAACCAATTGTGTATTTAGCTTCTATTTTAGAATATTATTTTGCTATGAGGTAAGTAATCATGTTAAGGACACAAATACTTTCTTTTATTTTTTAAAAAACAGAAATGGAAATAAAAAGATAAAGTATTACTGCAGGTAATGCAACTTTTACATACAAAAAGTTGCAACATAGCTTAGAATTATAATAATATACAGGTACAGTTCTTCACAGCAAAGAAAGTCCCAGGGAAATGAGGCACAGGGGGGAAAACTACTGATTAAATATGGTTCTTATACCCTGCCCAACAGTTTATGAAACTCAGGACAGTTCAGTTATGGTCCATTCAAGAGCATCTGGCCAACATCTGATGCTCTACTTTTGTAAAGAACGCATTTTATGCTCCAGTCCTAAGAAGCACACTTTCCTGTGAGCAATTCCGCGAAAAACAGCTCCACCACATGACCGTAGTGAATGCTACTCTTGTGCATACAACTTGTTTGAATGTAATATGACATAACACATGGGCAAAAGTATCACTGTCATCTGTCACGCTTGTGCATGTGGGCATGAAGTAATCAAAAAGCGTCTTTCTTAAGACGGATGCAGTATAGTATATCCAGTAAATTCTATTTGTCTTGACACATCATTGCCAGATTCTTGCCTTACAATGTGACTTAAATACTGAACCCAACTACCTATATAACATTTCTTACACCAGTGAACTTGAACAAGACTTTTCTGATTCTGAAGTTGCTTAACATTTGTATTAGAATAATATTTTGTTTATCCACACTAAAAGTTCCATTCGCCATCAGGGCACATGTTTCTTGAAAAGTTTTACTTCTTGTGTAGCATGCGTTCTCTGTCATACACATTCATGTCCTTGTCTCTCTTGAAATAGACAAGGGTAGCACATTCCAGTCAAAGACTTTCTTTCTGTTGACAAACAGTACACTTAATGCAAGGGAAAAAGTACTGTAGTTAAATTAAACATAAATATATCATTCTCTTTTAGCACTAATGTTGATTAAGTAAGGTTTGGAGGAATTTAGTAACACTGATGTCCAAATTAATTAATAAACTTTGGTTGAAGACCACCTTGACAATAAGGTAGACAATAACAATTCCCTGGATTTGCTATGTTGTTTTCAGTGGATAGCATACCTTGAATTACACATCATAGGAATAGTTGCAGTATTTTGTTTGAACACAATAACATTTTCACTGTTTTTTAGTTTGGTTTTATGAGTCACTTTGTTTAAACTCCTCTTCAATGAGTGTAATGATGAATACTTTCTTTCTCCTCTACTACTCGAAATTAAATTTACACAAAATTTTTACTTTACAGAAAAGAGCAAGTAGATATATATCTAATTTAAAAACTAAAGAATCATGTAGGGAAGCCTTTCGTCAGCAAAAAATAATGACGCTGACAAGCCTGTACATCTACAAAACAATTTTATATATGATAAAATACATCCCATTGCAAACAAATTTGGATATTCATAACCACAACACAAGAAACAAGAATAATTTCGCTACTATGATGTATAGACTCCACCTGTGAGACACGTTGCCTAGTTACATGGGAGCCAAGCTATATAACAAACTCCCAGCAGAAGTTAAAGTGTCTAGCAACTTAACAAAATTCTAATTTTTCTTGAAATCATATTTAATTAATAATTTTTTTTATTCACTTGATGAATTTCTAAACTAAGACTACAACTTCAGAATTTATTGTTTGAGTGCTAGTTTCTTATTTTACAATACTTATGACTAAAACCTAGACATTGTATTAGGTGTACAAGACATTATACATTTAGAATAACATCACCTAAGTTTTAGTTTCTTCTAATATCTGTATGTATGTATGTATGTATATATATATATATCAAAATAACCAGCAACTTTAATTCTATATAATTGACGACTTGCCTGTTTTCAACAATGCTTGTAAAATATAAGGTGATAATAAAGTATTATTATTATTATTATTATTATTATTATTATTATTATTATTATTATTATTATTATTATTATTATTATTATTATTATTATTATTATTATTATTATTATTATTATTATTATTATTATTATTATTATTATTATTATTATTATTATTATTATTATTATTATTATTATTATTATTATTATTATTATTATTATTATTATTATTATCATTATCATTATCATTATCATTATCATCATCATCATCATCATCATTATTATTATTATTATTATTATTATTATTATTATTATTATTATTATTATTATTATTATTATTGTTGTTGTTGTTGTTATTGTTATCGTCGTCATCATCATCATCATCATCATCATCATCATCATCATTATTATTATTATTATTACTCTGCTGTTCCAATCCCCTTGCCATCTGGTGTCAGGGGTGCTAAGTTTTAACACTTCATTTAATACTGGGATTTCAAAATTTATAACTGTATTACTGTTTTTAATTATATTTTTTCCCAGATTTATGCACAAGGAACAATGTTTTCATGTTTAGCAAAAAAATTCTACAGATGATCAGAAACTTTAGCTATGGGGAGTCCACTGTCACCTATCTTAGCTCACCTATACATGAGCTATTTGGAAACACACATAGTAAATGCCAACAGATTTATAAATTTTGGCATAGATAGGTCGATGATGTTTTTGCTATCATTCTGCAGAAACTATGAGAAGATTCTCTGATATTATTGAACATGCAAGATAATCATATTCAGTATACAATGGAAGTAGATAAAGAAAACACCATACTCTTCCTGGACCTCAAAATAACTAGAAATTGACATGGTATAGATTTTGGAAAACACAGGAAACCCATGCACATAGACAATTACATAAACAAAAATGAATGAAACCCAGTTTCACATCAATTAGCTGCCTTTAGAAGTCTAATTCACAGTTATACAATGTCCCACTGAGTAAGGAGGAAGTTTTGAAAGAGCAACAGCACATACAAGATATAACAGTGTTAAATGAATTCAACCAAGCCATCAAAAGGAACATGATAAAAAGAAAGGAAAAAGTCAAGATAATTTCAGAAACCGAGACCGCTTACAAACACACACTGAAACTATAGAAAATTCACCTACCATCCATGGGCTTTTACGAAATTTGAACAAATCTTCTAAAAACTAAACTTAAAACTAATAGCCCAAAACAAATTCAATCTAAAGAACCTGCTAAACAGGCCACTAAATATACTATCTGCAATTCTTTGAAATCCGGAATTTATTAAATAAGCTATGAGACCTGTGATAAAAGCTACATAGGAAAAACTAAAAGACACTTATTAAATTTTAGATGAGTCGTATTTCTTACACATCTGCTTCACTTTCGTGAAGCAGATGTGTAAGAAATACGACTCATCTAAAATTTAATAATTTTTCGCTTCACTGTGGTGTTCCAATACAGTTAAATCTCGATATAAAAGACACTTGGTAATCAGACTACAGGAACACCAGAGGAACATAACATTGAAACAAACAGAAAAGTTTTCAGTGTCATACCACTTTTGGACAGAAAACCATAACATAAAACTATTAAAATCACTTAGTTCATCAATAGAATTGAATATCGTGAAACAGTAATAAAGTTGTAAATTTTGAAATCCGAGCATTAAACAAAGTGTTAAAACTTAGCTCGCCTAACACCACATGGCAAAGGGATTGGAGCAGCAGGGTGGTGGAGGAGGAAGAAAGTATTCATGGGTAACCAACAGCTGAGGATGAGATCAAACGATCTTGAAAACGTTCCAATATTACAACAATTTTAGAAAATGAAGGTGAGTGTAAACAAAGTGACTCACAAAACCAAACTCAAAAATGAAGAATACTTCACTTTTAATAATGCTTCTGTTTTTAATATTTATGAGTATAGCATTTATTTTCACTGTTCATAGATCAAATGCAAAGTTTAAATGATCAAATCCAGTGAAAATAAACACAGATCCATGCAAAATGTAAAGTAATGAGAGTGAAAATCTGTATACCTTTTACAGGGGCAGCAATGATTTAAGTCCAATTGGGCAGAAAATGCTACAAAAATGGCTCTGCTTACAGGTAAATATAGGAAGTCACTAACTCTAAATGATCTTGATGTAATTATAAAACTTTAAATTTAGCTAGAATAATTATTATATAAAGAAAGAATGCTAGTTGTTGTTCTAACCTTTATAACTGATTTGGTTTTATTAGAAAAGATGTATTAAATTCATTTAATAACATATTAAATTATATAAACAATTTTTTAAATTCACGCTTCAGAGACTTCAGCATCTATTAATTAAAGCTCCAGATTCTTGTAAGTGTAAAAAATCTTTTAATATATTAATTAATATACCTAAGATATTGAAGTTATTCGTTTATTGAATAAATTATGAATTTCAAGAAAGAAAACTATTATGAACTGGAAGTCATGAGCAAGAATTTTTAAAAACTATAATCTTTATTTTTTAGAAAAACCAAGTACATCATCTTAATCTACAGACTTTTCTGTCACTTTTCAACATGGTCTCCATTTCTTTGCACATATTTTTCAAAGAATTTTTGCAAGTATGAAAATACTCTTATTGTGGAACTCCATTCTAGCTGCCTAAAGACGATAATACACTACTTTCCAAATATCTTCCACCATTTCATAGCACTGGCCTTGAATATTTCTTGCCAGTACTGATGAACAGATGGCAGTCAGAGGATGCCAAATTGGAACATTGGATTGGAGGGACATAGAAAGGTTCCCCACCCAAATGCTCCAATCTCAAGTGACACAAGCAGTGTGAGGATGCATGTAATCCTGTTGGTCTTTCCAAGGTGTTTATCACAAAGGCATGACAAAGCTTCAAAAGTGTGATATAGCATGCAGCATTTATGATTTGTTGAGATTCAAGTAAATCAACTGAATGCAACCTTATGCATCCTAGAACACACTATCCATAACTTTTCCTGGAGGTTTCACTGTCTTTACTCTCTTTTTCATTATGAACCTAAGTGGTGCCATTGCATACTCTGGTATTTTAAGACTTGCAATACTGGATACACCTGTCATTATACTTATCAAAAACTCATCTTAATTGTGAAATCTCAGAAGAACATTTTGGATGATGGTTTTTCTCTTAAGTTTTTGGTCTTAGTCAATAAATGTGGGACCCAATGAGCACAAACCTTTTGATGACCTAAGCCTTTGATCATTACTTGCACCTCTTTCCTAATGCAAATTTTGCAGCAACTTCATACACATGACATACTCTCTGCCCACCACAAGAAGGCAAGCGGGGAATGAAGGGGAGATGAGCCTGAAGTGTTTATTCGCTCTGTAAGTAGATATGTTTACTACAAAATGAGTGTATGAGAGTGCATATAAGTACACATGCTGCCAGATCTAATGCTCATTTCAGTAACTGCAGTGATAGGTATTATAAGTGGGTGAGTTATGTGACAGCACTATATTTTACATGAACCTAGCATCCAGAAGGCAAGCATAAACACAGCAAAAGTGATTACATTAACATTCCTTTGCCTTGCTTTCTTGTGGTGGGCAGACAGTACCTATCTTCTTTAATAAGTGCATCAATTGTTTTCTTGTTGCATTCCATGGAGGCAATTAAAAGGCAATCACTACAAGGCTCATCTTGGATACTCATGTTCCAATCTTTGAAATGTTTCACCAGTCTGCTAATATTGCTGGCACATAGGCACAGTGAAGTCTGAGGTGAATTTTAGCAGCACATTTGTCCTCTTTAACAAGGAATTTAATGACACACTGTTGAAACAAAACATTAATATTTGTCATTTTGGAGATACTGTCATGTGATAGAAGCTAATAACAATATGGCAACATGTGGTGTAAAGTCTGCAGATTATGATCCTGCTGTCATTTTTACTATTGTAATTTGAATTTTAACTGCTCACTATTTTCAGTATGAACCTCATATACTGCCAAATTTATTTGTGAATTTTGCTCTATAAGTGCTCCTTTTGTTTTTAAGGAATTCTAGGATAAGATTATTTTGTAATTAAGTCCAAGTTAGCCAGCTTGTCAAAATGGAGGGATGATTTTTGTTCTTCTTAGTGCATCCTTTGACTTAAATTTCCACATCAAAAAAGTTACAGAGTCCTTGCAGAGCCTGGTGATGAGGAATAGCAGTGAAATTTGGGCAATTGAGCCATCTCTGGTGACTTAGGATAACTACATTTTTATCAAAACTACACATAAAACTGTGAGATTATTTAGCACTATATTTTTATCTATCTTCATATTTTACTTCTTTACTAACTAAAAATACATTAAAATTGCTTTTAGCTTTGGATTAAGTTTCCATAGATTTTTATTTTGAGACAATTTTATAATCAATTATTGTAAAATTACCAAGTTCAGAAGAATCAAAATCTAAGTTGCATGAAATGCAATATGAAATGTCCATTATATATATTACATAATCATTATCCACTATTTTGGGTCATAAAGACTGGTCTGGCTAATCATTAATACATATAATCAGGATGACTGGAGAAGTGAAAATAAATTCAAATTTTATGATCCTGTATAATCCTTTTCCTGTCATTAATTCAACTATGGCCACCTCGGTAGCGTAGATGATAGCGTGTCTGCCTCAGGTTCAAGGGGTCCCGAATTCGAATCTCGGTTAGGGTGAGTTACCTGGATAGGTTTTTCCGGGGTTTTCCCTTATCCTCATAGACGAATGTCAGGTAACTCTAAGCTCCATGGACCCCGGACTCATTTGAGTATCATTTCACCCATTTCATTCATCGTCCAATATGACTTAATGTTGGAGAACGTAAATTAAAATAAAAAATCAACTGTAATGAATAAATCAGTGTTAAGGCATAAAAGTCAAATGATTAGCATGGGAAGGGAATATTTATTTTCCAGAATGAACTGAAGAAATGTGCAGTATAAAATCTAAAAGCATGACTACATAAAAGTAAATGTTAAACATTGATCCTCTACTTATGCATGTTTGGAGGAATTTAGTTAATTTGATAAAAATATTCATAGTTCCGCAACTAGAGAAAAGATTGCAAGCAAGAGCAACAGACAACAGTTGGGCCTTCAAGGTTAAAAATGGAAGCAATAGCTCCCAAAACTAGTCCCTCAAAAAAATAAAAATCTGTGTGACAGAGTGTGAAAAACTGATTTTAAATAATTTTATCAATTGATCCTCTAGTTTCTAAATGTAATCTCGGTATGTACGATGTTACAATAGCAGCACAAATTTTGTGCAATAGTTCTCCAAGCTCTTCCAAGCAAGAGTGGGTTTTATTTTCTAAGACAAATATGTACTAACAGTTACCAGAGTTAAATCTGCAGAGAGGTAAAAATTATTTTAATGATATAGATATTTGTATAGATACATAGATATTTGTGTAATAGTGATGTCAATAGAATTTAGAACAAAAGTTCAACCTGAAGGCCTGATAGCAGAAGGAGGGTAAAAAAGAAGAATAAACTCGGATTTCTGGGAGATTGGCCAACCTGATTAATTATGTTAGGCAACATTAATTTTGAAAGCATTTAAGTATATAAGGTATCATTTTTGTTTGCATGAGATATAATTAATAATCATACCTTTTTGTTGGTAGAAATGATATTTGATTTAAGAATAAAAGTTCTATTCTTTGTAATATTGTGTAAGACTCTAACAACTTACAGTTGACGATCACATCACAATAAACCATATAATCAATTATTTTAGTTTATTGAAGGAAATTAATCATTTCTTCATACTAGCTCAATGTAGCTCAATGGGTAAGAGCGACTGGATGGAAACAAGGAGATCCGTAGTTCAAACACCGGCCATGGCATTGAATTTTTCATGTTGACTCCATCATATAATCAATATTTCATATTGTCAAAGCCCTTTTTCTAAATAAATTTTAAAGCTACTTTTGTCTGAAATTTGAATTGGTAACCTGAAAATGTGATGCTTCCCACTTATACAAAAGGTCATGTAATAATGAATAGTACCCATACCAACAGAATTACTTTACATAATTTTTCATTTTCTTTGCCAATTCTGCAATAAAGTCTCTTGGGCTTTACAACTAGCAATTCATTTTTTCTAACTTATGATCATATAATACTACCCAACAAAGGAAAACTTTTTTCATACCTCTGCGATAAAAGTAGGTGGTTTTTAAGGAAAAGTATGTGCTGATTCTGAAAATTGTCACAGAAATCTTCTATCATGTCAGGTAAAAAAGATGTGAAAATATTTAGGTTCTCACGTATGAGGTTTCAGATAATATGTTACATTTATTATTTTATATAGTATAATACTGCATATCATAGTGAATTAAGATTAATTCAGAATGATGTTCTACATGCTTGACTATATATTTAAGGGACATACTTATAACTGTGATTAAAAATGCTTGGGAGTAATGTGATTGCCTCTTATACTCCTGTCTACTTTCCCTCACAAGAAATTGACAATAATCTCCCATCATTACTGGGTATTTATGACCTTGGTACCTATTCTACACCACAGAAATGTACTGATGAAACTGCTCATCTTGTTCATCACTAACATCACCGGATTTTCCAGAAAAAAAGTCTAAATGTGAATGGAGGAAATGGATTTTCAAAGACATAAACCATGTCTTTGTAGCATTTCAACAAATTTGAGACCAAAGTTTTATAGTTTTTTTTTTCCTTTGTGTTTCCAAGAAAACCACACACAACCCTTGTAAATGATTACCAAGCTGCTAATTTCACTGTTTGTAACATTTTTTCAAACATTTCATCCGCACGTTTTTGGATTTGAGGTTCAACAAAAATTTCTTCTTTCAATTTTGCATAAGTTAAGTATGGAGACTTGTTACACAGAAATTGAAGCTATTTACAGTGGAGTAACAAACACTACACAAATAAAAATATTTAGTAAATATTCTCCACTAAACTTAAGAAGCCGATGACAATACTTCAATTATGTTTTTGTGAGATTAATTTCATGGACAGTTGCCCACATCTTCAGTCAACACAAATTTTGATTTAATTTTGATGATGCCATCTTTCATCATCTTCTTCATCTTATGCCTAGTAGTGCAAATTACAGTGGTGTTAGGGGATTCTCATTCCTCTATCCCTTAAGGTCAGGTCTGAGGAACAGAAGCTTTGGATCCAATAGAGAAGCAGGATGGGTGATCAGCCTGGTGTGAGGGTGAAGGAAGTGGAGATAGTATGAGGGCAAGATAAGTGATAGGAAAGATGATGATGGAAAAATTGGTGGAATGCTGGCAGGGGAAACCAGAGGATCTGGAGAAAATCTGCCCCAGTGCCGTATTGTCCACCACAAATCTCACTTTACAGTCGCCTGGAATTAATCTCGGGCTGCCTTGGTGAGAGCCAAACGGTCTAACCACTCAGCCTAGGTGCAGCCAAAAGTGAACATCAGGAAATTCTAATGTGATCAGTGGACCAAGCTTACTTGATGAATCATCTGAATACTGCTACAATTCAAGGACATGAGTAAACACTCATGCAATATATAGACACTAAATTAGTAGCGGATGTTAGATAGAGTCAAACTGAAAATTCAATGCCATGGCTGGGATTTGAACCACAGAGCTCCTGGTTTCTGTCCAGTCGCTCTTAGCCACTGTAAGAGCTCTTAATATCATGAAGGCACATTGGCCACAGTAGCTCTCATGCACTGTAAGAGCTCTTAATGTAATGAAGGCACGTTGGCCATGGTAGCTCTTACCCACTGTAAGAGCTCTTAATATCATGAAGGCATGTTGGCCATGGTAGCTCTTACCCACTCTAAGAGCTCTTAATGTCATGAAGGCATGTTGGTCATAGTAGCTCAATGGGTAAGAGCGATTGGACGGAAACCAGGAGATCCGTGGTTCAAATCCTGGCCGTGGCATTGAATTTTTCAGTTTGATTCTATAAAAAACCATAGCCTATACATGGATAGTGTGAAGGAACGATTAATTCCCATCACTTAACTTGAGCCCCTAGTGGTTTGCTGGAAAAATATATGAGTCAGTTGGAGAATTTAATGTCATGACTGCATGTTGACCATGGTAGCTCAATGGATAAGAGCGACTGGATGGAAACCAGGGGATCCGTGGTTCAAATCCCGGTCATGGCACTGAATTTTTCAGTTTGACTCTATCTATACAAAACCTTAGCCTGTACACAGCTAGTGTGAAGGAACGATTAATTTCCATCAATTAACTTAACTAGTAGTGGAGGTTTACTTTCCTTCTTTGGAGAACCTAAAGTTTAAGGGTATGCATCCTCTTAGGGAAAGAACCTTACACATTACTGTTCTGAAAAGTATTTATTTAGCTTTGTTAAAACCATTTATAATTGGGCGCCATAAATAGCGGTTACATCACCCTAAGTAGAGAAAGGTATGAACAGGAAAGAAAATGAAATGATTCCCTAGGTCTCGAATAAACTAATACCATCAAGATTGAAGAAAACGAGTCAAGGATGGCTTAATAGGAAAGGTAAAAGAAGGAATCTAATATATGGAAAGGAAAAAATATCAGTCCAGGTCAATAACTCACCAAGCTGACCAGTGATTATTGGTGAGCAGCCCTTCCCTTTAGTTCATCTCATAATTTTGTTTAGATTGGTTCCCTTAAGTCTTCAGATTATAGAAGCAATTAAAGAGTCACCTTTCTAATATAACAAAATTGATATGTGAACACTAAGGGGCAGATTTCTATGACCTAGAAAATGGTAAATATGCGTGCATTTAATACCTAAAAAAAGCTTAAATATGACCTAATATGACAAAAATATGACCTTTGTATCTTAATGAATTTATTAATTATAGTAATTGACAATTAAACTTTAATTACCAATTAATAATTGTTCATGCAAAAGCATTTTAATCATTTCTACAGAAAAAGAATCTTCTCTCACTTTATGGAATCTGTAACTTTAAAAGGTCCTAAATTAGAGAATAATAATTATTGTAACTTAAGAATAATTAAGAGAAATAAAATATTCATACCTGGGGGTTAGTTATCATTAGCAACAAAATTACACTGAATGACAATGTGCATTTTTAGGTTGTCAAACTGGAAGCCTCTTCTACTGTCAAATAGAATGTTGTTATATCTAGAGAAACTGTGTTCCACATCACATGAGGTTATAAGAGCATACTTGAAGTAAGTTAATTCATCTGGAGAAAATTCCAGCTCAGAATCTTCAAACTTTGCTTCAAGCTCGCCTGTACAATCATTTGCTGCCTGCTAAAGGAACCTTAAAAAATAAGTAGGCTGTATTGTTGACAACTTTCATACAGACATAATGTTGGTTTATTTTATTTCTAATGGCTGTTGACTACACTATAATAATCCCCAAAGTATGACTTTATCATAGAAATAAGCATAAATATGACCAAAGTTCTAAAAAATCAGAAATACAACTTATAAGACCAAATAAAAATTGTATAATTTTCATCAGAAGACATGTATATATGTTTTTACTTACTTGAATCTGAGATTACAGGTTTCATTAAAAGTATGACATGTCATAGGAATCCGCCCCTTAGTGATTACTAACAGCTGCACTGCATGAAGATGAGGGATTGGATTAGGCTTTTGTCCTGGTCGGTTCCTTTAAGGTTTCAATTAATCATTACAGGAATTTGAGTGTCTCCTCCCTGTTAGTAACAAAAGTGTTTCTGCAGCTACTGTTCTGAAAAGTTGTGTTACCTGAACTGCAGATTAAGTAAAAGACTTTTGTTATATCTAGTACATCTATTTATGTTCCTGTTAACTAATTTTAATAAATTATTGCCCACTTTAACGTCTTAATATTTTATTTGGTATCCTAAATTTAAGTTCCTTTGCATTCTATTTGATCCATTTAAAAGATAATTAAAGAAAAGGAAATTTCTTAAGTAAGGAGCAACATGCTATTTAATTTTGGTAAAGTTTATATTAAGTGCTGGTTATGGCAATCTTTCACCTTTGTATGATTCTGTGACAATGTTTAATCCTTTTAACATGTACACATTTTTCAGAACTAACATATATGCAGCTTTATTGTCTGTCATTTCCAACCACTTAGGTTAGTGCTTGGTTGAGATGAAAATAATTTATTACCATGCCAATTTTAGTAATTCTTCTTAAAAATTCTTTCCAAAACCACACCTTAAGTGTGGTTTGTATTTAATTCATGGTGGGAAAAATAATTTTATTTGTTGCACAGTCCTTGGAACAATGTTATTGTCACAGAAGTTAAATGATGCATTTGAGGAAATTTAGCATTTTGTATAATAGTTAATGTGTACAATGGTGGGTAAGAGCATAAAACAATAGCGCAAAAAACTTGCAGCTTCCAGAAACTTATGGGAGACAAACTACACCAGTGTGTAAACTTTAAATGTAAGTAATTTTTTTTCCTGTTAGTATCTTAAGAATACATTAAGACAAGAATTGGGTTTTAATTTGCAAGCCCTCCACAAATCAATCAGTTTTAATTTTATACTGTCAATGCCATTAATACAGGGATAGAATCAGATTGAAACATTAAAATTCGTAGAAAATTGAATGGCATGTCGATATGGTGCCATGGTATGTTAGTCAGAGCAACAGAGTAGAGATGAGAAGATCAGTGGTTTAATTCTGGTTACGACTTTTGGTGGCTTCCCAGCTTGTCTTTCACACATTTTGTGTGAATTATTAAACTCCATTAATACATGTATATTGAATGTCTGTATGTTTTATAAACCAGTAGTGCATACAATAGTGACTTATTATAACTTGATACCAATGTTGGAGAACAGAATGATGTTAAGTAATCATACAGTGTGCAATGAAGACTAATACTGCAAACTATGTTATGAATGCTAAAATACACACCCATAACACACGTAATAAAGACAAATTACACACCTATATACATAATTTGAGACTTCTGTCAAATACATGGGTTTAAAGCTATACAACCACTTGCCAAATCAATTAAAAAACATACCCTCTATAAAAAAGTTTAAGACAGAGCTACACAATTTCTTTAAAAAAAGTCAGTTTTACTTAGTAAATGAATACCTAGAATACAAATCAGGTAAAGCATAAATTAATCAGTTTGTTGTGCATAATTATACTAATGTATTCTATTTCTATTCTTGTTTCATGTGTCCGAGATTGGACGACTCACCAATGAAGAATTTTAACCGGCCAAAGTATTAAAATTAAGTGTAATTGTGTAAATTATTTGAAAACTTAAGATTGTAAATACCTCAAAGATGAACTGTAAATATTGTTAACTATATTGACAACTATATTGACAATGCCTATAATTCTGTACGAATTCCTGTGGCTAATAAACATTGTATTGTATTGAATACACATGTTGCATTAGCTGTACATCAGCTAAACAAGCTGCATATTTAACATCTTTTGAATGCAAGCTTTTTTTTTTGTAATTTACATCCTCCAACGTTAAGTCATATCGGATGATGAATGGAATGGGTGAAATGATGCTCAAATGAGCCCATGGTCCTTAGAGCTTAGAGTTACCCGACATTTGTCTTTCAGGATAATGGAAAACCCGGATAAACCTTATGCAGGTAACTCACCCTGACCGAGATTCAAACTCAGGACCTCTTGAACTTGAGGCAGACACGCTACCACCATGCTACCGAGGCAGGCTGCAAGTTTTAGAATATCATATCTGTAATTAGCAATCAACAGCAAGCAATATGAAGACACAGCAAAAGTCATGGATTCTGCACACAAGCAGAGTCAGAGGTGCAAGCAATATTGTAAAAGTGTGTAAAATACAGCATAACTCAGTAATACATTTTCAAAGGGAAATGGTCAAATTATAAATGAGAAAATGTAACAGTGAAATTTCCTTTGAGCATGTAACTGTTTTTGAAAGGTATAACTATACCAAAAACTTCAAGTCACAACCAGGATATGAACCACATATCTTCCTCTCTATGCACGGTTGCTCTAGCCACCTGGGCTACTAAGGTAACATACTATTATAGCTAGAGAGAATGCTGGTTAAAATAGGGATGGGGGATATCTGGCAAGAGAGTGAAAGAAACGTAAAAGATTTTTGGACAATTATTAAGAATAGGATAGAGGACATTGACAGACAAGTGACGTGGGGAAATCTGATAAGTAAGAAATCACTAAATGTATACCTGAAAATAAAGATAGAATGGGGAAGAGGAACATATATAGACATATGTGATAGATATGAGAGGAAGGGTTTAGCTTGGTTAAGGACAGGAGCCATATTGAGAGCGGGTTCACTAAAGGAGTGCATTCTATGTGGAAAGAAAATAAATTTAGAACATTATGTAGTGGAATGTAAAGAAATTGAAAACTGGAGGAAATTAATATGGGATAAGAACTGGGATAATAAAGGGGCTTACGTAGTAACAATAAAAATGCTTATTCTGTTGTTTAAGGACTATGATACAATGAAGCACAATTAATACAACAGCTGATGATGTTAGGAAGTCCTAACGAAACGCGTTCTAGGTAAATACTAGCAATAAATGGAGCATTGAGTATTAGTTCGACTCAAAATTGTATTAAAAATGCTTATGTTGAAAAGAGAGAAAAGATTAAGGGAGGTGGGGAAATTTGCAAAGGGTCAAAGAGAAATGGTTGAGAAGGGTGAGGAAATAAGAGGTAGAGAAATGGAAGACACAATCAGAACATTAGGTCAAGGTCGTATAAGGGCTAGGATAGAGGTTAAAAGCCAGGAGTCAACACCACTATCAGCCCGTAATATAAGCAGCTGACAAATTGGTACCTAGATTAGAATTGTAAAACTTGTAATTGAGATTGTAAGATATGTAAGCACAAATAAATAAATAAATAACAAAATACTATTATGACTAGAGCTCGTATTTAAATGCACTATCAAGTCTGAATATATGCATCTATGCACTATGAATCTGGTAAATATGCTCTAAAAACTTTATAACGTGCATTTAAAATAAACTACATAATTTAAATTTTCTCTGATTTATTAATCTTGATGAATTAATCAATTCTTAAATTCAGGCATTAATAAAGTTAACATTTATTAGTCTCTCTTTCAGCCTATTTTTTTAGCATTAGTAGTTTTTATTGGAATTAATAAATTGTTTCACTGTTTTCTGCAAAAAAGGTTTTCCTCTGTTGCTATAAATGTTTTTATATGAAGTGAAAGATCCCTCTGCTTTACAAAAAGCCTCAGGATAGTATTATAAAGAGCCTTTGTCACTTACAGAATAAGCATTAAGTTTACATAAAAAATGAAGCTAGTTACAGTGAAGCAACAAATACTACACAAATTTAATTATTTGTAACAGAAACTTCATTTATCTTTAAAGAAAATGACATAAATTTTCTTAATAATTTAAATTGCAATTTTGTGAATATTCATTCACATCTTCAGTTGAAAAGAATGAATATTCACGAAATCGTGACCTGTATTAATAAGAAAATTAACATCATTTTCTTTCAAGATGAGTGAAGTTTCTGTTACAAATAATTATATTTGTGAAGAATTAAGTTTTCTCAGATTCACCTTGTAGCATATTATGCATATCCAGAAGAAACATTAATCCTGGATTCCTTGCTTCAGTTTTCTCAATTTCATTACAAAAACACTTTCTTATTTCTCCTGGTATGTGCTTGGCTCTAGGGATAGACAATATTGCATGTATTAGTAAATAATTTCACTAATTATGGCACCTTTACAAACACTTTTTATAGAAAAAATTAAGGCATTTATTTCTGGAAAATTCACTTGAATTTCCTCTGCCAACAAGGGGAAAGCATAAGCTACACAAGTTATTTGAACTGCCTTCAATAAAATGTGTACAAAGCTTTAAGTAGCCTTAAGCATGCATGCTGCTGCATCTTTAACATCAACCAAAATTCTTTCCCTGATAGCAAAGTTCTTTTGCTGATATCATCTCTTAATTCTTGTATTACCTGAATAGAATTACTTTACTGAAAATTAGTAAAGAACAGGAGGGTAATTTGGGGTCTCAATTTTGATGGGGGAACAAGTGCAAAAATATATTTGTTGATCATGCATTAGCTAAATAATTCACACTCCATAAATAATTTTGCTTCCATTTGAAAATATTTTTGTATCCAATAGAATGTACATATTTTTTTATAATACAATTAAAAGTTTTACATGATTGACAAGTTTTTATAAAGCTCAAAATATCGACAAGGGGGTTGGGTTATTGATAAACTAATTTCATTAAATTACCTCTTCCTAAACTTTGTCAAGGCAGTTGTACATTATTGTTGATTCATGAGGAGCTTTTCGTCCAGAATATTTTTCCCCATAAAATGTTCATATGCTACATTCTTTAGCTTATTCAAAGGATGCTTGATGAAATCAATGCTTTGCATATATCTTTCAAAAAATTATCATTGTCACCATTTCTTCTTCTACTTGCAGCAAATGCTGCTGGTAAGGTTGTTTGGATCTTGGAAATCACAATTCTATGAACAGCTGTTTGTAGAAGTTGTCTAATCTATACTTTTTTTTTGTTCCAGGGCACCTATAACAATGGTATAAAAATAATATGGGTTTATTTTAATTTAATAAAACCAACAATCACTAACTAGAAAATCACATTCATATTTTAAATATTCTGAGAATACAGAAATAAGGCTTTGTTTTTCATGCAGTTGCCACACTACTATATTTCCATCTGTTGTTAAGAGTAGGATTTACCGCTGATGCAAATAAGCTTTACTGCTCCTCTCCTTCAGCACTGTAATACTCCCATTCCTACTGCTCCCACTTCAGAAATTACAATTAGCAGCACATTAGTACAAGTTTAAAAGTTAAGTGAAAATGACATTTTTTAACTTTTGGAGATGTTATCACTGCAGCAGATGGCTTCGTTTGCAATAGTAATTCAAACTGTATTGAATTTTATGATGCAATGACTGCACTGAACTTTAAAAGTTTACATGACTGTTGAACACTATTTAGTATAAGTTGTTGAGCGGCAAATTTTTATATTAGGAAGTGCTCATTGTTGATAGTTATGTTCTCATTTTTGGCAACCTTTTATGGATTTAGAAAAATGATAGCTAGCAGTCGTGATAAACAGAGCAATAAAAGAAAATTTGTTTGCATCCTTCTCTTCAAGTAGTGGGGTGAAATAAATGTGCAAATTATTGCTGAAAAAGTAAAATATATGCATAAATATGCACAAATTAATTAAATATGTACTAACCCCTTAAATATGAATTTATATGCACTACAAACCTTCCATAATAAGCTCCTTACAATGTGGA
Organism: Mantis religiosa; assembly: GCA_030765055.1. Classification (NCBI taxonomy): domain Eukaryota; kingdom Metazoa; phylum Arthropoda; class Insecta; order Mantodea; family Mantidae; genus Mantis; species Mantis religiosa. The sequence goes on from CM060949.1 coordinate 97,705,468, forward strand.
ATAAATGTATTACTTGCATATGTTTATCAAAGAATAAAACATGCAAATGTGCAAAAATCCAATCTTTAGCTATGACATTAAATTCTCCAACTGATTTGCATATTTCTCGGTAAACCACAAGGAGATGTCATATATGTGGTTTGTCTGAAAAAAATGTGAGTCAGTTGAATTAAATGTTGTACTGGTATACTGACGTGGTAGCTTAGTTGATTAGAGTAACTGCATGTAGAGTGGAGGATCTATAATGCTTAAAGCACCCACATGTTCCAGGAAGTAATCATAGCTGTCTCGCAGTGTGATTCAGCCGAGTGGGTTTGATTCAAATTCCAGTCATGATACTGAATTAATTTTTCAATCTGATCCTATCCTTCAACCACTGCCCTACAAACATTCTTGTAAGGAAGAATAACTATCATTGAAATTGTTTTATTAAATTACTACTCAAAACAATATATTGTTTAATATAAGAAAGCAATAAATGAAACAAATAACATTATTTATAGTATTTAAATGCATACCAGTATTGTTATCCACAATTCATACAGAAAATGAGGAAATATTCAGAGTACTGTTGCTTTACATTGGTTTAAGAACTGTCAATTTATCTTTGCTTTCCCAATTTTTTCGTAGTCACATAGTAGTCAATTGTATGTATTAATCACAGAAATACTATCATTTAGGCTTTGTGATAATAGAGATTGGTATTTTCTTAAGCTTGAACTGCCTCCTTATTTACACCTACTTCAACACCATCTTCATCGATATCATATATAACTTGGAGAAGAGCAACCTTTAATCACAGTATTGTCAATAAACACACAGCAATACAGTTGTGAAAATATTGAAGCCTTACACAACATACCTACAATTTAATGCTGTGATAAAATATGTAATAAATAAATGCATAAATGAGCAAGTAAATTAATAAATATTAATATTGGAGGAAGAAGAATGTTCATTTAGTCACCAAACAGACTGAGGATGAGATCGAATGATCTTGAAAACGTTTTGATTATACAACATAGTAAGTGAAGTTGAGTGTGAACATCTTGACTCATTAATCAAACTAAACTAAACTAAACTAAAAAATATATATAATAATGTTATACTTGAGGACAAAAACATATTATTAATTAGAAAAATATAACCAAAAAGTTATAATTGCACTAAATATTAATGGACAAAATTTGGTGACTGAAAGATCAAAGGTATAAGTGAAATTCAACTGGATCTTTAGTTCTATGCTAAGTATTTTAATATTTTTAATAATTTTAATCAGTTAGATTTCACAAACCATATAGGAAAAAAAATTTGAAATTTTACACAAAGAATTAAAATGAAAGGTGCAAAAACATAGTACACATAATGTGTGCATTTATTTATAATTACATTTCTTTTCGGACAGCACCACAATCCTGAGAATGCAGAAGAGTTAGGATGAGTATAGCCAAACTGAAAAATTCAATGCCATGGCCAATATCAAGTACATACACCAGTAAGTCGCCACAAACAGTATGCATCTCATAGTGGTTTACCGGGAAACATACAAGTCAGTTGGAGAATTTAATGTCATGACAGCACATTGGCCATGGTAGCCCAATAGCGACCAGATGGAGATCAGGAGATCCAAGGTTCAAATCCTGGCCATGGCATTGAACTTTTAAGTCCCACTCTATCTATACAGAAGAGTATTATTGCTCAAACAGTTTAAAATATTATTGAAGAACCATATCAATTAATCAGCATACTAACCCATCATTTTATTCCCGCACCAAATGTAGCTAATGATGTCAAAAGTATGATTAACTTGCATAAACAGCAGCAGCAGCAATAATAAACATTTATGAGGGCTGTTTTTTTTTCAACCTCCGATCGCTCCATGCCGACGCTACGCGGGCAGCAGAAAGCGGGTATGCGCTGTCGGCGACTGCGCAGCTCTCGCACTACACACTCCGCCATTGTTGACATTCAGTCGTCAGTCGGCGTTGTGCTACAGCCACGTAAACATGGCCGCCATTATTGATGCACCCGCCAAGTGCGAATTGCGAAGTGTAATTCGTTTTCTACAGGCTGAAGGCCATGGTGCTGCAGAAATCCATCGGAGGATGAGTCGTGTGTATGGCGAAAACTTCATGAGTGATGGTGTTGTTCGTGAATGGTGTCGAAAGTTTAAGATGGTCGTAATGATGTGCATGATGAAGGGGGTCAAGGACACAAATCTGTCGTTTCAGATGACCTTGTTCAACGAGTTGACAGAATGGTTAAAGAAAACCGCAGATTCACCATCACTGAATAGTGATGTAGTCAAGGACTACTTGAATTCACTGGCGGCAACTTTCTTTGAAGAGGGAATTGAAAAGCTTGTCCACAGATATGACAAATGTCTCAATCTCTTCGGTGATTATGTCGAAAAGTAACCATAAGTGTACTATTCTTTTGGTAATAAAATTATTGTTTTATATGAACTTGTGTTTTATTTATAGCCTATCGGAGGTTGAAAAAAAACGGCCCTCGTATAATATGCATTCAAAATTGTTACATACCTTACCTATAGAAATGCATCAAAATCAGAGATCTACACAAGTGAATATATTTTGTGGGAGAGATGATCACTTAGCAATTGCTGAGTTTGAATGTCCCTGAAGCTATTTTGGGAATTGTGGTGATAACTAGGAAAAAAGGTTTTATGCAAATGCAGAGTATGTGGGTTAATTATACATTTTTGACAATTTAAAAAAATTTTTTATGTTGCACATAATATAGGTATATTTTATAGATAGAGTCAACATGAAAACTTCAATGCCATGGCCGGGATTTGAATCACAGATCTCCTGGTTTCCTTCCAGTTGCTCTTACTCTTTGAGCTACCAGAGTTAAATAATAAGAGTTAATTGATTAATTATGTAAAAAACTGAAGCTGCTGACAGTGAAGTAAACTACGTTATCAATAATAACTAAACACTAGTAGTGAAGTTATGTTACTAGTGTTTAGTTATTATTTATAACTTAATTAAGACTGGGACTTAAGTACTTACGATAGTAAGTCGCCACAAACGGTGTATCTCGGATGTGAGAGCCCCTAATGGTCTACCGGGAAATGAGTCAAATGGAGAAATTAATTCAGGACGGCACGTTGGCCATGGTAGCTCAAAGGGTAAGAGCAACTGGACGAAAATCAGGAGATCCATGGTTCAAATCCCGGCCATGGCATTGAATTTTTCATGTTGACTCTATCAAAAACCTTATCCTATATACAGCTAGTGTGGAGAAATGATTAATTTTAATAGGTATATTTTGCCTGTATTGAGCATAGTATTTCAGCTGTTTGCAAATTATACAAGAATCTCTTTATCCAAACTAGGTGAAATAAAGGTAACGTGGATTAATGAAAACACGGAAACAAACTATTAGATGAACAGAAAGTTTGATGCATCACAACAAAAACATTGCAAAAAAGAAATTAAAGCCATACAGATGATACATCTTTGATTGCTATAGGATTGTCATGAAAACTAACAAAAATTAGTATATCATAATTTAGTTTTGTTGTTAAACATTGACCATCGTAACAGTACTCAGCTTGAAGAATGACAGACGGCTATCTTTAAGATACCTGTAGTGTCAAAATTACAGCTGTCTACCTTCATATTTATTTATCAGACAATGCACATATTTTCATTGTGAAAAAAGTAACTAATAATCACTTAGGATCAGCTATAAATCTGGATTAATGATAGATAAATGAGGTTCTTATGTATGCTGCATATTTGCTTGTTTTGCATGCATATTTGTAAATTTATTTTTATTGATCTTCATATTTGATACGACTTTGAAATAGAATATTTCTTAATAATATGTGCAACTGAGTCAGTTTCAAAAATTAGCAACATGATGGTAGCTCAAGCAAAACTTACTAGTTACATTGCTCTTGTGTTGAAGAATACGAAGTAGAAACTAACTTTTACATACCTGCTCTTTTCTTTTATCTTCCTTCCATTATTACTTCTTTGGAAACCAATATTTATGTTGCACCAGTCATTACATGAATTTAAAAAGTTCCAAATTAAATTCAGTACCTGAAAGTACATATTATTGTTCCAGGCCTGGGAGCCAAGCAGGCTGAGCTAGCAAGTTTAATAATGGAAACGGCCCTAAAATTTATACAACTACAATAAGGAATATGTATGTATTGTAGATAATATTGTAAATAGCAAGTTGTATAAATAAATTCAATTATTCTTCCAAAAAGCCCATGATATTATCAAATGTTAGAAAATGAAGGAATTTAGAAATATTTCAAACTGGGTAACAGAATTCCATTAAAAGCGAAAGAAATTTCAGCTTCTGTATATACAACCCAAGTTCTTGTGTGGAGAGAAGCCTTCACTACTATAAAGATAGGAAAACTCAAAACATTTAGCCATTAACTGAAATGAAAAGCAGTCAAGTGTGTGGAGAATTACAGGTGTGAGCATATGTGAGTACATTTCTAGTAGGTATCATATAAATATAAAATACCCAAAAGTATGAACTCACATTGCACAACAAAAATTTAAAATAGTTTATACATATATATAGAACTAGGAGAATTTCTTTCATTTATTAATCCTGTTAAATCAGTACAGCATTCACTTTGGGTAAACGTTTATTTTCAAACTTAGTTATAAATACTGTTAGACACAATACTGGGCGCATAGGTTCCAATTTAGGACTAAAGATTAAGCAAACTAATACAATGGAACAAAATGAAACCTTATAATAAATATAGAAGAGAATATCTTAATCTGTATTCCTGCAAAAAATTATGTAGTTAATTATTGCATATGTAAGCAGCAAGCATTAAGAATATATTTTCCAGCCTAAACTTATAAACAAAAATAAAATAAATAAATACTCCACTGTTGTAAAGTACAGTGAAAATGTAAAACATAGAATCAGTGCAAAACAAGAAAAAAAAAAAAAAGGAACTGGATATTAATAGTTAAATCAAAAACAGGAATAACGCTTCAGGAATAAATATATAAAACCCTCAAAGTATACTGCAATGAACATTTACAGTAGGAGGACAAAACAAAACTGGAAAAAATATAAACAGCACAATGTGTTTGTCATTAATCGACTCTCTTTAAAGTTAATTTAAGCACAATGTGTATTTAAAATGTAGAGAAAGTTGATATAAAAGATGCTTTCAACAGTAGAAATGTAGCAACTCTAGTGTGCTGGAGAGAAACAGCCTTAGATGTAACAAACTAATTTGAATTAGGAGAAACTTCTTACTTATATACAGTGCCTTATTTTTCACTGGTGGCCAGCTGGCCGGCAGGCAGGCAGTTAGGGCTCCAGCAGCGGCTGGCTGGCCACCAGTGAAAAATAACGCACTGTAGAAGTTCCAAATGCATTTGATGTCATGGAATTGATAAAGAATGCTGGATAATATGAAAAGCTCTTGGCATGACTCACAGATTGCAGCACTTTCAGAGTAGTTTTTTAATTCAATATCAGCCATTCTTTATGGAACCTTTATGCAATATCATGGATTTTTCATGAATTTTAGTGGACATAGCTGCACACTACAATACAGGGATGCATATATAGAAAACTTGGCAAATACTGAACAATATGTAATTAAGTACTTTGTAAGGAAGTATATGAATGTATTAAATTCGTACTCATATGACACACTCTTGGAAATTCTGCACCATAATTTTCAACACATTCTAAGTGCACTACAACGTTTACATATAGATACGAAAGCTTGGAGAATGACGCACACAGTTAAAGATGAAAATCCTTGACAACAGAAATCTTAATAAAGTACATGACATTGTTCCATAGGGTTTGTAAATGAAGTATGGAATTGGTGGAGTTCTGTTCAGGATGATTATACACCCTCTTTATCCTATACATATCCTCTTATTTAAGTAGGGAAGGAAAAAAAAACAGTCCAGGTGCATTTTTCGATATTTGGGCAAATCTTAAGTTTTATTGCTAGGTATAAAACTGAAATTTAAATTGTGTGATTTTCCTTTCTAGTAAGTGATATATGGAATACTGAAAAGAAGAAGACCAGACTGTTTATTGTGTTATTCTTGTAGCGATTTTCAATATGCTGTTCTCTGGCTATAGCATATTCTTTAACAAACAGTGTAGTTGCTAAAATAATGCTATTATTCTGTATCTTCTGTGACAAGTTTCCTGTCATACAGAAAATGAAGCTAGTCACAGTGAAGCAACAAATTTTGCACAAATAAAAATATTTGCAATAGAATCTTCACTTAACTTAAGAAGTTGATGTTAAGTTGATGATGTTAAGAAGAAGGAATTAACATCAACTTCTTAAGTGGAGATTCTGTTGCAAATATTTTTATTTGTGTAATAAAGTTTCCTGTCGCTTAACATCCTGCTCAAAATTATTGAAAACAGAATAATTCCTTTTACTAAATCTTCTGTCACAATACAAATGTGGAAAGGTTATTTTCTGACTTTGTTCCACAATAACTCCCTAAACTTTGGCTGATAGCAAGAACTTTGTGGCTTACTGTTTGTGTGGAAAAGTTTCCAACATCTGAATGAAATATAGAGTGAGAATTGAAATCAGTGCCACAAATCTTAGCTCACAGCTGAAAGCTCTAAGCCACACAGTATAGCTGAGGAATTGACAACCCTATGCTAGCTATGTTTACCTTCTATAAAGCTTAGCCATAGGATCTGTGAAATAAAATTCTATCAATTCATCACGGGGAAAAAATCTGGCTTGAAATAATGTGCAATATATAAACTTGTAAAAAGTGCATTTTGGGGGGGGGGGGGGGGGAATAAAAATAATTGCTATTTTTGCAGGTTTTCCTACTACTCACAGGTTGGCACTTTCCTCTACACCTGCACAGTTCTAAAATATTGAGCACTTTTCTGACATTTAAATATTTATTTCATATATAAGCAAATGTATGAGCTTTCTAATTGATTACATCTACTACTGAACTGCATGGTATCTTAATTTTCCTTCTTTAAATCATTTTCACTCTGTTTTCACATTGGGGGAAGGGGTTATGTGGAACTGTTCCTTATTTTCTTTGATTAATGACCAATGGACAAAATGATTATGGTTATGATTACACTAGGTCTGGGTATTTCAAGGCTATAAGGAGTTTTGTTGCTAGGTATTTCAGGCAATGTGCGTTTCACATTTTGAGGGAACAATTGGAATGAAAACATCATTCACAAGATGTGTGCTTACTCTGGATCAAAAGCAAACTAGTAGTGTTAATCTCAAACACAGTTTGGCTTATTTTCAGAGATATTCACTAACTTAATATACTGATTTGTAACAAAAACTGGATGCATTATATACAATGTATCATCTAACGTTGGAAGCACCAACATTCTCCACCACCAAGACTTCTCTAAGACTAAGAGGGTGAAATTAATCAGGAAGGTAATGGCATCAGTTTTCTGGGATGTCAAACGTTGCTGCTAATTGGAAATCTATCACTGAAGCATATTATGCTAACATTCTGGACCAATCAAAAATCAAAATATGGCAGAAGAGCTCATATTTGACAAAGAAAATTTCCTGTTCCATCAGAACAATGCTTGCCTTCAAACATTTTTGCAGTGGTGAAAATAAACAAAGTGGGATATTATTTCTAACACCTTATGTCCATGATAGCTCCATCATGCTTTCATCTGCTCTCTAAACTAAGAAACTTCCTTGCGGAAAGAAGTTCTTATCTGAACCACCAAAATTTTCAATTGAAGTGTATTTTGCAGGCTTGGAAAAATTTTACTTCTGTGGTGAGACAAGGCCCATGGAGCAATAAAAGATCATGACCAAAATACATTGATGCCAGGGAACATATGCTAAAAATAGGAAGTACTTAAAAACTAGTGGAATTATTTTGCACTCATTCTGGGAACTTTTCAAATGATTCCTATACACCTAGTAGCTTTAATTAAATTTAATTGAAAAGGTAATAAAACATTTCATAATTAAGAATGTCTTGAGGAAATAACTCAATACTTTAACTGACCATTAAAAATTTCAAGCAGCAGAAGCAGTAAACTAATAAATGAAGAAACATGCAACTTTGCAAATAGTAGTATAACATAAAACTCCAAAATTATCAAATTGCAAAATACAGAAAATACCAATGTGCCGTGCTGTCTTTTTACTTAATGCTTGACTTCATATGTGCTCACTGTGTTTGCCTTCCTGTATTTTCTACTTCCTGGTTCACAGACCTTATAAATTTTTTATTCAGGGATTTTGAAACTTACATTTCGAGTTTCACAATTTTTTTTTTTTTTTTTTTTTTTTTACATAATATAACACTTCCTACCTTAAGCAAGGAGTATAGATAGTACAAATAGTATTTAATGTAGCAATAGGATTGCACTGAAGACAAATTTAAGCACTGGGGTCTTAGATTTATGAAGATGGTCACACCACCACTAAAAATATTTTTAAATGTAGAATGGCAGTGAATCCCAGAGAGCATATTTTAGAAGATATTTGTAAAATATCTCCCAGTTTTTGCAAGAAAATTCTACTTTTAAAACAGCATTTCATAAAAGCAATGTCTGACTTCATCTCAAAAGTTTACCCTTAGACTCTCTAGACATGTCACAAAATTACATAAATTCACAGCAAACCAATATACTAGGCTCTATTCCATGTAAAATCACTGTAAATATAGAAAAAACAGATTTTACATTTCTTTTTTTGTCCATAGCTTAAAATACTGCTTTATGCTGAGTTTGAAAATACAGAATTTCATAACTGTTAAATGAAAATAGTTAAGATTAGTTTGAAAATTATGTCAGTTAAAACTTAAAAGTATTTTAATAAAATTATTTAAACTGTCTTAACTTTAATTCCTAAGAATTTGGGTACTTTTGCTCTTAAAAGTGCAAACAAAACATATAGTTATTTTAGGGCAATAGACTAGGTAATTAAATGTGTGTGACTTGGTTTTTGCTTTGCACATTTGTTGGTCTAAGATCAGGCTAAAATGAACATGTGAAAGAAAGCTTATGTAGTCATATGGTAGTAATTATTGCAGATTCACATAACTGTATCCACACATTCAAATATTGAACTAGCATTTACTTAAAAGATTTGCTATTTACAGCAAATAGTCACTTATATACTGACAGTGCTTACATTACTGTACATGCACATTTAAACCTTACTCTTTATTACATTAATGCTTTATATTTTAAAGTTAATTAAACCTTGATGAATGACTAGCAATAAAGTATGATTAACAAAACAAATTACTGCCACTGCAAAACTCTCTGCTAAAACTTCTTTAGTGCTAATGCTCCCATGGAAAGACTGAAATGAATGGAAATTTACAAGATATGAGTCTGTATTGTCATATTGCTGAATCTGTTTATGTTCAATGTACAATTTATGTCAACACATTGTGAGTGGTGCAGCAAAATGTCTGGCATCAGGGCCTGTTTCCATGGTAAAACATTGTACACATAGATACCGCATTAACTGTTGTTAATTTGAGAACTACTAATACCAAAAGATACCATTTCATTAACCTTACAGGATTATTCTGAATCAAATATTTTATATCGAAATTTATGTTTAAAAATCACATAAATGCCTAAAACAAGTAAAAGGTGTATGTAGCTCTCTTTTAATATTATAGAAATTAGTTATATGCTATTAGAAAATATAAACTTTTGACCTACAAGATGTACTTTGGTGCAAGATTGTGCAAATAATGGTTCTAGAGCTACGAGCAACTAAAATATGAAATGGATCAGTATGCTAAATTTACTGTTAATTTATTGATAGTTGGGATTTTATTCCTATATTTGATATGTATGTTTTTGTAAATTAGAATTAATGGAAAAAATTATAGCTGAAATAAGAATGTTAGCTTTTTACACCCATTAATTGATTTCACATGGAATGGCCCATAACAAATTCACGGACGAATGTTACTTTGTGAGATAGTACTTATCAAAACTAGCATTTACCGACAACATATAACTCTTCATTATTTAGAAATACTTTAACATACTGCACTTTGTTTATCTAAAGTCCTATTTTCCAAAGTGGTATTAATACTCTCAACTTGTTCCTGTAAGAAATTATCTCAGCCCTTTTTCTGCTTTTAAAAATATCAAGGTTGAGAAGACAAGGGTCTATTTAAAGACAAATTTTCCTTGCATCTTTACAACTATTAAATTTGCAGTTCTTACTACTTACACTGTGAAAGAGGTGTAGATGCTATCCTTTACATTAGAGGTAGATTTCACCAAATATGCAGAAAAAGATTAGGTATCTTTTTTTCTTATATCTTCACATCTTTGTAGGAAAACTTTGAAATACAGAGAAGTTTGCCAAATGTATACTTTTTTCTACAAGATGGTAAGAAAATAATGCTTAACAGGAAATATGTGCTTTTTCACAATGTGATCAGTAATACTTTACTTATATTTTAGATAGAATCAGAATGAAAAATTCAATGCCATGGCTGGGATTTGAACCACAGATCTCCTGGTTTCCATCCAGTTGCTCTAACCCACTGAGCTACCATGTCCAACGTGCCGTCATAAAACTAAATTCTCCAATTGACTCATATTTTCCCAATAATCCACTAGGGACTCTTGTATGGGAATGATTAATTTCCATTAATTAACTTAATACTTATATACAGGAATGATGCTAGCTTTGCTATTAGTGTTTGTGCATTTCCAATGCAATATTTAATGACCGAAACACACCTTTTTGAGTTTGAATGAAAAATAAAACCAAATAAATGTTGAGTTATTATCCAGTTAAAATAAAAGCAAAAAAATATATAGTAGTTTAGCCTGGATAAAAAATGCAAAGAAATAAACTATTTTGATAAATTGTATTTAATAAATAAAACTAAAAAGTATAAAACATTTAATACTGAAAGGAAATAAAATGTTGATGATGCTTTGTACTAAGTTAGAAGCGAGTATACCTCAATCATCTGAGGCATATGTTTACACATATGGGTATGTTGATAAAAATAGAAAAAGAAGTGTAGAATGCACAATTGCTATTCTGTTGTGTATTCCACTGAGACTTGCCTTTAATTTCTCTGTATGAGACTTGTCACAAAAAAGTGAAAAATGGCTTTTTCTGTTGAAATAAAGTTCAAAGAGTAAAACTGTCTCCAGAGGATGTCATCTATATCCCTTTCACTTGGTATACAGGCCTATATTGACTATGCACACTTTCACAACCTTTGTCCATTGAGTCTTTCTTGGCTTACAGTATGGCCATATCCTATTGGCTTTAAGACTCATTGTGATTCTAAAAGCCAACAGAATGCAGCCCATAGCAGAAGCCAAGAAAGAAGTAAGGGCTATATTGACTAGCAGCAAACTGTAATGTTATTTTGCACTGCACTATGTGCTTTCAAATAGTGAGGTTTGCTTTTAGTAGGACATTTATTTCTAAAAATCCTAATTAGAGGAACAGAGAACTATTTCTCTAAAATATAAATTTTCAATGAAAATTAATTACACAATATAAGTACAAAGTATTTAAAGTAGTACAGGCCACAACATTTATAACAATTTTATCCAAAACTCGTGTGATGCAAGTTATTACATGTATTTCAGTACACGATATAATTTTCTCTTATTATAAAGGCTCTTTTGAATCTTTTACACATACTAATACAATACACAATAAATAAGCCTACTATAATTATTATTACACAAGTATAAAAACACTATATTTCTCAAAATATTTGTACTGAACAACTCGGAGCACAGAAACACTACTAATATCATTCTAAAATTATTTATGGAATGCTGAAAAGGTACAAAACATTTGTGCCCACCTATTTTCAACGGCAATTTCAATAACAATATAAAGAGCAAATTTCGTTGGAGATACATGAAACACTGAATGCAGCTGATCACAATTTATTGATACATATGAGCAATATGTAAAACACTGCAACCAACCATTAATATTGCACATGTATTTCAGTACAAAGTTAAAGTTCTATATTATATAAGTATTAGACTTAAAACAAATTTGTCCAACAGTTAATATAATGCTAAATAAGGAACTATTTCTTAAAAGAAATCCTTTTAATAACAGCACAATTCACAACAATGCTACTGAAAGTCATAAATAAATTATGAATAAATAATATTTACAAGGAAAAAGCTGCCTTCAATTAAAAGGAAAACATGTTTACAGATGATTTCTAAACTAAATGCTAAATTAATAAATGTGATCACCATAATATGTTGCTCTTAACATATGCATGAACATACTGTCGATTTGCAAAGAAATACTGACATTTTCATCTTAAGAACTTGAGCTTCTGGCATGCTTCCCTTTAAAATTAATCTTCATACCTTAAGTTTATCAGTGGAGGTTACAATTTTCATCTTCAGTGTATATGTATATATGCATTATTTTAATTCATAGATATGAAGTTTTATCTAAAAATATTTAGTCATTGCTTATTACATGTTGAATAATAATGCAATTAAGTTTCAAATTTCTATACAAAAAATTTAAAACTATAGCAATTTATTTGCGAGCTGTAACAGTAAATATGACAACATCCTTGTATGTGTGTCCATTTATATAATCTTCTGATATTTTCCATTTTCTTTATTTTCACTTGAATTATTTTCATTTCCTCTTTCTTTAAAATCCAGAGGAAGCAGTTTCTGCTCCTAGTGTAACAGAGAAAGTTAAGTATAAAGCCAGGCCAAAGCAAAATTACACAAAATAAGGGAGAAAAGTACAAGAAATGAATAGAGAATATACTTATATAAGTACAAACATATGAATATACAGTAAATAAGACTTAAAATATATACTACAGTACATTTAATGACTATAGCACTGCAGCCAAAGGAGGATTGAAGCTAATTTTTTTTTTCAAAGCAGAATGGGTGGCATGTGATCAACATGTTCCCTCCATCAGCTGCTTATCTAATTAAATACTTATGGATGTAAAAATTATACATAAAATAAGGCATAATAATTAGGGTAATTATAGCAAAACCAAAAATACATATGCTATTATAAATTTATGCTTGCTTAATTTAAGTGAGGTGGCCCAGTAGATCACTCAATACTCATGCCATAAGGATAATTTTTTCAGGAGTGCCAAACACAAGGTAAGGGTGAAATTACTAATTACGTCAATACTATATGTATTAACTAAACTTAAAAGCACCTTCTCATTCAGAAATGCACTCATTGCTCAAAGAATACAGAATACTTCAATTTAAGCATTTCAAAGGAATACTTAAAGCTTAATATTTTGTTATTAACTATTTTTTTTTTTTTTTTTTAAAATGTAGAATAGTCTGCCTAAATTAAGTTATACCATTTTGTCACTTTTATGATGCGCTGTATTTCTTACTGATATTTTTGGCACAGAATTTCTTTGACATACTTAGCCTGGCTCTTGATATTACTGCTTAGCCATACAGAAGTCTTGAAACTGCTGTTCATGCTTGGTGACAAGTTATGGTTCTAGGTTAAAAAACAAAAGCCTCACTTACAGAACAGTCAATATATTCTCATTTATGGAGTTAAATGAAAAGCAATTAGTTTCTAATTAATATTTTAACTGCAAAATTGGTCCTTCCAACTTTGAAGATAAGAGATGTTTAACTCATTTTAAATGAATCAGAAACCAAGTCCCCAGTTAACACCAGGTTCATCTCTGTAAATATCAACCCCAGTAAATTTATTTGTGAATATTACAATAAAATATAATAATTTGTTACAAACTTCACTTATCTTTTTAAGAAATTGATCAATTCTTCACAGAACTCAAGAGGCTAGTAATGCCAATATTCATTCACATCTTCAGTCAATCTATTTACTCCTGTTCTTATCATTACAGCCAGGATTAACAGATCGAAAGAAAATGCAAATGAATATTCGCAACTATCTCTTAGGTTCTATGGAGAATTAACCAATTTCTTAAAAGATAAGTGCAATTTGTAACAAATTATTATATTTTATTGTAATATTTGTGTTGCTTCACTATTATTTGCTTCAGGACATTTTTTTTTTTTTTTTTTTTTTAAATATCATTTGTGAATCTTAATATGTTGTTAATTAAGTTTATCAAAATAGTTAAGATACGGTTAGTATTTCTTTTCTGAAAAGAATTTACACAACTTTCCGATTATTTTCCTTTTTGGGAGTCTGTATCTTTGGTACAGCTAATATTTTAACTATCTCTTCACCAAAACATATTCACCCCAAAACAAGTGGTCCAAAGTAGTGTGAGAAAAATATTGTCTCAATATTAAACATTTACTTTAATGCACTTGCATTAGTAAAACAAATATTCTATGAAAGAGTATAATACCTTCTTACATTTTTACTTTGGAAAATGATAAGAGAAATGGAGGATTCATTTGGTACAAATGGAAAAACATTCGAAAGATTCTATAGGATAACCTCAGAAACTCCAGCACATATATATTCTTTCTTTCTACTTTAACCAAGAAAAAGCATGAATAATGTTTAAAGATAGCATATGAATGGTTTGCTGAGCTATATCATTACACTTTTGTAAAATGGGAGATGTTTCCAGAACTCAACTGCTCCCCATAATCAACCTGATAACAACTGCTATGTCATTAGGTTGGAGTTCGTTGGGCTGTCATTATCCTGTCTTTTCAAGGAATTTCTTGCTGCAGTTGGCACTTGAGGTTAATTCAAAGTTGAAAACTTGTTCCTTGTTTTTTGAAAATGAAAATGTTCTCCCTCACTTAAAAGTTTCAAGTTTGAGATACTTTTAAAAGTGTAGGTTCTGGATCAATTTAATGGTGTTTCAGCCAAAAGTGCAAGACTATTACCAAAAATTACATGGGTACAAAACCACAGAATTTGTCCTTTAAAAAGCATCTCAAACCTGAAATAATTATCAGTGGGAGAAAATTTTCACTTTGGAAAACAAAAGTCCAGGTTTTCAACTTCTGAGTTAAATCAAGAGACCTCACTAAGAAATTCTTTGAAAAGACACCAGAGAACAACAGCACAACAATCTCCACAACAAGGACATCCATGTTCTAGTAGTAGGCATCAGGTTGATGATAGGAGCAACGGGGCACTGGAAACATGATCCATTTTACAAAATTGTAAGTGATGTGATGCAGTGTCAATAAACCAACTCATATACGCTATCTTTAAATTGTTTACGCATCAGTTTCTATAAAATCTCTGACAAAGTATACAGAAGTATATAGAGCATTTTAAAGGAAACCTAAATGAGCATTTGGTGTATTAATTCTATTTTAAAATAATAAAACAGAAGCAAATGCTAATATTTGAAATACTGTAAAGGTGTGCTATTTTATACCTGAAGTTATATTTTTTTTCCTTTCCTATTTGCATCCCTCTCCAGAAATATTGTATTCTATTGATAGAACAAAAATATAGCAAAAGGGGAAATGCATTTTTATTATATTTAGCATATTTGCATGCTACATTAATTATTTATAAAGAAATTGAAGGTATGCAAATATTTTTGTACATGAAGTGTGAAAACCAATTCCTCCATCTAAAGACATCTTAGCAAGTATGTAGGTTCAAAATGCAATCATCATCTTAGCCCTATATTGAATGGTAAGCTCAGAAGATTTTGAGTGCTATTACAAAATTGGAAAAAAATTATTGCTTTTTCCTTCTTAATCTATGCATTGTTAAGTATTTTGATTAGTTGTTGAGCACTAGACATTATTTCGTGGAAGTTTAAAAATTAGCCAATGCTTTATTTTTCTCCTTTTGTTGAAGATTGTTTTATTAGTGATTGCATTAATTGTGTAAATTATGCAAAGAAAATGGAAGAACCTGCACAAATGATGAAAGTGCTGGCCTTTTCTCAAAACATGTCTAAATATCCAAAAAAAAATATTTTATATCTTAAATTCTAAAATACATCTATTTTCTGTATATCCATTTAGGATTAACTGTTACTGAAAGTGAAATCATTAATTCTACATAAAAGTGAGCCCTAATTTATATTTTTTCAAACTTTTGCCATGCTTCATTGCAAAGTTTTATCTATGAAGTTAATCATTTATTAATTTCTTCATTACTACCTTTTTCTGGTAGATCTACATCTTCTGATGCAAACTGGAAAGTATTTCTAGTTGTGTTGTCTGCTGCAGATTACTGACATTTTTAAAACTAAGAATCATCCACATTAGAATTTCAGTGAAACTTTTCTGCATCACAATAGAAACAAAAAACGAAGCAAAAAACAAAATAGTACGATAAAGTACTATTACCAGCAGTGTTATTTTTACTCTCTACCAATCACATATGGAAAGGTTAAGGGACAGAAAGGTGTTTACATATGGTATGTACACTTGCACACCTCAATTCACTGATTAATGGCTTCATAGCTTTCTCAGAATGTATTACATCTAGTGCTAATGACACCTAGTAACAGTGCTGTTTACCATACTTACAAGTCTGAAAGTACAGTTCGTATAGTGTTTTTCTTGGCATCCCGAGAGTATATTCAATGCAAGGTAAGGATGGTTTATATACATTTACCTAACATATATTCTTGCTGAAAATGTATTTAAGGTATTATGTATCACTTTGTGGAGATTTAGGGAAGCTAATGGAGTTAATAGCTTTCTTCTGTAGATAGTACAGTTGTTTCAAGAAAAGTTGGGATAATAATTGAACTTTTATATGTGTTTGGAGGAATTTAGTAACAGTGACATCAAAATTAATCTCGGAAACTATTTGTAGTTGGTTTATTAATACTCATCATATAAACAAGTAAGTGACGAGTATTAATAAACCAACTACAAATAGTTTCTGAGATTAATTGAACTTTTGTTTGCCACTTACCATTTCCCCCACCCCTTCATGTGGTATTTACTCCTGAGCTAATGGCAACTGTCCCTTTTCCTACTTTCTTTAATAAGTAGCCCAATATTGCATATTTTATATTGTATGTGTTGTAAGAACCTGGCAAGAACCATCACAAAATGCAAGTGCACACAGAAACCGTAATATATGCTAGAGAAATCATTAAAGTACGGCAAACAATTTGAGAAGTTTCAAGGACTTTTAGAATGCATGAGGCAATACTGAGCATTAGAATTAAGTTTGCATATTTGTTCTTTGAAAATAAATAGAAACATGTTTTCAGATATTTATGAAAACAAATTGGTGGAGCATAAAATATCCAACAGAGCTGCTTAGTTTGGCTTAGAAATTTCCACAAGCAGTCAACATAAAGCATCAATTCAACAACTAGATTAGCTAGAAAAGACTGGCTGTCTCACTTTAGAAAAACACGTACAAAAATCAGAAATGACAAGCATAAATGGAATAATAGTTTCAGTGAAGTTATGAAACTATAATTTTTTCAATGATGATGAAACCACACAACAGTATGTAAGCGTGACATACTTTTAGATTTAAACAGCTAGAAACAGCAATAACATGGAAAATAAGTAAAAGTGTCACTACCATTTGTTGATTCAGTGCTACAGAAGTATATGTTCCTCTGAAGTTTATTTTCCTCATTAAGGAATGCCTCCAGCTCACTGGAGGTAGATCTTTAGGGATTGTTTGCGACAATTTTAAATGCGGTAGGTAGAAGTTCTTTTGAATGACTTCAGGATTTTGCTAAGAAGTAACAAATGATCCAATTCTTGATAACCATGACATTTGTATATTTCTGAATATTTATAGCTAATGCAAAAATATGGGCAAAATTATAGTAATCATTCTGTCACAAAGTTTCAAAATAAGGATTTAATCCATTTTAACTCCCTGAAAGTAGCATTAATTGAGTGTGTGATTTATACATACACACATGAAGAACAAAGTGAATGAAAAGATCTCTCCATATGATCTAGTAGAATTCTGTAACAAGGTGCTTATGAAAGTGGCTATTATGGAAAATGCAATTTTGGGCTATAGATAAGGAGAGTGTCCCTTTAATCCTGATATACGGCACCAGTGATTTTTGTGGCATTAATTCCATTTAGACAGACATTTCTTCACTAGAAGACGAGTCATCAGTTGGAGATCATTTGCAACTGTCCTAAGGATAGATTAAAATTGTGACAGAACAGGAAAAAAGAATGGTTTTCAGATGAAATTTCTGGTCCATAAAATGCACACAATAACTGCTGTTACAAAAAGCAACTTGAGTTATATTTCTCCAATTCCAAAACCATATAAATATATATATATATATATATATATATATATATATATATATATATATAATATACACTATACTAAATATATGTTATAAAATGAAAAAGCTAAAAGATTTATAAATGCTATTAAAAGCCACTGAAGTGAAGAGTAAGAAAGGAAAATGTAGAGAACTACTTTAATATTACTGTGAAAAGAAAATCACACAAAAGGAAACTTTGATTTGATGAGAAGCAGTGGACAATATGAATCTTGAATGTACTGCAGATGTGGGTTCAATTTGTGGGGAGTTATGTCATGGTAGAGAGTTATGGCAGAAAGTGTAATTTCTAGTAACCAGTAATGCTCAATGCAGCGACTGGACATGCCAAACAACTATAAATTTATAAATGACACATGCTGCCATTAAAATAAGAACTGTTGTCTTTTTTTTTTTTTTAAACAAATTGCAAACTTTATTCTTAGAATCACATTTGGATGTTTAAAAAGTACATTAGCTAAACTTATATGTGCATAGCAATGATTACATGTTTTTGCAATATTAAACATGATTTAAGAAGGCCTTTTTTTTTTTGTAATTTTTGCACTTGTATAGCATTGTCTAATACAGTGGATTATAACATGCATTTCACCTATAATAAACTAGGTTTCCTTATAGTAAATTTTCTACTAAAATGCAACATGAGCTAGATGCATTGGTCAGTTTCACGAAGGCTTGAAAACTGTCATACCTAATAATGTAGTCTATATGAATATTTTTCTTTAGGTGCAAGCAGCTCTCCCACCATATTTTTAAGAATATTTGCCTTTGTTAAAATTACATTACAAAAATTGCTTTCACTCTTATGTTTCTATACATGTGACAAAAAACATTAAAAAATATCTCATATTTCTCAACCTGTGCTAATTGTTATTATATTAAAATATTACATGAATAATTAAAACATTTTATAATGAAATTATTAAAGTGTAAAACTTTATTCTGAGCCAAATTTCCTCATCACTAGCTCTATAGTGAAATATTAAGTTATGGATCTAATGTCTATTAATAAAGATTGTTAATTAAATCCCTAATTTATCATGCCTGCTGTGAAAAGTTTAACTTCAGCCCAGAACTGTGTTAGCTAAGTCTCAACTCTGATCATGCATGTAGCAGTGAAGAAATGAGATAGGAATATTTGTTTCATTTTAAACACCAAGTAGTAAGAGTAGGTATCATAATACTAGTAATGAAATTCAACAGCAATGGACTACAACTACTTTCAGGAAACTATGCCAATGAAATAAAGCAAAGTATTACCAAGCCTTAAAATAAATATGTATGGACAAATTTTGCTATACAAGTTTCAATATTATTATTTAAGATAAATATTATATTGCTCCAATGTTATTCATAAGTGAAATAGACTTCTGTAAGGCTGTTTCCAGATTAATCTATTCTCAACTAAAAGCAATCATTTTATAACCAAAGTAAAATATATAACAGAAACAAAAATAGATTTTCTCTTTTGTCAATATACTCTTCCTTTCTCCCTTTTATAATCATTTCCTCCTCTAAATACTGGCACTGTTATACTTTCAACATGTATCTAGGTAAGTGGAATTACAATGAATTCCTACGTTTGCATAATAATGGTAACTCAGTCTAGAACTACCAGAGGAGCCTATTCAGATTAAATTTCCTTAACGTCTGTTCATGCTTAATCTAAATTATATGGCAGTATGCATATATCAACTGTAACATTATGTTATGGCTATCACTTTCATTGATACTTATATCAATCTTAAAACTATACTACGTTATTTTCACCATTCTCAGTAACATTCTTACTTCGATGACTTTTGTACAGTGACTGAAGTGGTACATGAAGTAGCTCTACCAGCTGTGGGAAGTTTGGTTCTGAAATAAAAGCATTCCTGTTTTAGAAAATGCTATCACACTTAAGTTTATCTTACCAACATTTGTCACAGCAATAAATGATGTGCAAACTAAAACCCAAAAATGCTCGTCTACCCTTTTATGTCAAAATATAACTTATTAGTAATTCAACTTTTATGGTTCAAATTACCATTTCATATGGAGAAGTTAATAACTTTCCCTACCAATTACAAATGTGTGTGTATACCTTACATAACTGCATTAATTAACAATTTGATGTACTGCACACACATAACTTTCTTTATTCTTATAAAATTATTCCTATACATACTTATTCCTCTATCTGCTTCATATTAACCAAAATAAATATTAACTTGTTGCTTATTTTCTTGTAGACATTGCCGAAAACTTAAGTGACACTCAACTCTTTAAAGAGCTGGTTGTTATGTGATGCCTTTGAAATTCTGTACTTCTGCATGGCCAAGAGTTAAAAAAATGAATAATAGTTTCCCATTTGAACAAAAAAATAAGTATTAGAAATTTCAAACAAATAATACAGAATATATATAGTCAACATGAAAAATTCAATGCCCTGGCCGGGATTTGAACCACAGATCTCCTGGTTTCCTTCCAGCTGCTCTAACCCATTGAGCTACCGTGGCCAAATGCCGTCCTGACATTAAATTCTCCATTTGACTGTATATGTCCCCTGTAAACCACTAGGGGCTCTTGCATTTGAGATGCACCGTTTGTGGCAACTTACTATCATAAGTAATTGAGTCCCAGGCTTCATCATTTAACTCATTATTTTAGTTAATTGATGGAAATGAATCATTTCTTCACACTAGCCGTATACAGGCTAAGGTTTTTGATAGGGTCAACATTAAAAATTCAATGCCCTGGCCAGGATTTGATTGATCATCTCACGGAGAAAATTCTTTCTGCTGCAGAACAGTCTATTCCACGTTCGACCACCCTCCCCAGTCGATTTCCTGTCCCATGGTGGATGAAAGACTGTGGGAATGCTATTCGTGCTCGTAAATGTGCTCTAAGGGTATTCCAATGACACCCTACCCTAAGTAACCTAATTGAGTACAAGAAAGCGCGTGCAAAGTCTAGGTAAATCATTAAGGATAGCAAAAAGACCTCAAGGAACAATTTTGTATCTTCTTTTAACAGACGTACATCTTCCTCTGTTGTATGGGATAAATTAAGGCGCATGGCCAGAAAATCCACCCGCTTGCCAATCGCAGGTCTGAAAACATCTGCAGGAGTTGTTGTTAATCCGTTTGACGTGGCTAACACCTTTGGCTGTGCTTTCGCTCAAGTGTCTAGCTCAAATAATTATGCCCCTGAGTTCATCTTAATTAAGAATCAGGTAGAATCCCAAGGTTTCGTGTTTAGTTCCAGAAACCTTGAAGATTATAACCACCTCTTCACCTTGGCAGAGTTAGAACACGCTTTTTCATCTTCGCGGCTGTCAGCACCAGGACCAGACGGAATCCACGTTCAAATGTTATAACATCTCTCACCTGAAGGTAAGGCATTCCTGCTCGAGGTCTATAACCGTGTTTGGGTTGATGTCACGTTTCCTGACAACTGGCGAGAAGCCACCATTATACCTAACTTGAAAGCTGGCAATTTAAACGTCACCTCCCTTCTAGCTACCATCCTATTTCCCTCACCAGCTGCGTGTGCAAGATGATGGAACGCATGATAAATGGGCGGTTGGTAATGTGGCTGCAAATGCACAACCTACTGAGTAACATCCAGTGTGGTTTTCGACGACGCCGTTCAACAGTGGATCATCTTGTGTCGACAAGGATTATGAACAGATTCCTTAAGATCTGTAAAACCGTCGGAATATTTTTTGACCTTGAAAAGGCTTATGATATGTGTTGGCGGACAGGGTTGTTACGCACTCTGCACACCTGGAATATATGTGGATGCCTACCACTCTTCCTTCAGGAATTCTTGAAAGACTACGTTTTCCTAGTAAGGGTTGGCTCGGTTGTTTTGAATCTTTTTGTTCAACAGAACGGTGTACCACAGGGATTGGTACTAAATGTTACGTTGTTTGCTATCGCGATTGATTCTATCTCGAAGTGTGTACCTCCGGGGGTCTCGTCATGCCTATTTGTAGATGACTTTGCCGTCTACTGTACATCTCAACACACACCGTTTTACCACCTTAGACAACCTTAACAATTGGAGTTTAAAAAACGGCTTCCGATCCTCTGCTGAGAAAACAATCTGTGTAAACTTC
Source organism: Mantis religiosa (assembly GCA_030765055.1). Classification (NCBI taxonomy): domain Eukaryota; kingdom Metazoa; phylum Arthropoda; class Insecta; order Mantodea; family Mantidae; genus Mantis; species Mantis religiosa. Next base: position 97,727,806 of record CM060949.1, read on the forward strand.
TGGCGCCGTCAGATTACCTCCAAGGCTCCATTTAGGCGCTGATCTATTTACCTTTTGCAGATGAGACAAGGTTCCTCAGATTGATATTTGATAGAAAACTTAGTTGGTCGTCGCATATGCTGTCAAGAAACTTCTGCTAATGGGCAAGGTGTCACTACAGTTATGAAGTATATCTCCTTGAAAAGCATATAAAAAGAGAGTGACTTTAAGGCATATTTAAGTGCTTTACTGTGTTGCATGGCATACATGTGGTATAGCTAAGGCATAAGTAAAAGTAAAACCCAAAACCATAAGCAAATCTTGGAAGCAAATACTCCCGAATATTACATAAAGTGGAAGATGTCCAACTTTAAGCACATAATCTAATTTATGCATTAAAAGTTGCATCCAGGGCAAAAATTTCAACAGTGAGAATCTTGAACAGGGAGTACTGGTCGATTAGATTTTAGGAGCTGAAGAATTTTGGCATGTGTACAGGCTGAGAAAAGTGATGGTTTACCCAAATCTGTTGATGATTCCAAGACAGCATGTCATTCAGTAGTTCTGGAAGGGCAGCCAATTATAGATAACTTCAAACAACAAAAAGATTTCTGCTGCTTAACAAATTAATGTTTCATAAATTAAGAAGTATGACACAAAAAGGAATGCAATTCTGTAAAAGAAAAGTTGATGTAATGCTTTATTTTTTTAGTCGGATTTGAAAGATCTTACTCATGTTGTGTATAAATAGAGCAGAGTTAAGTATAAATAGCATACGTTTGGTGGAAGTACTACTATAAATAATAGCTCCTTGCTGAACACATTATGCTAATCGAGATATCTTCTAGAAAATGGCAAGTTAAAATAAGAAATATTTGCACTGTAATATGCAGCTATATTAGTATGTATAGTTGAAATATACATACCTTACATTAGTACATACTATAGGGGTTATGGTGATTTTTTAATTAACCACTGTTTTGCTTTATCCACAGTAGTATTCTCCTTTATTGTAACATATAATCAAGTTACTAAACTTAGGCAAGTGAGTCAACCTTGTATATATTTTTCCCCACTTACAAGTTTTTTATGAAGACTAGTTTCTGGGGAATTCTCCCCTATCGTCAGTTCTGTGGTTGACTGATGATGCATCCGGTGTCTGCATCTGGCTTGGTGTTGTGCTGCCATTTAACGTCCTGGTAAGTTTGATGACGTCATCTACCGCGGGAATTTCAAAATTCATCAAGAGGTCCTGTTTTTTCGTAATAAATATGTTTTCCCAAATCTGTAGTTCCAGAGGTTTCTTTGCCTGTTTGATCAGTTCTATTTCTTGTTTTATGTTGTGATTCTCAGACCAAAAGTGATGTGCTACGGCCGACTTGTCCATTTGTTTGAATTTAATATTTCTGAAGTGTTCTTTCATTCTTGTTCCTAGATTCCTTTTGGTCTTACCAATGTATATCTTGTCACAATCCTGGCAACTCATTTGGTAAATGCCTGATAATTGAGTTTTCGGTGTGCTATTTTTTAGAGGGTGGTTTAGTAAGTTGCGGATGTTGTGTTTGTTTTGAGGGGCTAATTTTATGTTGAAGCTCTTAAATATCTTTTCAAATTTTTTGAAGTATTTTGGATGAAATGTAAATTTTCCATATCTGGTGTTTGGGTTTTCTAGTTTTTTTAATGTAGTAATGTCCCTTAAGATTTTGTTTCTTTTGTGTCTGTAGATCAGTTTTTTGATGAAATTTGTGTTATAGTTGTTCAGTTCGGCAACCTGGTGTATGTGAGCGTACTCCTGTTCATATTCTGTTTTTGTTAGTAGAATGTTATTAATCTGTGAACTAAACTATGGAATACTGCATATTGATGTTGTACTGGGTTGAATGGGTTGCATTTAATGTAATTGTCAACATGTGTTGCTTTTCGCTATATTCCAAATTGTAATCCTGTTGGTGTTCTAATGATTTTCAAATCTAGAAAAGGTAGCCATTCATCCTGCTCTACTTCAATGGTGAAAACTATGGATTTTTCCTGTAGGTTTAGCAACTTTATAGCATCCTCGGTTAGTCTTCTAGGGACTATCGCAAACACATCGTCGACATATCTATGCCAACATTTGAAAATATGTGGAAAGGCTTTAGTAATGTGTGTTTCCAAATTACTCATGAACAGATTAGCTAGTAATGGTGAAAGAGGGTTACCCATGGCCAAGCCTGCTGTTTGTTGGAAGATCTTGCTGGAGAACGTGAAGCTGTTTTGTTCAATACATAGGGTGGTTAATTTGATGTATTCCTCTATTTTATCATCCGCAACGTTGCTTTTGGATAACCAGCCTTTCATCAATTTTGGAATTTTTTCTACTGGTATGCCCGTGAATAGAGATCTGATATCAAAGGACACCATCACTTCTTCAGTTTTTATAATTGTGTTTTCAATTTTCTTTACTAAATCAAATGAATTGTTTATGCTTAGAGATTCAAACTTTTCAAACTTGTCAAATTCTTCCACCAACCATTTTGCCAGTTTGTAAGTCGGGGCATCTATATTGTTAATAATGGGTCGCAAGCTGTTGTCTGTCTTGTGAATCTTAGGTAGGCAGTATAATTTTGGCAAATTAGGGTTGTTTACAATTATGCTATTTTTCATCTTATGTGGCACTACGGTATTTTCTTTAATTGCTTTTTTGGTGGTTTCTATGTATTTCCTTAATGGGTTTTTGGTTAGGGTTGTATATTCTGGATTTTGTAGTAGATGTTCGACTCGCTGGTTGTAATCATTTCGGTCCATAATGACTACCGTGTTTCCTTTGTCTGCTTTCAGATATAAAACTGGTTTTTGGTTCAATGTTTGAATAGTTTCTTTATAGTTATTTTCCTGTCCGAATGTCATCCCCTTGAGAATTTCTAAGCATTTTGATTTAACTAATGTTTTTTCGCTACCATTTTCCAAAAAGTTCAAGGTTATGGTGACGTCAGCGATGTAATCGTCTAAATTGCCCGAGTTGCCGACACAAGTTTTAAAACCTTTGTTTAGAAATTTTAACTCTTTTTCGGTGAAAGTTTGGGAAGAGATGTTGACTGCCTTCTGCATAAAAATCACCCGCTTCAGCCTGGAGCCAGCATGTGACTGCATCTTTGAGCTCTTCGTCGTCATCAAACCGCTGGGACCCGAGCCATGTCTTCATATGCATGAAGAGGTGATAATCGCTTGGCACCAGATCTGGACTGTAAGAAGGATGGTTGACAACGTCCAACTTGAAGGACTCAAGAAGGGCTGTTGTTCTGCGAGCAGAGTGAGGACGGGCGTTATCATGCAAAAAACCAATACCGGAAGTCAGCATACCACGGCATTTGTTCTGTATAGCCCGTCGTAATTTTTTTAGTGTTTCACGGTACATGTCTTGATTAATGGTCGTCCCACGTTCCATGAATTCAACCAAAAACACCCCTTTTGCATCCCAAAACACCGTTGCCATCAATTTTCGGGCAGAAAAATCTTGCCGGGCTTTTATTGGTTTGGTAGGCAAATTTGAATGTGCCCACATCTTTGATTGTTCTTTTGTCTCAGGGTTCTTGTACTTAATCCAGGTTTCGTCCCCGGTCACGATTCTGTTTAACAATGGTTCACCTTCGTCCGCATAACGTGACAGAAAGTCTAATGCAGAGACCATTCTTTGAGTTTTGTGGGGGTCGGTAAGAATTTTGGGCACCCATCGTGCACAGAACTTACGGTAACCCAATCTTGCTGTCACTATCTCGTACAAGAGAGTCTTAGAAATCTGTGGAAAATCAGTAGACAACTCCGACATTGTGAAACGTCGGTTTTCACGAACTTTTGCATCAACTGTCTGAACGAGTTCGTCCGTCACCAATGATGGTCTACCACTCCTCTCTTCATCATGAACGTTTTCTTGTCCACTTTTAAATAAACGTACCCATTCACGGACCACTCCTTCACTCATAACTCTTGGTGTACACGGCACAAATCTCACGATGAATAGCTGCTGCAGAATATCCTTTGGCTGTAAAAAACCTTATAACAGCACGCACTTCACATTTGGCGGGATTTTCTATTGCAGCACACATTTCAAACGGCCACAAACACTAAACTAGTGCAGATACGATGTTCACTCGACCACGGCTTGATGCCGACTGACCTGCTGAGTGCGTGAATGCACAGTTGGCGTCGCTACTCCCCCCACTACCCGCACTGTGACCAATCGGAGGTTACTTTCTGAACGGCCCTCGTATTAGCAAATCTGAATCGAAATAACTTTAGATATTTTTCACTTCATTACTTTGAACACAAGTCTATCTCTGGCTTTCTATGTAAATGTATATGCAGTGTACTAATTATGTCATTAGAAAAAAGAGTTGAAAGTTGTTTAGAAGAGAGGAAAAAAAAGAAAAAAAGAGGAACTTACCATTTTCAGGAGATATAAAGCCATGTCTTATGAGAAAGTCTATCACAACAGGACAGCTTGTTGTTTTAAACTCTGAAGAAAATACTTTCTCCAATGCATCCTATAAATTAAAGATAAAGATAAATATTAGGCAGAAACACATATGGATAGAAGAAAAAATAGAAATAATATAAATTTAAAAGCTTTTCTTTCATATTATAACTTTTACTTTTACAGAATGTCACAAAATTAGACTAAGAAACTTTAGGAGTTGATAGATAACATTATTTTAAACTGATGGAAATAATCATTTCTTTCACACTAGCCGTATGTAGGCTAAGGTTTGAATGAGTAGAGCCAGTCTGAAAAAATTCAATGCCATAGCCAGAATTTGAACCACGGATCTCCCGCTCTCCATGCGGTTGCTCTAAACCACTGAGCTACTATGGCCAACGTGCCGATATGACATTAAATTCTCCAACTGACTTGTATATTTTCTGGTAAACCACTAGGGGTTTTCATATGCTATGATACCTTCAATTTACCTAAAATAAAAGCATAGTGGTTTAACTACGAAGACTAGGACATAAGTATTTACAGCAAAGTAAGCTGCCAAAAAAGGTGCGTATCTCATAGCATATGAAATCCCCTAGTGGTCTACCAGGAAACATACGAGTCAGTTGGAGAATTTAATGTCATACAGGCACATTGGCCATAGTAGCTCAGTGGTTTAGAGCAACCGCATGGAGAGCGGGAGATCCGTGATTTAAATCCTGGCTATGGCATTGAATTTTTCAGTCTGGCTCTACTCATTCAAATGATTTTAAACGTTTTTTGTTAAGGAAAGTTTTTGGATGAGGTGCTTCGTTTAAGTGCTAGATGAGTTATATATGTCAAAGCAAATGATGACATTTGTGATTAAGAGAAAGAGGACATCAGTGTGCCAACTCTGACATACTCTCGCAAAGACAGTAACCATTTCTCTGATTTCACCAGCTGTGCAGGTTATTCTTGCCACAATGTCCTCTTCAGATTCAACAGGTGTTTCATATACAGGTGTTTCAGGTCTTCATGTGCCCCCAGAAAAAAGTCAAATGTCAGATGATTGAGCAGGATGGCTCAGGCGGTTTCGTCTGTGGCCTGCATTCGGGAGCCCCGGGTTCGATTCCAGTGGCTGATCTACCTGACCCATGGGTTTTTCAGGGGTTTTCCTGAGTCGCCAGGCAAATGCTGGGTAGGTTAATTACATCTTCCGAATTTCCTGTCCCTCCATTTCATCTTCCCTATCATTTCATATCAACTCTCATCTGGTGGTCACTTTCAGGGTAGAAGTGTCAACGGGTGTCTCGGGGCTGTTGTGATTCCTTGGCCCTCTGCCTTTTCTCACCTCATCCTTCCTCCCAGGGATGCCCCACTTGGGACTTAGGTACAATAAACCACAGGTTTCAGTGCTGAATCCTGTAAGATGATGTACTTCAGCACCAAAGTGAGCTTTCCCATCACTTTGAAGCCACTGTGTCCTGTTTGACATGAAGGGGGAAGGTTTTCCATTAGATCAGGCAAAACTTCTTGCAGAAATAATAATTAATTGCAAGCATTAAGTTGGGCTGGCAAAATGTATGGTCCTATAAGTTATCCACAATCCTGACCCACACATTAGTATCAAATCTCAGATGATATGATCTTTGAAATGTAGCATGGGATTTTCGAAGGCCGAAACGTATGAATTCTGACAGTTAATTAACTGCTCATGTGTGAAAATTGCTTCATGTATGAAAATGACATGGGATGCAAAGAGTACATCGTTTTCAATTTTTTCCAGATAGCAATGATAAAATTGCTGTTGCAGAAGATAGTCTTCAGGCCTCATTGCATGGGCCTTTTCAATCTGAAAAGGGTGCAACAACATTTCCTGCAGAATTTTTCCTCCAGTGCTATGACTTAAGTGCAATTATTATTGAGTAATGACATGAGTACTAGCTGCAAGATTGTTATCAAAGCACCACAACACATCTTCCTTGTTCTCAGGAGTCTGTAGAGAATGTGGTCGTCCTTGACATTCTGCTCATCTATCCAAAGAGAAATGGCTGGTGTCTTTGCGAGAGTATGGCAGAATATGCTGATGCATATTTTGATACAGTGCTGATGCACTCTTTGTGTTAATCACAATGGGCATGCTTCCAAAATTTGCTTTGACATTAACTCGTCCAGCATTTAAATGAAGCACAGCGCCAAAGACTTTCCTTAGTGAAAAGTATTTAAATTAATGTTATCTACCAGCTCCCAAAGTTTGTCGGACTAATTTTGGGACACTCTGTATAACCTCAATTTAAACCCTGACACTAAATTTAAACAAGGCTATCACAATACATTTTGGAAAGAAAACAAAATAGATTTTTCACAGTACTTTAGAACAAATAAATGCAACATTTGCCACTTCCCAGAAGAATATGTTAAAATAGACATATAAAAAAGTAAACTCAAGATAAGCCTAGTTGACTAAAAATTACTAGTAAACATTGCTTTATTTTGATAAGTAATAAGGTATTTACAATTGCAGATTCCAACATTTAACTGATTTAGTGCATATGCAAAACATTAATATGTCTACATGCATGTACATGTGAAGTTCATGCTTTTTATTTATGTACCAGCATTGCATGAAACAGATGTGGAGTCTCACTAACTGGAAAGTATTACATGTACTTTGTTATGTAGCGAAAGCTAGAAGTATATATGAATAAACATTATCTCTGAACTTTATTCTCATATTGGTTACAAATGTACTGATTTTGCAATAATTGTTTATTATAATTTGCTTTATAATGCATTATTAAAATTGCAGTAAAGTACCACAGATTTGTCTTATAGCAAATAAGTCTTTTATTCTATGTATAACAAAACTGAAATTTATTTCAGAAAACAATGCTACTGCATTCACATTACACAATTTAATACTACTCTGTATTCATTTCAAAGCTATGCAATAAGTAAAAAAAATGGCTGTTAGTTTGGTTGTATGCATTGTAGATGAATGCTGAAACATACGTGTCTCATAATTGGGCCAATCTGAAAAAGGTCTAAATTCTTAGCACATTTTTTTTAAACTACTTAAATTTTAATTTGTAAAACAAGTGGTAGAATCTTATGTTTTCCATTCATAACATATTTATTAATTTTGTCACTGAAACACAAAAACATTATTCTTAATGAGTAAGGACTATGTACAATTAAGTACAAAATTAATATAATTTTTTATTAAACTAGTACTCCATGCTCCATATATTGCTAGTGTTTACATAGAACATGTTTTGCTGGGCCTTCCTGACATCCTCAGCTAATGCTGACTGTTGAATTTTGATTTGATGAACTACTTGGAAGCGATAGGGGTGTCTCTGTTGGTGTGCTGATGAACTTGAAGTTTGGGTTCTCTTCAAAGATGTTGATATTGAAGAGTTTTCAAGTTCATCAAGACACCAACAGAGATGTTCCTATTGCCACCAAGGAGTTCACCAAATTGAAATTCAACAGTTGACATTAGCTGAGGATGTGAGGAAGATTCTAATGAAAAGCACCTTAGGTAAACATTAGCAATATATGGAGCATGGAGTACTAGTTCGATTCAAAATTAGATTACAAATAAATTACTCGTTTTGTTTTCAAAATAATGCCATATCAGTAAGAATTATAAAGTGAAAAACTACACCAAATATTTAGTTCACTTAATATTGGATGTGCAAACCTTGTCTTATTTTTCAATTATGAGTGGTGTTGGCATGATAATGTTTACACATCTTGGAGTTCTGCATCATAGATTGGCTGAATACATATATAAAGACCAAACTAAAGTACACCTCTCCTTACCTAAAGAGAGATATTGGCATGATGTATTGGCTGAATGCATAAAGGCAAAACTAAAGTAGATCTCTCCTTACATTAGTGAACATTGCTAGATTCTCAATATATCAGACAGCAAGAACACTTGAAGCCTCTTTATCTACTGCTACAAGGTGAGTGCAGTTATCGAGGGAAGGGACTGTTCATCCTTGACCCGAACAAGAACACTGCACTTTTAGAAGAGGCAGACAGCAATCTTTCCTGCATGTGTCAATAATTAGAAATAATTCTAACTTCTCTAGGTTGAATTGCAAAGGCCTGAGTCTTTGAATACAGCAGGGTTGTTTGCTAAATTAGCAGCTAAGATGCTTTGTCTTATAGGTAATCATAGATTATGTTACTTTATATTTGCAGAAGAAAAACTTATCCATAGCTGGAATAGGGTTACATTCATTAATGAGAAGACATTTTAATCTACAGATGGAGGAAAATAAAAATTGTCTACCTACCCAGAAGAAAATATTGTGAACAAAATACATGGCACAAATAGATTGCCAAGGTTGTCTATATCGTGTTGGGGTTGGATGTCATGAGATGGTCTAAGTATTTTGTGGCAACTTGATAGCACATTAAATAGCCAGCATTTTGAAGATATCCTCGAAAACATCATGATTCCTTCTGTAAAGGACTAGCTATCCCAAAGTAAAGATTGAATTCTAGCACCCTGTCCACACAAGCAAGCAGGTTTCAAACTGCTCTCACAAAGTTAAGATATCACTGCCCTCCTTGCTAACCCATAGAAATAGGGCAGTAATAGAAGCAGGAGTATTAGGCATCCAATATGAAGTTAATTTCTATTTTATTTTGATTTTTCATTTAGGAATATAGTATTGTCATGAAAAAATGGGAGCATGCCAAGGATAAATATGTCAGTCAAACCATTACACCAGAAGAGGGGAAAAAAGCAACATCCAAGGTAGTTACTAGCTGATGTCAATGTCATAAAGATGGAAGCAGGAGTTGCAGTGTTACCGGAGAAATTTGCTCTAGACCATTCAAATTCGGAAATTAGGAGCATTCTACTTTCAGAATCTTCTTGCCACTACCAACAGGGAATAAAAGATCATGAGCTCAGGGTAGTGTATTACAGTCAAATTTTAAGTTGACCTGCAGGAGGGAGTACACTCCAGCTCCATAGCAATTATCATCAGTCTGCAGGCAGTGTGTGCAGTGCAAAGAAACAGTTCATCAGTGAATATCAGTGCTGTGTAAGTTGGCAAGTAGAGCAGTATAAAAGAGAAGCATGTGTGCATCAGAGAAATTATAGTACATGTAACAGACATAGGAAACATTAAAGAAATGTATTTATGCTGTGAATTTTTTAAACAAAAGAAAAAGAAAGAAAAAGAGAGAGGGTGATTATAAGTTAGCATTGGGCTAACGATTTTGTCTAATAAAGTGAATTAAGTTGGACTTCCCTTGTCATTTTTGTCATAATATTTAATATTTAGTTTTAAAATAAAAGGGAAAGCATTTTGTTCTGCCTTAAAATCAAAAAGGCCTTAGCAATTGGAAATTGTATTATACATGCAATGAATATTTATACTCAGGATGCAAACCTTGGTAGACCTCGATGATATACACCTACTTACAACTGTTCGACAGTCAAGTGTATATTCAGTAACTGGGACTCAATGTGAAAATCAACAAGAGAACAAAACTATAAACATATGTCCTGAGAAACAATTCTGAACTGGCTGTGGAAATGATTTGTATTTCCGACAGATATATGCTTTGAAAGTCTGCTCAGTTATTTCAGTTCTGTCAGAATTCATTAATATGATGATGATGATGATAATAATTAATAATAATAATAATAATAATAATAATAATAATAATAATAATAATAATAATAATAATAATAATAATAATAATAATAATAATAATAATAATAATAATAATAATAAAGAGGGGAAAAAGAAAGACATATTTTCCATAAAGTACATTTTCCCTTCTTATACAGCATATTTGCTAAAATCCAGAAAATTATAAAATATCAAATTTTCCATACTACTTCTTTTCCTTTCTTCTACTGTTGTGGTATAATATAAAGCTTTTTATTTACTTAGTTTTACACACAATATAAGCATTTTACCCCCATTCTATTTCATCCTCTGAAATGTATATATACATGTTATGGGACTTGTCATTTAGTAATATTTTGATATTACATAAAAATTGCTTATCAGCTGTATGAAATATAATTTATAACAAAGATTTACTTCTACATTTACATACTATTTTATGTTATAATGCAGTTATTAGAGACAATGTCTATTTTAAAATGTTACTGTACTTCAATGATATACAAAATGTTTAGACAATTACTGAGAAAACTAATTTTGTTCACAAAAAGTCATTGCAAATTAGAACCTGAAAATGTGCCTTTTACACTCACTATAATCTATCTCCACCTAGTTTAAGGCTGCTGTACACATCTGGGTGGAAAGAGAGACAGACACAGAGATATTGGTACAGAAAATGGTTAAGCTGTTGATTGGTTTAGTGAAGGTAATGGGCGTTTTCTTTTATTTGCATGCGTATGATAAACCCCTACTTTAAGGACAGCACTCTAAGTAGTTTTCTGCTCACTGCTCTGCACGAGCTAATTTCGGGGAGAGAAAAGCGTGTAAATGTTTTGATTCTTATAAACGTAATAGTCCCACATTTTATCTTTCTGCTTCACATACCACATAGATGTGTTTTGTATAATATATACAGATTAGACAGAAGACAGGTGAAATTATACATGCTATTACTTATTTTGTTAAATTAAGCTGCATTTTAGTTAATTACTAAAGGACACTGCTATTATATAATTTTTTTGCATTCCTATACGAGGCAGCTCTCTCGCACTGAGGTCTGTATTGTGTTGAATGCTGATTAAGATGTTTGTGTATAGTGTGGAGTTACTTCTGATATTTAACACTGTATTTCCTGTATATCTCGCGTACCTTACAAACCCAAGAATGCTTATGATTATGCAATTTAAAATCAGTAATTTTTTCACCATGGAGCAGGCCGGTGCTTCAGCCAAAATGAAACATAATCGAGGCAAACCTTTACAAAGTGGCAAAAATGAATGACTGCTGATTCCAGGTTTCTTTCTTTAGAAATTAGTGCTGCTATATATACTGCTAGTGTTACAAAACTTATGTGCGTGCATGTAGCATCTAACACGTGGTGAGTTGAATCAGCTCCGCCTTGTTGTTTACAGTAGGATTAAACTAACGTGAGATAGAGTATAAGAACTTCAATGTGTTTGTCAACTGTTTATATTCTAGAATATAATAGATTATTTTCTATATTCTATTTGTTTTTCTCTGGTACCAAAACAGAACTTAAACAAGCTAATCAATATGTCATATAAATTAAGTTCTCTTATTTTATATTTTGAATAAGTGTTAGGTACATAGTCCCAACCTGGTTCAGATACAAGACCTTATTGAAAGTATTGCTCTCAACTCCGTACAATGTACAATTACTTACTCTTGCAGGAAGAAGTTCAAATGCCTCCACCTCTCCATCACTGTTGTTAGGAACAAAGTCTACTGGTAATTCTAGGTCGTAAACAAACTCTGTGTTTGGAAAAAGTCCACGTTCACTTTCAAAGAAAAATCTGGAAAATAGAATGTACAAACTTTCTATGATTAATGCCATTTAGAACAACCTAACTAAATCATATCACTTAATCATAGTCATACTTGTAGACTCTAAATATTATTTTTAATAATAATAATAATAATAATAATAATAATAATAATAATAATAATAATAATAATAATAATAATAATAATAATAATAATAATAATAGAGCAACAAATAAACAATAACATAGGGAGGATAATAAAACGGTTTCTTTTGTCTAGATGACAAAAATCTTATCATACTTTTTTATTACCATTAATAGAAAAAATCACCCTTTTCTAATTTAATGTGTAGCTTAGGATCAATGAGGACAATCGCAATTTAGAACAAGGGAGATGTGGCAAGCACATCGGATTTAGTTTGGTAGGCCTGGTGATTCAGGGATGGTACCCTTGAACTAGAAGACAAAACTCTCAGATCTGGCTGATGCATTGGATCTAGAAAGTAAGAGAGAAGGGTAGCAGATTGTAAAATACTTAGCTGCCATAAATGGGCCTTTTTAATATTCAAATCTTGAGAAGAAAAGAGCATGTGTGCCTGCCACCTCAACCTCACTGTAAAGTTGAAATATAGCTGTTCATTTGTTCTTTTTTTTATTAAAGATGAAGTTCTTTTGTTATAGAAGTGCATTAAATTTGACAAAATTTCTTTATTTTGGGTGTATTCCTTTTTTTCCTGGTACACCTTTAGTCATACATGCTTATTAGTGCAACCAGCGCTTAGTTACAATGATCATAAATAGGAAAAATCAAAAGAACCTATTCAATTAGTGTATGGTTATGATAAGATTTCGTACAAATCACAAAAACAAAACATCAGCATGAATAACAACTTTGAATACATGTCATAATCAACAGGAGTCTTGTTGGATCACAGAAAGGGTAAGTACAGGAAATATGTATTTACCACTGCTTAGTTCTCGGTACCAGAGTAATATGTATAACAATCTCAAATTTCAAAACATCTTCAAGGTAAAGTTAGCACATTTTCCTTTCTTCCAAACTGGGGTAAAAGTTTTTAATAATTGGCTACATCTAAGGTCACAACTCTATGCCTTTCATTATATCTAGTTCTTTGTTTAAATTTTAATGATTAATGCTATGAATGGTAACCTAACATCACAAGCCTTCTAAAGTTCAATCTTTGTGTGGAGATTTTAAAGGTTGTATGCAATGGTTAGACAATAGAGGTTCTTGAACATACACAAGTGTGACGCAACAAAACTTCAACATGAAGAAAACTTCACTGTTAATGCTTTTATTTGTAATATTTAAAGCCTTATGCTTCACTGAGGGATTACCTGTATCCCTTACTTTTCCCTACAAAATCCTTCCTCCGCCCCTGCTTACTTCCCCCCTTCATAACTCTTGCTTCTAACTATCCTCAACCATTTATCTTTCATTTTACCAAGAAATCTTCCTACATTTTTATTCCTATTCTGTTGCTTCCCTGTTCTTATATGACTACATTCTTATATGACTATATAAGAGTTCAGTTTTTCTGGTTTTCATAAAAAAAAAATTCAACATAAGTGTGTTTGGAGGAATTTAGTATCAGTGATTTCCAAATTAACTCGTAATGCTATTTGTAGTCGGATTTTCATACGACACAAAGATTTTGATTTTTGAAAATGGGAGCAACAACTGCCAAAACTAGACCTTCAAAAAATCAAAATGTAAGTGACATAGTGTGAAAAAAAGACTACAAATAGTTTAATCAGATAATGCAACATGTTTAAAACTTGGGTTTGATTGAAATGTTCAGTAAGACCATTGAACCCAGGATGGAACTTCATCCTGCAGGAATACTTTACAAGCCAATAAATCTACTCACTTGGGGGTGCTACTTTTAAGCATATTTAAAAACCATCAGTTGGGGCTGGATTTGAACCCACAATCTTGGATTAATAGACCAGTACCCACTGACATTTGTGTGTAGTCTGTATAAGCTTTTGAAGCATAATGTGCCAAAAAAAAAAGAGCAGAAGTCAAGGAGTCCTTTAATTGTTGAAAAGCTTCTGTTAATCTGGGCTCCATACAAATTCATGATTTTTCTCTAGTTAACTGAATGAGGGGATGTGCAATTTCAGCATAATCTTCTACAACATTCTGCAGAAACTAAAAGGTCCAAAGACTTTAATAACATCTAAAATATTACTATAATTTTGGGTCGAACTAGTACTCAATGTTCCATTTATTGCTAGTGTTTCCTAGAACTCATTTTGTTAGGACCTTCCTAACATCCTCAGCTAATGTCGCCTATAAATGGAGCATTGAGTATTAGTTCGACTCAAAATTATATTAATTTTGGGCTTCATTGTACCATAGTCCTTGCAGGAATCTAGAATATTGTTAGACTGACGCAAATTTTAAATCACTGTATGCTTATCAGTTTCTGGAGAGTTCCTTGAAACTTCAAAACCTTAACCTTGTTCATTGCAAAGAAACATTTTCCAGATTTTAGTTTAAAATTAAATCCCTCTAGCCTTTTGAAAACTGCTTCCAAATTGTCTAAAAGTTCCTCAAATGATTTAACCCTTTCACCGATATGGACGTCATATGACGTCCAAGATAAAATGCCCCAAACTGATATGGACGTGTATAGATGTCCTGCGCATACATGCATTTAATGCTCATTTAATGCCAATTATTTTAATCTTCTTATTTTACAATAAATTTAAATTAGTTCTATAAGGGATGTAAACATACCCTTAAAGGTTTCTTTTTGAATTGTACACCTCCAAATCTCGATAAACACCCAAGGGCACATCTGCAGATTCACACCAAATAATATTGGTTTCCTTGCAAATGTCTTTTTCGCAACACACTAGACATTTTCGAAATGGTTGCGACTTTTTTGGTTGTGGGTGGTATCCTTTTAGGAAAGTGTTTTCTCTCAAGTATGAGGGGTGATGTCGTGGTGAATTTCTTACCCCCTGTATAAAGAGGCCTCTGAGTATTATAATACTCAATTAGGTTACGAGCTCTTTATACTCGCAACTACAGGAAGGTAAATGTCTTGCATGAATTTACAGCTCTGAAAATTACTAAACAATTGTGCATGGTTACATCCAGTGGTATTAAAATACTTTTTTTTTTTACCATTTAACTGTTTTTCGTAAAGAGGGATAGCTAGTTATAGGTGATCCACATCACCCATATTTGACCCGCCATTTCCCCAAACAATGGAGTAGCTAACATGCCATCTGTAGACCAGTACACGTCACTGCTACCTATATCCTAAACATCTTCATAATCGCACAACAAATATTCCAGATTTTCTACAGTAATATTAGAAGCCTGTATACATCATATACAAGGTAATTTATTTGCTACATTACGGGGATAAGCCATGGTGACGTTCATTTAGCTCTTGATAGCTATAAGAAATCACTCTGAACACAGAGAGAGTATAAATAACTAAAATACTGAGCGAAAACAGCTGCATAAGACTACCAGAAACTTTGGTTGAGAAACACTGTAATAACAGATGCTGACAGGAAGTTTTCTTTCCAGTGTAATGCAACATATACTTGTATGACTATCGCTTGGTATAGCATAAATAAACTAAACTTGAACCGGAGAAGTCGCTTGCGTAGCTATACATACATACATTCGTTCGTATACACACAAAACAAAATGATTCAAATATTAGGCACGTTTGGCACAAAGAATGGCTTTTGCTACAGTGAAACAAAAAAGTGAAATTTGAACGATTTATCACTGTAGTCTCCACTTTTTGTTACTGTAGATGTATACTGCCTTTAATGGGTTTTAAACCAGTTTTTGTTTCATTTAAATAACTTAATAAATACGGAAGATATGGAATTGTATTTATGATGCATTTTTACAGCATTTAACAATTTAAATGTCTTGTTCTGTTTGTTGGGTATCCGTTTCCGGCCCCTGAAGGGTTTAAATGCCCATCGGTGAAGCGGTTAACAAAGACCAACATATCTAAATATTTCAAAAGCCTTGTTGAAGTTTAGATTACCTAACAGCTTATCTACAGAGTAAATATAAAATATAGGGGCATTTGAAAGATCAATTAATCTATGAAAAACAAATTGACAACAATACAGTACACTTTAGCAATGATCACTTGAAAATATGATGAAAGCAAATCCAAAGAACTGCAACCATGCAGCTTAAGGTAAGGTAGCTCAAAAAATTATGTGATTAGCAAAGGATATAACAAAATCACTGTAACATTATTAAGTTGTCAGTAGTATACATAGACACAAGTTGGGTGGCATAAATAAAAGCAAGCATTAGCTCATTTCTCAATAATTCCATGCAAATGTTTTCTGGCCTTGATTGCCAGAATGATATGATATGGTAAAATCTAGCACTGTTGGCTTTTAGTAGCCTTTGCTTGTTATTTCTTATAAACAAAAATAATTCTTTTCGTTATTAAAGCCATTGTCAATTGCCAGGATTGTATTAGCACTGCCACTGTGACAGAATTTTATCCTGCAAGAGTTCTTTTACGTGCCATTAAACTACCAACATGGAGCTGTTTCTTTGAAGCACACTTAAAAGTCATCAATGTGGGCTGAATTTAAGTCTGCAATCTTGGGATCAGTAGGAAAGCACCTAACCAACTGAGCCACCCAGACAATCTAGCTATTTCATAGGTGTATTTGTAGTATAAAAATTGAAAGAAGCGAAGAGACAGTAAAGCACAAGTGAAAATAAAAGTGAATTGAAGATATTGACACACTGCTTCACTCACATTGTTTTTCACAGGACATGTTTCAAGTAACATCTCTTGAAACATGTCCTGTGAAAAACAGTGTGAGTGAAACAATGTGTCAATATCTTCTTGATTCACTTTTATTTTATATCTGTAGTACCTCAGCTTGCTAACTGAAATTTAGTAACATGGCGATTCCTGAGTGGAAAATAAAAACATGCTGTTTCATTCATATGAATTTCTCTACTCAGTCTTCCTACAAACAATTATTACAAAATCTTATTCTTGATATCTAATTCTGCTTAAGATAAACTTTCACTATGTATTTACCAGTGGCGTATGCTGGGATTGTGACTGGGGCTATCACTAGGCCTACCAGATCTGGACAATAAGGGATTGTTGATTAAATGCTAGCTTCACAAACAGTGCATTTAAATCAACTTTTCTTGAAAGAAGCTGTTAAAACAATTAAAAACCATATGGTGATGTATGCCGATAACACCTCATTGATATTAAAAAAAAAACCAATTTCACCACATCTGTTTATATATACATGCATTCCAGCTGTCTTTCTTTATGGGTAAACTGCATTGTGACACTATCAAAAAACAGTTCCTCGCTATGTCTTCTCAATGAAAAAAGAATGTCTTTTTCCACTGTTAGAAGAGCCATGTTGCTCAGACAAATTTGTCCTTGTGTTGCACGGAAATAAGATTTTATTTTTATTATTTGAAGCAGAAGGTTAGAAACAGTGATGTACTTTCAAAAGATTTTATTTGTTTCAAGGCTGAAAAACTCCTTTCTGCACTTGAAGTCGTAAAAGGAAATGTTAATCAGTTCACATAGTTTATAAACTTCACTGTACAAAACATCAAGTCCATTTGATTTCATACAATTTGCAATGGTTTGAATGGACTTGTAAGAAAATTCTTGAAGTGAATATAACACCTTCAGTTCATTTTTCAAATAGAGTATATCAAAATAGGAAACATGGAATCAAATCTTAATTTAGTTTGAGTTACTAATGTGTCCAGAACTTCACAGAAAATCCTTAAGTACGAAGAATGGGTTTGAACTTCATGATAGTTTCTCTTTCTAGGTCTTTCTTCATTCTCTTCATCAGAAACACTCATAGTTTCCGACCATATTTCTTCATATCCAGTATTTCTAATACTTGCAGTGTGGTAATAAATTTGTGAACTTTTTCCTACAGTAACAGATGTCCATGCTCTTGTTTTGTAAAAGGCCAAAAAGAATATCTGAAAATGCAAAAGCTTTACTGAACATAATCAAGAAAAAGTTGGTTCGAGTCTTTGAGAGCAATCGCACAAAGCCATGTTAACTTCTTCGCTAGACCAGTCCCCAGGTTCCTCTTCCAATGAAATAAAGAAACTGATGACTTCTATAATGATGAACTGTGCTTATATGACTGGAAACAAAATCCCATCGTGTAGGTGCAACACTTGGCATTTTCTTTTCAGTAAAGGCTTTAAGAGCATCTGCACGTGAAGTGGAATGTGAGAAAAAAGCAGGTAAACCATTAAGAGAAACAAAGAATTGTCTGGTTTTGAAAGTCAATATGAAAAATTCAATGCCATGGCCGGGATTTGAACCACAGATCTCCTGGTTTCCGTTCAGTCACTTCTAACCCATTGAGCTACCATGGCCAATGTGCCGTCCTGACATTAAATTCTCCATTTGACTCATATATTTCCCCGGTAGACCACTAGGGGCTCTCACATTTGAATGAAATGAAATGTGTAGTGTTTAACGCCCACTTTTACTACATATGGCACTGAAGGCGATGACAATGATGATACATGAGATAAAGATGGAGCACCGGTGGAACACTGTTTGTAACGACTTACAATGTAAGTACTTAAGTTCCAGGCTTCATCATTTAACTCTTATTACTTTAATTAATTGATGGAAATTAATTAGCCGTATATAGGCTAAGGTTTTTGATAGAATCAACATGAAAAATTCAATACCACGGTCGGGATTTGAACCACGGATCTCCTGGTTTCCGTCCAGTCGCTTCTAACCCATTGAGCTACCATGGCCAACACGCCGTCCTGACATTAAATTCTCCATTTGACTCATATATTTCCCCGGTAGACCACTAGGGGCTCTCACATTCGAGATACACCATTTGTGGCGACTTACTATCGTAAGTACTTGAGTCCCAGGCTTCAACATTTAACTCTTACTATTTTAATTATTTAATTAATTGATGGAAATTAATCATTTCTTCACACACATAGTAAGTCGCCACAAATGGTGTATCTCAAATGTGAAAGCCCCTAATGGTCTACCAGAAAAATATATGAGTCAAATGGAGAATTTAATGTCAGGACGGCACGTTGGCCATGGTAGCTCAATGGGTTAGAAGTGACTGGACGGAAACCAGGAGATCTGTGGTTCAAATCCCGGCCATGGCATTGAATTTTTCATGTTGACTCTATCAAAAACCTTAGCCTATACATGGCTAGTGTGAAGAAATGATTAATTTCCATTAATTAATTAAAATTGTCTGGTTTCCTTTATAAAATTCACAGATTGGGAAAGTATTAGAATTCTGTGGCTATAGCAGTGAATGAAGGTAGCAGCTGGATACTCAGTTTTAATTCAAGTATGAAGTCCAGAAACATGTCCGGCTATTACTGCAGCACAATCGAAGTTTCAGCAACAAAATTTTTTGAACATCCTAAATCATTTATGGTCTTTTTTATATATTCAAATAAACCACTGTCTGTTCGATCAGAACTCACATCAGTGAAATGTAGAAATCATTCTTTGCAATTACCTTCGTCAACATGGCGTGGAATAGCAGACATTTGACTTCTGTTGGTGACATCAGTCGTTTCATCGAGCATGAGTCCAACAAAACTAGCCTTATCAATATCTGATTTAATCTTATCTCCAACAACACTGGCATTGATTAGGTCATTCTGTATAAGAGCCGAGGTGCCTTTGAAAACGGTAGCTGTCTTTAGATGCTGAGACACTGCCGCATCATAATTAGCCAGAAATTGTAGCAATCTATATAATTGCCTTTATTTAATGACTCCTCACTTTCATCGTGGCCTCTAAATTAACATTCCTGTTTTGCAAGAAGAAGCACTGTATCAATATTTTCAGTATATTTCTATTTTCCTTAACCTTTTGATTGTGCAAACTGTCAGCATGTTTCTTTTGGTAATTCAATGCATGGCCTACCCGTTGAGTGCCAAAATTTTTAATGCCATGAAAGATTTTATATGCCTTGATCTTTTATGTTTATCCAAAACTGTGATTAAATAAGCTAAATTTGTGAAACCTGTAGTATTCCAGGGTGTTTTCTCAGTTGCAAACAACAAGCATGACCAGCATGAGCCAGACAGCCAGTCATACTTATCATAATTACTTATACTAAAAATACCTTTTATAGGGGTTCTTATTTTTTTTCTGCAAGTGCGGAAGAGCTGGAGTAGGCCTTCCCTGTTTTATCACTATCTTCAATTTACATTTACAATTGCACATTTTGCTATATAATATTAACTATCTCAGGCTAGTTCAATCCTGCTGTAAACAACAAGGCAGAGCTGACTTAACTTGCCACGTGTTAGACGCTACATGCACAATCATAAGTTTTGCAACACTAGCAGTATATAGGTATAGCAGCGCTAACTTCTAGACAATAAATAAATACAGTTGGGTTACACATTAACTTATTAAATCTATGAGTTTGTTCATTTCTGAAAAAATAATAATGAACTTTACTGCATATAGCACTTTTCATAAAATCATCGTACTCCTCCACATGCTGTTTGCATTTACGCGATTTTCCCAGTGTTCTTAGAGTTCCGGATGCTTGCTGTTCCATTCTAACACTATTTACACTACTTGCAGAAACACCAAGGAGATCAACAGCTTCTTTCTCAATATTATTAATAGACGATTCCGGGTTTCTTTCTTTAAGCACTGCAAAACAACATGCGATCATTCATCTCTTGCCGCTTTTTAAAGGTTTGCCTTGATTGTGTTTCATTTTGGCTGAAGCACCAGCCTGCTCCATGATGATTTTAAATTGCACATACATAAGTGTTCTTGGGCTTGTGAGGTACATGAGATGTACAGGAAATACAGTGTTAAATATCAGAAGTAACTCCACACTATACACAAAAACATCTTAATCAGCATTCAACACAATACAGACCTTGGTAAGAGAGAGCTGCCTGGTATAGGAATGCAAAAATATATAATAGCAGTGTCTTCTAGTAATTGTTAAATATAATGCAGCTTAATTTAACATAATAAGTTAATAGGGTGTATAATTTCACCTTCTTCTGTCTAATCTGTATATAGTATACAGAACACATCTATGTGGTATGTGAAGCAGAAAGATCAAATGTAGGGCTATTATGTTTATAAGAATTAAAACATTTGCATACTTTTCTCTCTCTGAAATTACCTTGTGCAGAGCAGTGATCACAAAACTACTTCGAGTTCTGCACATAAAGGAGGGGTTTATTGTACGCATGCAAATAAAAGAAAATGTCCATTAACTTTGCTAAACCAATCAACAGCTTAACTGATTTCTGTCCCAATATCTCTGTCTCTATTCGCACCCAGATGTTTACAGCAGGATCAAACTAGGTTGAGATAGATTATAGTACATAAAGCGACAGTCAGAGTTTTAAACAGTGTGGATGCTTTGAAATTCCATGCTCTTTGCATAACCACAAGGAAAAAAATGGAGGAGGAATGATTTCGCCTTTGCTAAAAATATAAGTATTTGAAAATTCTGCTAAAAATATAAGTATTTGAAAAATATTTTTTTGTAGCAAGAAGTGCAATCACATTCAGACTGAAGGACTTTAGAGGCTATTTAAGTTAATTGATGAAAATTATTCATTTCTTCACACTAGCCGTATACAGGCTAAGGTATTGGATTGACAGAGTCGACATGAAAAATTCAGAGGCTATTCTTTAATTCAAGAATACATTCGGCTTGAAGAATCTTAAACATGAAACTAACAGTTTTTTTGGTGGGGGGAGGGGTCCTGTCACTGAGCAGTGCTCTAGGACATTGAACATGTCATACAGAAAACTACCTCACCAAATCAACATAAATTATTTTAACTACCACCACCATACATCAAAGCATGCTTCCTCTTTGTTTTTATCACCACCACCAAACATATAACATCAATAACATTTGACTGAAAGAAAACATTTTAACAACAACACAATATTATACAATTACTCATAACCAATATACTGAACACAGCACCTAATCGACATACAGGATTAAAAAGGAAAGGATATTAGATTTAAAACAGTCATGCACAAACATATCACATAATCCAAGAAAATAGGACAATTATTTGTTTATGGAGATAATACCTAAAACCAATACACTGATATACTACATTCCACATATAGCACAGGACACTTTAATGATCATCCATAAATTCCTGTACTAAGTAATAGGCCTCTCTGCATAGTCTGACACATTCATAACATACTCCTTTCTGGAAACAAGTTAGTCTAGCACTGGCTTTGTGTATGTCCATTCTTTGTCTAATATCTATACTATGTACATTTACATTTTGCGAAAAGTAGTCTTGATTTTTGATATGGAAAGACATACGGATAAAGATATATTCACAGGGTTTTCGTATAAATAGTAGTATTAAAGATCCAAGCATAATGGCACTAATTTTATACAATAAACTGCCAAATTCTGTAAAGCAAGCTATGTCAGAAAATACGTTTAAAAAGGAGCTTAAGATTTACTTAATAAACAAGGCACTGTACACGATTGATGAATTGTAATTCTATTGGCATATGTATTCTAAGTTATATAGTTCAAGAGGTCCCGAGTTCGAATCTCGGTCAGGGCGAGTTACCTGGATAAGGTTTTGTCCGGGGTTTTCCCTTATCCTGAAAGACGAATGTTGGGTAACTGTAAGCTCCATGGACCCCGGACGCATTGAGCATCATTTCACCCATTTCATTCATCGTCCGATATGACTAAATGTTGGAGGACGTAAATTAAAAAAAAAAAAAAAAAAAAAAAATTATATATATATGTAAACATTGTAATTGTAACTGAGAATGTCAGAAACTGCTTTGCAGTCTATTGACAACAATAATAATAATAATAATAATAATAATAATAATAATAATAATAATAATAATAATAATAATAATAATAATAATAATAATAATAATAATAATAATAATAATAATAATAATAATAATAATAATAATAATAATAATTATTATTATTATTATTATTATTATTATTATTATTATTATTATTATTATTATTATTATTAACTAAAATTGTATTAGACTCCATATTAATTTGTAATATTTTCAACAATATTGTAATTCATATTTATATTTTTGAAAATTATTGTCTGTATTTTTCACGATGCCATGAGTCTGGTTGACTCCTGAGGCAGATAGATAAATAAAAAACAAGGAAGTGTTAAAATGTTCAGCCTTTGAAACAGACCTTTACATGAGCTATAAGTAGATGCCACATTGCTCTGATGGCTCTTTTCTGTAATACAAATACTCGCTTACTCTCCACAGAGCTACTTTAGAATATCAAACTATATCTCATTATTGAACAAAAATATGCATAGAATACCTGTTTTAATGTCTGAATTACACAAAAAGAGTTCACCTTAAGTTTTGGGCTGTGCTACTCTCTGTCTTTCTCTCTCTCAATTCAATTCAATTTATTCATCCTTCAAATTTCCATACAAGTTTGTGGACACGTCAAAACAAAAATATTTACAAAATTTAAGTACAAAATTTAAATACCAAAATTACAAAAAACATGTATAAGAGTAAATGCCAAAATATAATAATATAACTTAACTTTCCAAATATTCTTGAATAGAATAAAAACATGCTTCACTTAAAAATTTATGTAGTTTCAATTTAAAAATCTTTTGGTTGTCAATCTGTTTTAAATAAAGAGGTAACATATTGTACAGTAGGGTACCACTATAAGTGAAGAAATGTTTGTAAAACGTGGTATTATGACTAAGTGCTGTTAGGTTTGAATTGTTTCTTGTATCATGCTGGTGTGTCACTGCATATGTTTTAAAGCAATTTAAACTAGCTTTTACATGTAAAAGAACTTTGTATATGTATAAACATGGCAGGGTTATAATTTTCAGTTCCTTAAAATACACTCTATAGCTCACATGTGCAGGTTGGTTCACTATTATTCTTATGGCTCTTTTTTTGCATTCGAAAAACCTTTTCTGACATATTTGAATTACCCCAAAAGATGATACCATAATTCATAAGGGATGAAAATATGCAAAATATGCCATTCAGACTGTCGTTACGTCTGCTATCATTTTTAATGTTTTTAAAGCACAGCACTGCTTACTTAACTTTTTAGTCAAATCTTCTATATGTACAGTCCAATCCAAGTTTTGATTTAACCACAAACCTAAAATTGTTGTATCTTTTACATATGAAATGTTGATGTCATCCAAATTAAGGTCAGGGAAAGTAATACTTCTATTTACTTTATGCCAAAAACCTATCACTACTGTTTTATCTTTGTTAAAAATAAGTCTGTTTTGATCAAGCCATGGCATAATAGTTTCATTAATTTCATTTAAATTTTGAATTAAATTACCTTTATCATTATCTCTCTCTCTCTCTCTCTCTCTCTCTCTCTCTCTCTCTCTCTCTCTCTCTCTCTCTCTCTCTCTCTCTCTCTCTCTCTCTCCCTCTCATGCACACACATGTATACATTGTAGAAACATTTTGTCTACTTATTACAGTTTATTAATTACACAAAAATCATTCTGAATGAAGAACACATTACAGGCTATTCCAAAAAAATTCATGATCTTACTTTTTATATATCATGTAAAGATATACTTAGATCTTAATGAAAATTGTTGAAGCTACCTAAGTAAATAAAGCACTAGGAACATTTTCCCATGTAAAGATAGTTTTGGATTAATTGATGGAAATTAATTGTTCTTCCACACTAGCCATGTACAGGCTAAGGTTTTGGATAGATAGACTGGATGAAAAATTCATCCTGGACATGACATTGAATTTTTCAATATGACTCCATAAATCCTTTCATGGAAGTGTTGAAAACAGTGTTGTATAAATTAAATTAATTGGGAGTCGATTAATGACACTAAACAACACTTACTTTTAAATTTTCCCGGAACTAGTTTCAGAGACCTTCCCTCTATCTTCAGCCGGACATCGACTGGTTCTCATTGGTGTAGCTGGCAATATTTTGTCATCGGTCTCCTCTGGTGGTGGTTCGAGGAACTTGCTGAACAAATCTTTCTGGGGGATGTCGAAATTGAATACTTTGTTCCTATTTTTTGAAATAAAGATTTGTTCCCATGTGGACAGTTCTTGTTTTCCTGTTGTATGTTTTAGTAATTTTGGTTCTGGATTTATGTTGTGGTTTTTTCCCCAAAAATGCGTGGCAACTGCTGATTTTTCTAATTGTTTGTATTTTATGTTCCTAAAGTGTTCCTTTGCTCTTGTTTCTAAATTTCTTTTGGTTTTTCCAATATAAATTTGACTACAGTCACAGCATTCAATTTGATATATACCAGATGTTTTGTTAGATGGAATGGCTTCTTTGATATTTGAGCAAATTAGCTTTTTTAAGGAGAAATGGTTCACTGGAGCTAGTTGAATGTTTTGTTTTTTGAAGTCTTTTTTAAATTTATCAAAGGCCCATGGATGGTAAGTGAATTTTTTGAAGATCATTTTAGTTTCTGTAGCTGAGAGGGTTGTGGTTTCCTTTAGTAGTTTCTTCTTATTTGCTAAATTCACTTTTTGTCTACAAGTGATTTGGGAAAGTCATTTTTCTGTGCTATTTCAATAATTTTGTTGTATTCTATTTTGTATTCTTCTGCTGTGAGAGGGATGTTGACCAGTCTGTGTGCTAAACTATTAAAGATTGCCTGTTTGTGGGATCTTGGATTGTAGCCATTAGCTTTTATGTAGTTGTCTGTCTGTGTTGGTTTTCTGTAAATGCCAAAGTTTATTCTATTTTTATTTCTAATTATTTTTAGATCTAAAAATGGTAAATACTCGTCTTTTTCAACTTCTACAGTGAACTTGATGCTTTTTTCTTGAATATTTAAAAGTTTTAGAGCATCACTGATGTGTTTTTTTGGCACTATGGCAAATATGTCATCTACATATCTTTGCCAGAGTTTGAACATCCATGGGAAACCTTTAGTGATCCTTATTTCTAGTGCACTCATGTACAGATCGGCCAGGAAGGGTGATAAGGGGTTGCCCATTGCTAAACCAGAAGTTTGATGGAAATATTTTGTTTGAAACTGGAAGAAATTCCGTTCTATGCATAATTTGGTTAGTTCGATGTAATCTGAAATTTCAAGTGATGACATTCCAAGTGATTTGAGCCATTTTTCTATCAACGTTGGGATTTGTTTAACTGGTATGCTGGGAAACAGTGATTTAATGTCAAATGAGACTAGTGTGTCCTCTTCATTTAGTTCAGTATCCTTAATGTGTTCTATAAGTTCATAGGTGTTATTGATGCTTAGGCTATTGAATTTTGGAAATGAGTTGAATTTGTTTATTAGCCACTTTGCAAGTTTGTATGTTGGTGAATTTATACTGCTAACTATAGGTCTCATTGTTATGGATGGTTTGTGTATTTTGGGTAAGCCATAAAGTCTAGGTAAGGTTGGGTTATCTGGTTTAACTGTATATTTGTTTGATATTATACTTGATTTTGCTATTGTTTTTTCAAATGATTGTATGCAAGCTGTTAATGGATTTTTGTTAATGGTTTCATATTCACTGTTAGCATTTCTTCCATTTTTTCAAGGTAATCAGATTTAACCATTATGACTATTTTGTTACCTTTTCCTGCCTTGGTGTATATGACGTTTTTTTTGTTTCAATGAATGGATAATATTTTGTTTGCTCTTCTGAACGGATCTGGTTTTTATTTCTTCCAAAATATTTTCACATTGGCTTTTAAGTAGATTTTGTTTTGATACTGGTAGACACTGTGCCGAAATGTAGAGAGAGAGAGAGAGAGAGAGAGAGAGAGAGAGAGAGAGAGAGAGAGAGAGAGAGAGAGAGAGAGAGAGAGAGAGAGAGAGAGAGAGAGAGAGAGAGAGAGAGAGAGATGCTCATAACAATGCTAATGGTAATATCAATTTAGGTGTGAAATAACTATTATTATTCATTATAGGAACAAGCTGGTGACTTTTTTCCGAATACTTAGTGTTTTATGTCAAAACTTAAAATATTCTGTTCACTTTGAGTGCTTTGCTTTATTTATACATGATTTTAGTTTTCAGGCTTATTGGACTAGTGTATACTACACTGAAATAAGGAACTTTCACATAATTTTCGAACTTATGGAAGCAAACTATACTTATGTGTGTTTTGTGCAGTTAAACGAAGATCTTATCTGTTATAATATTTCAATGTATTTAAGTTCTGTAGTTCCACCTAACCCTATATGTTATTATTATATTTAATTTGCATTTATCTTACAGGTGGCTTTGAATTAACCGAAAGTACTTTACTAGTTAACTTTATTTTTCTGTAGGCATTAAGTGTGGAGTATTAAGTGAACTTGATAAAGTGAACCGAATTGTTAAATATTATTAGAGTGGATTACACTTACGAAACACATCCTGCTGGCCTGAGATTGGTCATTAGTTCCGCTGGTATAGATGCCTCCTCTGCAGCTTCCTTAATGGCTGTCTCCAGAATGCCATAACCTACAGAGAGACCTCCACCCACCTGTCAACAACATTAGGCTTTAGAGCAAGAACAATCAATCAGCTTCCTATTAATCAAGCACAAAAATATTTAAAATCAAGAGGTAGGAAACAAACATACCTCCCAAAATAAATATCAAATGAGCAATGCAATGTTGAATACATCATTTATAATGAAACAGGAAATAAGTAGGATGTAACAGCAGTAACTTCAAAATATAAAAATTGAAAGAAGCGTAAAGACAGTGAAGCACAAGTTAAAATAAAAGTGAATTGAGAAGATATCGACACATTGCTTCACTCACACTGTTTTTCAAAGGACATGTTTCAAGAGCCGATGATGGGATCAACAGATCTTGAAACATATCCTGTGAAAAACAGTACGAGTGAAGCAATGTGTCAATATCTTCTTGATTCACTTTTATTTTAGCAATAACTTCCTTGGCTGAAGTACTTGTTTGAATCAGTTTCTCTTTTTCAGGGGCCTTCCAACAAGCTACATGGTACTAAGAGAATTGCTGGCCAACATCTTAGTTTGCTAAAGCTCATGGAATTGTTCTTGTACACTGGTATATTTAAATGAAAACTTGAATGTGAGTCACTTACCTATCTCAGTAGTAGCAAGTGATGAAGTCACCTCCTCAAATATCACTAGAATGCTTATTTCACATGTCTCTTTAGACAATTTGTACAGCACTAACAATGAAGAGGGTTCCTTTTAACTTTAAAATGCAAGGATGGATTATCACAAAATAAACTCAACATATGCATAGTATATAAAATAAAAAAGTATTTCAGAAAGTGGAGTGCCATTGTTACTAAAATTAGGTAAATGAGTCAACCTTGTATATACTTTACTCCACTTACAAGTTTTTTAATGAAGACTAGTTTCTGGGAACTTCTTCCCTATCGTCAGTTCTGTGGTTGACTGATGATGCATCTGGTGTCTGCATCTTGCTTGGTGTCGTGCTGCCATCCAATGTTCTGGTAAGTTTGATGATATCTATGGCGGGAATTTCAAAATTCATCAAGAGGTCCTGTTTCTTTGTAATAAATATGTTTTCCCAAATCTGTAGTTCCAGAGGTTTCTTTGCCTGTTTGATCAGTTCTATTTCTTGTTTTATGTTGTGATTCTCAGACCAAAAGTGATGTGCTACGGCCGACTTGTCCATGTGTTTGAATTTAATATTTCTGAAGTGTTCTTTCATTCTTGTTCCTAGATTCCTTTTGGTCTTACCAATATATATATCTTATCACAATCCTGGCAGTTCATTTGGTAAATGCCTGATAATTGAGTTTTTGGTGTGCTATTTTTTAGAGGGTGGTTTAGTAAGTTGCGGATGTTGTGTTTGATCTGAGGGGCTAATTTTATGTTGAAGCTCTTAAATATCTTTTCAAATTTTTTGAAGTATTTTGGATGAAATGTAAATTTGCCATATCTGGTGTTTGGGTTTTCTAGTTTTTTTAACATAGTAATGTCCTTTAAGTTTTTCTTTCTTTTGTGTCTGTAGATCAACTTTTTGATGAAATTTGTGTTATAGTTATTCAATTCGGCAACCTGGTGTATGTGAGTGTACTCCTGTTCATATTCTGATTTTGTTAGCGGAATGTTGATTAATCTGTGAACTAAACTATGGAATACTGCATATTGATGTTGTACTGGGTTAAATGGGTTGCATTTAATGTAATTGTCAACATGTGTTGCTTTTCTGTGTATTCCAAAGTGTAATCCTGTTGGTGTTGTAATGATTTTCAAATCTAGAAAAGGAAGCCATTCATCCTGCTCTACTTCAATGGTGAAAACTATGGATTTTTTCTTGTAGGTTTAGCAACTTTATAGCGTCCTCGGTTAGTCTTCTAGGAACTAGAACTAGGTTGACTCATTTGCCTAATTTTAGTAATTTGCACAGAAGTATCTGCATAACAGTACTTCACAGTCAATTGTACTAAGGAGCAGAGAATTCACTGCATATTGTATCAAGTAAGACAACCCATTGGTTCACTGAATACAGCAGAGGGTAGGCTACATACAGGCTGTTTTCTGGATAAGACTCAATGTTCAACAAGGAATGCATGAGCTATAGTTAGGATATCTGTCTGCTATTCCTGGACTTACCATGGGAATTTGATATTACTTATCAAGGTAGATAGTTCCCTATGTATTTAATGTTCTAGTACAGCATTTACAATACCATAAACTTGCAATTAACCAAGGACCCAGGTTAGCTGAAGAAGTCTATGAAAATTGTATACATATATTTTGCATTAGTATGGTGCTAGGTACTGGTCAAAAAGTTTAATGGTACTGTAATTTCTAACTAATGAACTACCATTGGAAATTTTAATAAAAAATGAAGAGACCTGCAAGTGGTGTAATCAAAATGAACAAATGCAGCTGACTGATGATGCTATGTTGAAATGGCCATCAATTCTAACACGATTACCATGAAAATATACTCTGAGAGACTACAGATAATCAAAACTGCTATAACCTATCATTGAATAGCAAGAGGAGTCTACACCATTTGTGTACCTACATGGCTGCATTGGCATTGCATTATGTATCAAAGAGGCAAAAGAAGTTAGCCTTAAAAATGCTGAAAGACATTAAAAAGTCAATTTCTTCATTTTATATTGTAATCAGTTTATATTTGGACTGTACGAGGGGCACTACTTATATTTTGAGCCTTGCCAACCCTGAATGTTGTAAATGAAATGTGTAGTGTTTAACGCCCGCTTTTACTACATATGGCACCGCAGGCGGATGAATGTTGTAGGTGCCATCTGACATTTCCAATGCAAAGTTTGACATTGTTGAACGTATCTACTTCAGACATTTTGTCAATAGGGCATCATTTGTTTTGTTTACATTAATTTGGAAATTGTGTCTCAACAAAAGCATGGAATTAACTTGTGAAAATGTTTGTGCAATGATTTATTACCACTTTCAACATGGATTATCAAGACAAGAGTGCATCAATCAACTAACTTCCACATTTGGCGACAAAGCTCCATCCTTTGCCACAGTGAAATGCTGGTACAACAACTTTAATTGTTGTCACCATTCGCGCAAAGATTAAGTTTGTGAAGGACGTCCAAAACCAGTTGTGCTAGAAAACATTGATGCTGTGCAAAAGCTAATAATTCAAGATCGTCATGCGACATATTGGGAGACTGAAGCAACACTAGGTATTAGTTCACCAGCATATGTAAATATTGCATGATTATTTAGCCGTGAAACAGGTTTGCTCCGATTGGATTCCAAATAAATTGACGCAATCTCAAAAAGATGCTAGTGTCGACTGGTGTACAAAAATGCTCAAGAAATACAATGACGGTGCCTCAAAAGACGTATTTAAGATTGTAACAGGTGACAAATCATGGATCTACTAGTCGACCACAATATGAATGCACTTGGCGAGAAGCGTTACTAAAAGTGGCCAGAGTACCGCAGGTACAGTGCAGATAATGCAAACATCAACAATACCAAGATACTTCCAATGTGACGTGCAGATGTAGTACTTCTTTGAACCTTTTCTTATGCAGTTAAAATTCGAATAGTATAGTGACAGTACTCGCGATAAAATTGGCATGTGCTTGTTAAGAGTTTAATTACGGAAGCACCCACAAAGTTAAAAACAAGAAAAGTATCCCATTCTGATGTAAAGCATATCATATATCTGGTTATACAGTTCTGTAGACAAAAAGAGCAGGGAAAAAGGGTTACTCGTACCCCTTGAAAAAGCAGCAGTTAGGACAGCAAAAATAGTGGGAAGGTCTGGGAGAACCATCATGAACATAAAATGCTTCATCAACTCAGGTTAAGGTTACTATTTCGAGGAAAAATTGAAAAGCAGGCAGAATTATATCTTTTGATGAATTTGATAAGTGTGTTTTGTGCAGAAAATTTTTGGAGTACTATGAACAGAAAAAGGAAATTCCTACTTTGAGAAAACTCCTGAACTTCGCTAAATAATAAATAAACTTTCAGGGTGGCAAAAAAATATTTAGAAAATTATTGAAAGAAATTGGATTTCAATTTAAGAAATGCAAAAACAAACGATCTGTGCTAATGGAGAAACCACAAATAGTTGCAAAACTTGCAGAGTACTCAAGGGGTATTATTAAAAATGAAAAAGGACCACGTAAACCAGTAGTTTATACAGATGAGGCTTGGGTCTGTACTCACTAAATGCAATATCACTTAAGTACCAGGTGTTTTGACTAATACTAGTGCTGGTCAAAGAGCAATTGCACATGCAAGGGGATCCATGGGATTTATTGAGGGAACTGAATTGATTTACGATTCAAAATCAAAAGCAGCAGATAACCATGATGAAATTAAAGTGGGTAGATTATAAAAGTGGGTAGAAGAGAAATTAATATCAAATATTCTACCTGAAAGCATTGTTTTGCCATACCGTACAGGAAAATAAAGCCCCTAACACTTCATCTTGAAAGGCACAGGTTATTCATTGGCTAACACAAAAGAAAATTAAACGCCATCCGTAACTGACAAAAAATGAGCTTCTACAGATAGTGAAAATTAATTAAAAAAGTCTGTTTATTGATTTGATTTAATAATGGAACAAAGTGATTTTACAGTCTTACGCCTTCCTCCATAGCACTGTGACCTTAACCCTATAGAGCTGGAATTAAACTAAGATTGCAGCAAAGAAGAACTTCGATTACTTTGAGTAATCTGAAAGCTATGACAAGCTGCATAGCTCAAACTACACAAACTGATTGGATAGTAGCATGCAGACAAGTGAAATGAATTGAGCAAGATTTTAAGTGCCGAAATGGGTTAATGGAGGAAACAATTGAAGATATAATTATAAATGTGGGTCTAGAGAGCAGCGATGATGGCGATAAAGACTGCAATCGTGAAGAATGTTATTTTGAGAATATGAATATTGAAGCAAAAGGATGCAGTGACATGGATATAGCAGATGAAGGACAAACATTTTCAGACTTGCTTCTTCCGAGAACTAATGTGAAGACATCAGCAGGCGTGTACTGTTTTAATTGTGTGACTGTACATTCCCAGTATCGCCTTTCCCCTCACCACCCTTGCTCCACGTGGTTCCCTAAGCTTCATGTAGTAAACAAAACAGTGCTGCCCTCCTTCAAGTGCATTCATATCTTGGCCAACTAGTATGCTTATGAGCCGGAACTTATGAGCAGTCGACAGTATGGATGTTTCAAAATGAAGCAAATCCAATAAGAGTTCAAAGTATAAACTTGAAAGAAGCGTAGGGACAGTGAAGCACAAATTAATACAAAATTGAATCGAGAATATATTGACACATTGCTTCACTCACACTGTTTATTCACAGGACATGTTTCAAGAGCTCTTGCTCCTATGCTCAGCTGATACTCGACTAGTGCAAGTTGTAGTGGTTTCTTCTTTCTCCGTATTGTCAATAGATGGCGTGATGTATTTGTCAAAGATGTCCGGTGGTGGAGTTTCAAAATTCATGACTCTATGACGATTTTTGTTAATGAAGATTTTTTCCCATACGGAAAGGTCTATGGGGTGATTAACGTATTTTATTAGAGATGTTTCCAAATTGATGTCATGTCTAGTATTCAAAAAATGAAAAGCCACTGCTGATTTTTCTGTTTCACCATTTTTAATGTTTCTCATATGTTCTTTAGTTCTGATGTTAATATTTCTTTTTGTTTTTCCTATATAAATTTTAGGGCAAGTTTCACATTTGATCTCATAGATTCCTGGTTTTTCTTTGGTAGTGATTGAATTTTTGGGAGGACCTTTTAACAAATTTCTGATATTAAACCTATTTTGAGGTGCAAGAGTTATGTTGTGTTTTGAGAAGATTTTTTGGAATTTGTTATAGGCTGATGGGTGGAAGGTGAATTTTTTAAAAAAATTTTTCTCTTTTTCTCCTGTAGGTTCTAGGGTGGTGGTTTCTTTTATTTTCTTAGCTTTGTTGAGTCTGTTAACTGTTTTGTCTACTAAATTTGGGTTGAAACCATTGGATATAGCTACTTTTTTTATGTGTAGGTATTCTTCTTGATAATCTTCTCTGTTTAGTGGAAAGTTGATCATCCGAAAGATTAAACTGTTGAAAATGGAATGTTGGTGTTGTTTTGGGTTGAAACTGTTGTTCTTAATGTAATTATCTGTGTGTGTCGGTTTCCTGTAAATACCAAAAGTGAGTTTGTTGTTCATTTTTTTGATCTTGATGTCCAAAAAGGGGAGCACACCATCCTCTTCTGTTTCCAATGTAAATTTTATAGCTGGATTTTGTATATTCAAAAGTTTAAGACCATCTTGTATGAGTTTTTTAGGTACTATTGCAAAAATGTCGTCAACATAGCGATACCACACTTTGAAATAATTTGGAAAAGCTTTTGTGATATGTGTTTCAAAAGCACTCATGAATAAATCTGCCAAGAAGGGAGACAATGGGTTGCCCATAGCTAGGCCCGTTTTTTGTTTATAGATCTGTCCATTAAAGCTGAAAAAATTTTGATTGATACAAATTTCTGTAAATTGTGAAAGTTCTTCTATTTCTTCAGGTGTTATTTGTATTGATTAATATTTAGAACTTTCACAACTTACAGAAATTTGTATCAATCAAAATTTTTTCAGCTTTAATGGACAGATCTATAAACAAAAAACGGGCCTAGCTATGGGCAACCCATTGTCTCCCTTCTTGGCAGATTTATTCATGAGTGCTTTTGAAAAACATATCACAAAAGCTTTTCCAAATTATTTCAAAGTGTGGTATCGCTATGTTGACGACATTTTTGCAATAGTACCTAAAACACTCATACAAGATGGTCTTAAACTTTTGAATATACAAAATCCAGCTATAAAATTTACATTGGAAACAGAAGAGGATGGTGTGCTCCCCTTTTTGGACATCAAGATCAAAAAAATGAACAACAAACTCACTTTTGGTATCTACAGGAAACCGACACACACAGATAATTACATTAAGAACAACAGTTTCAACCCAAAACAACACCAACATGCCATTTTCAACAGTTTAATCTTTTGGATGATCAACTTTCCACTAAACAGAGAAGATTATCAAGAAGAATACCTACACATAAAAAAAGTAGCTATATCCAACGGTTTCAACCCAAATTTAGTAGACAAAACAGTTAACAGACTCAACAAAGCTAAGAAAATAAAAGAAACCACCACCCTAGAACCTACAGGAGAAAAAGAGAAAAAAATTTTTAAAAAATTCACCTTCCACCCATCAGCCTATAACAAATTCCAAAAAATCTTCTCAAAACACAACATAACTCTTGCACCTCAAAATAGGTTTAATATCAGAAATTTGTTAAAAGGTCCTCCCAAAAATTCAATCACTACCAAAGAAAAACCAGGAATCTATGAGATCAAATGTGAAACTTGCCCTAAAATTTATATAGGAAAAACAAAAAGAAATATTAACATCAGAACTAAAGAACATATGAGAAACATTAAAAATGGTGAAACAGAAAAATCAGCAGTGGCTTTTCATTTTTTGAATACTAGACATGACATCAATTTGGAAACATCTCTAATAAAATACGTTAATCACCCCATAGACCTTTCCGTATGGGAAAAAATCTTCATTAACAAAAATCGTCATAGAGTCATGAATTTTGAAACTCCACCACCGGACATCTTTGACAAATACATCACGCCATCTATTGACAATACGGAGAAAGAAGAAACCACTACAACTTGCACTAGTCGAGTATCAGCTGAGCATAGGAGCAAGAGCTCTTGAAACATGTCCTGTGAATAAACAGTGTGAGTGAAGCAATGTGTCAATATATTCTCGATTCAATTTTGTACCAATAAGAGTTGTTTGCACTCGAAGCACTTTGAAGCAAATGGTCGCCTGCTATTTTAGCAAAACTGACCATGTAGCAACAATGCCTTTAGAGGAGCGCAAAACGGTTAACGCCGAATTGTGCACAACCATTTGTTTGCTGGAAGTCTTTGGTGAAGTAAGGAAAACTAACATGAACTGTAAGATTGTTCTTCATCAATACAATAAAAACACACACACATCTCGTCTAACAACAGAGTATCTGAAGGCTCAAACAATCAAACTGATGGGTCATTCACCATCATCCACCATCATACAGTCCTGTTTTGGCACCCAATGGCTTCTTTTTGTTCCCAAACATCAAGAATAAATTGCGTAGACGATTTTCCTCGGCAGAAGAGGCTACTGATACCTTCAAAAACCATGTTTTGTGAGGTGACTCAAGAAGACTGCAATAAATGCTTTGACAAATGGTTCAAACAATATAAAAGTATATTGATCATAACAGAGAATATTTTGAAAAACATTAAAGCAATTTTCAATCAGAAATTACTTTGTTTTAATTATTAGACTCAAAATATAAATAGTGCCCTTTGTATAAAGTTACAATGGGTATTATAAGCAATTATGTGCATTAAAGAATTACTTTAGCATTTTAAGCACCGGAAATAATGATTTCTTTCACACTAGCTGTGTGTAGGCTAAGGTTTGGAAAGTAGAGTCAGATTTTAAGCACTGTTTGGTACATTTATGATCTATTTGTGTTATTAAAATTTTCCTATGTCGTCCACTCTTGATCCCAATTCAAATATTTATGTGTCAACTGTACATTTTCATTGTTTCCCATAATTGCAGAGCTATAGAGTCGGCACACATGCACACATGTCCACTGTTTCCTTGGTTTTGATAAATATTATCTTCATGCACACCCACCCACTCCCACCCACACATGCATCCATGCATGCTGCACACATGGTGTGTACAGTTCCTGTGCCATTTTCCTCTAATGTACATGGTTGTATAAATAAAAAATAAAACTGATCAAAACTTTAATTGCAAATATGTGACCACACCTTTGTTATTTAAATTTACAATTAGAATAGCGAGGTAGAGCTACAAAAGATGAGTTATTTGAGTCTTTACCACATGTAGAAAAATGATTGGTTTAACTGCAAAATGTTAAAGAACTAGATTTCAGTGCATTTATTGAAATAGTCACGAGTATACACTTGGTAACCCCACAACATTGGCATATGTTTAGAAGGAAGGTCAGGAATGTAAACTAAAACTAGCTGCTGAGATATTTTGCATCACAATAGGTCCTGTCAGTGTTTGAGATGCGTCTAATGCATTCAGAACTATGGAAGTCTTTACAAATCAAGAGTATGCTTCTTGCTGTATGATGTATCCTCTGTATGAAATATAGGGGGTGAATAAATTGAAATTGAAAAATTGCCCTTGGCAAAGCTGTCTGGAACACTCACGAAGCTCAAGACCCTCAATAAGTTTCCTAATAGGAGAATTTCAAACCCAAGAATCATAGCAAAGAGTCCAACAGAGCACATTTTGAGCACCTACTGTTTGCCAATGCAAAGAAAGTCCCTGACAGGAATGTGTCACCCTTACACAGTGCAACAAGGTCAGTAAATGTGTGTGACAGAGAATGCATGCTATACAAGGAGTAGGACCATTAAAAAAACATGTGCCCTATTCACTCAGCATGCTAAAACCAAGATAATTTATTCACAAAAGTAGAAAGCGTCAGAATGTTTTTGATGGGCTGTAACTGAACTGACCCAAGTGTCATAGAACCACCAGCCAGGATATCAGAACAGTGTCTAACCTCCCTGGCACCTCATTCCCTTAGGACTTTCTTTGCTGTGGCAAACTGTACTGTAAATAGACATCATGCTGATGTTATAGTTATTGACCATTAATAAATTTCCTTTTTGGCAAATATGTGTTGATTTAATTTTTCACGATAGAATGAGGTATTTCTGTAATTCTTTTTACTTTATGGCTTTGGACTTTTTAATCCGTTCCGCTCCAATTTGGTCTGCCCAACTTTTCTTCGGTCTTCCTTGATTTCTTGTACCTATGGGTTTATAGTTAATACATAATTTAAGTATTCTGTTATTATTCATCCTTCTAACATGTTTTTTGCATTGATTTCTACTGTTAGCAATAATATGATATATTCCTTCTACTTTTCTTTCCTAATATCTTGACTACCATTTTTGTCTTTATTTTAAGTATACCCAGCAATTGCTCTTACAAACTCCTTTTCTGTTGTCGCTTATTTTGTTAATGTCCATGTTTCTGATTCGTATATCAGAGTTGGTATTGTAATTAATAGTTGAATTTGTTATCCTTGATCAATTTATGCGTAGCTTTTTATGCAGCTTTTAGTTTTGGTCTCATAAATAGAACTGAATAGCTTAAAAGAAAAGCACATCACTCCTCACTACTGGCAGTAGCAGGTAGCTGGTAAACACACAGGCACGTGGCAAACTGCCTTTCAGCCACTGACCTAGTTTACACTTTCACCTGTTGTAGGTGTGAATGCATGCCTGACCACAAACCAAAACAAAAATATTGAGCTCTGGAATCCTACTCTGTTGCCAGACTGTGCAGATAATAATGTATTGAGTAATGTTCTACGCGTTCTCGGGCTTCGAGCCAGGTAAGAAGATGTGTGACATCGACGTTTTAGGAGTGTGCCTCTCTCCCATCTTCAGGAAGCTGGATGACTTAAGGTAGGGGGACGACCCATATATATACTGGTCACCACGGATCAATCAGCCAGCAGGCTCGTGATGGTGTAGATATAATGTGGCGGACCTCTCAGAAGACACTTCTGCTCTAGTCGCTGCTCAGTAAGCCAAATTTGTGTTTCCTAAATCTTTCTTTTTTTGAGTTTTAATGCAGGATTCCATGCAGCACTAAACTGTAGGCTGGCATCTCGGTTAAGAATGACTCTCTCTAAACTCAAAAAAGAAAGCCTTAGGAAGCACAAATTTGGCTTACTGAGCAGCAACTAGAGCAGAAGTGTCTTCTGAGAGGTCCGCCCCATTATATGTAAACCATCGCGAGCCTGCTTGCTATTGATTCACGTCACCTCGGCGACCGGTATATATATGGGTCGTCCCCCTACCTTAAGTCATCCAGCATCCTGAAGATGAGAGAGATACATGCTGCTGAAATATCCATGTCACAACATCTTCTTACCTGGCTTGAAGACTGAGGACGTCTAGAACATATACGCCGCCAGGAAAGATTCAGCTCATATTTCGTATTCAGTAATCTTCAACTATATAATTTTTCAAGATAAAATTGTTATGAGACTTAATTATTTGCCATATTTGGATCTCCCAGCTGGTGAAATCTGCACACTCATATCCCTAACATTCTCTATTATGTAAGGTGATAAACATAGTATTTATTTTAGTATTAACTTTAGATGAAGCCAATATTAGGTTACGTGACACTGTTAAGCTAGTGGCATTGAGAGACTTGGTTTTGAAATTGTATAATTGTACCTATAATCGCTTACGTGCTCTTATTTTGAAACTTAACCTAAGATTATTTTCTGGTTTTGAAAAGTTTCAAAACATCTTTCTTTCTTCCTTCTTTTTTGAACTTCTATTGTAAAGTATGTATTTCACCCCTTTAAGAAGATATATTGTTGCAACATTTTATTGACTGAAAAAGCTACTGTTAACATTTTGCTTGGATTTATCTACTATGCACATACTAAGTTTGAATTAAAATATTTTTATCTTTTTAAATTACAATTTTCTTTTATTAATTTCCCTTTATTACTTTCATTTTCAAAGGTATAACGCACCATAAATTGCAAACACTACAGAGATATTAAAAGCAATACTTGAAAGGATGGTACAAATAAATGAAGAGCTTTTCAATTTATGAAATATGTATAGCTCCCCACAGGGCTCCCCATTTAAGAGGACATATATGCATTTTGGGGTGAGACCTGGAGATCCGTGGTTCAAATCCTGGCTATGGCATTGAATTTTTCAATCTCTACCTATTCAAATATGACCTTATGATGCTTCTTTAAGGGTGTATACCAAACAGCAATATGCTGCACACTAAAAGCATGAGGTATGCAAACGCATTCAGGCATGAACAGTTCTCTCACAATGAATAATGCTGCATTTGACAATGGCAGAACAGGTACACAAAATATAGGCACAAGGAGGTCACTCCTTGCACTAGTCGAAGTAGGAGGTTTGTCTGCTTCTGAAGTAGCAATTCGTATTATAGTCCCTGTATCTACAGCACATGGAATTATGCAGGGAAGGGATTGGATGCTGTCGTCCTCATTGAAGAAGAATATGTGTGATGACTCCTAAAATGGATAAAGCAAGCCTTTCCATACTCCTAAAATGAAGGCCAATTCGCATTTCTCTGGATAAACTCAAACAGCTGTGTGACGTTAAATGATGCAGGATTTCATGCATGAACAGCAGCTAAAATCATCACAGATTCTTTCACCTTGCGACTGCAGAGGGCAGTTTCATATGCTGAGGGTTCATACACGCAATATTAGTTTATTTTTTGCATTTTATTTTAGAAATCTTTATTTACACATACCTTTCTGGTTATTTAACATGAGTGTTAATAGAATTATATTTGTGTGCATAGATAGATTCATAACTTCAATTGCCGAAGTTATATTAAATGAATATTATTTTTCTACATATCAAGTCATAAAATTAAAAAAGACAAGCAACTTGAGATTTGAGTCTAGAAACTCATGACTGGAAACGAGGCCTTGTTAACCTCTTAGCCAGCGTAACATTATTTTGTCTTTCATTCATTTAAGCATTTATTTTTAGGTCCTTTTTCTTAATTTACTTCCAGACTAGTACAGTGAATTATTGTCTAAAACAGAGTCAAGATTTTGCGGTTGTAGTTTAGTGCAAAAATTTCATAAAATACTGCTAAGGCTCATGAACAATGAACAATCTTTTCTTGCTTTGACAGTCACTTTTATACTAAAAATCAGCTCTTTTCTGTAAAACACTGTAATAATACATGTTATGCCTAGATAAACCTCTGAGTCACAATTTTGAAGAATTTTGATTTACAGTCTGATTTTTAAAAGAAGATGCGTGAAAGTCATCTATTTCTCCACGTGAGGTGCTGCTATATTGCCTAGAACTAAGTTACGCATACTCCCCTCTTTACCCTCTCAACACACGAAATATAAACAAGCGTTGGAGGTTATCACATCTCAACAAAAACAGGCATATTTAATCTGTATTAGCCTACTTTAGGAACAAAAATAAGTTGTTCACAAGTCTTCACATGTGTGCATTCGTTTAAATAATTTTTATACTATGTAATTAATATTCTATACTTACCATTATTGTTGCTATGCATTGTAAATTCCTGCACTACTGCGGTAAGTAATTTCTTCATAGCAACATATAGGCGAAGTATATTCTAAAATCTAACATTTATCTTCAATTATATTTATTAATATTTTATTTAATATCTTAAATACTAAAATTCAGATTAATATAAATACACAGTGCAAAAAATGGTATGCAATACACATGTTGTAAGCACATAACGCATTCTCGGAAAATGAAAAAAAAAAAAGAAAAAAGAAAAAGAAATAGATGCAAGCACCTTGTTTTTTCAAACCTTTCTTCATTCCATATAAAGTCTTACCACATTAGTATCGCAATATATTATTATTAACAAATATGTCAATTGCCATGTTCATATCAATGCCGCTGATATGCCGAAATTTTGACCCATAGGCATTCTTTTACATGCAAGCATATCGACTGACATGGGGCTGTCGCTTTTGGTTGAAAGGAACAAGGTGTTCATTGATAAGGAGCAAACTCTCGTCTTCCTGTTCAAAGAATTCCCTAAGAGAACATACAAATTCTCTAGCTTGTTATGCAATGTAACACCCTGCCCGTAAGCTGATCTTTGCTTTGGGCCATGAATCCTCGGTCTACCTCTAATCCTACTGCCACTATGTCTTGCTTCAAAACAACGTACTTTAATTTTGCTTTCACAAAGTAGGCTAACAATACACAATGCAACTAAACATTCAAACAAACTCTTGTTTCCCGCAAAAAAAAACTAGCGATAGCTAACCTGAGGAGTATGTGATTTGCCAGTGTAAGCAATCTGGCAACCTTTGTTCACATTTTCATAGCAGCGACCTTCCCCTCTTACCCTTTGCGTACCTTGCTTGATGACCTTCACGTATCTTCTTTTAAAAATCAGACTGTATAAATAGTGGGTTTCAGTCAATACTTGTTGCTAATTTAGTTAAAAGCATTGGTGAAATCAAAAGTAATCAAAAGTAATAAATAAACCAACTACAAATAGTTTCTGAGATTAATCAAAAGTAATTTTGAATCAACACTGAGATTTGCACAGAACTTACCGTTCTTATGATATGGAAAGTCTAATATGGTTAATCTTGCAATTATGTGAAATAAATACTAAGAACATGAAATATGGAATACACACCATATTGTCCCACTTCCCAGGCCATGTTTGTTTTGTTGAAGAACGTTGCTGCAGCCAAATACATAGTCCTTTCTCAGGATGCATTACATAACCATTTAT
This sequence comes from Mantis religiosa, assembly GCA_030765055.1. Taxonomy (NCBI): domain Eukaryota; kingdom Metazoa; phylum Arthropoda; class Insecta; order Mantodea; family Mantidae; genus Mantis; species Mantis religiosa. The sequence goes on from CM060949.1 coordinate 97,769,625, forward strand.
GTCAACTCCATAATTTCTGATACCAAATAGGCCTATGAGAAAGAATAAATACAATAAGAATTAAGACTAAACAAAATATTTGAAATTTGAAGCTTTAGGATCACATTTATTATTCTATCTTTTCAAAAAACTGATAAAGCAAGCATATAAACATGCCGTGCTCTAAGCTTGAAGCTGGAAGTTGTAATTAGAATCTTATATTTTAATCCATTTAAAGGTCAGCATTGTAATTAGTTATAACAGCATTATATTTATTTCAATGCTTAAGTGCATGTAATTTCTTAATTATACACTACCGCTTACAAAACATACTTAAATGTTGGTACAAATCCTGAACTGAAACAAATATTTCAATTATAACACAATTCTATTGAACATTTATCCTCAATCATTAATTCGGTTAATTTCAACAATCACAGCATAGAAGTGCTGTCAAGCAGAAAACCTTATTGGTCTGGAGTTCATTTCTGCAAAGTCAAATCAGACTGCCCATTGGTTTATTGTATGTCCTTATTCACCATAAGAATTTTTTTACAAATTCATGGCTTTGTCAATTTTTAAACAAGGAATACAGATATTGAAAACTGGTTTAAACAATAACATGAATACAAATAATACCTATATATACAGAGGCAACATTACAATGTAAGTCAAATATACAAAGGTTACAGATTAACATATAGATTCACAATTCCACCAGGTTGTAGAGACTAATTCAGATATGTATACAGATATATAAAAATTATTCAGAGAATGTATAAACAATAATTTATGTATCAGATTCAGATTTATTCTGGCATTTGCAACATTGTTTACAAAGCATTGTCAAAAAATAATACTAAAATTACATTTTTACAGTTCAAAAATAAAAACAAATAAATCTATTTACAGATTATTAGCAGTTCTAGATATACAAAATAGATTCATAACAAATTTTAATAAACAAGGTCACTCTTCCATTTTGTATTCGTCAATTGAGTAAAAAGCGTTTTTCACTAGGTAAGTCTTTATTGCGGAAATTTTCTTCACTTCATTTATTGCCTTGATAGAGTGAGGTAAATGATTGTATAAATTTTTTGCAGTACTTTCAATACATTTGGCAGCTAATGTTCCCCTGAACCTATTTCTAAAGTAGTTAATGATATGTACAGCCTTAAATTAGTTTCTAAAGTAATCAAAAAACTCCTGCACACTGTAGAAGGTTTGCTCAATTAAAAAGTTTTTAACTTCTTTCCTAAACTTAGTTTGAGTGCTATTGTGGATTCTATTTGTGATTTCATTATACATGTGTATGGCCTTATGCAATATGGAATTTACCTTTTTTGTTGTTCTGGCAGTCTGTATGTGTATCTCTTTACTATTTCTAGTGCTATGTGTATGAACAGTGTTGTTTATGCTAAATAAATGAATATTGTCCCTTATAAAGCACACAGTTTCTAAAATATACAGACTTGGTATATTTTTAAACAAGGAATACAGATACTGAATACTGGAAGGCTTAATATGAGCCCTTAAAATTCAGCGTAAGATATAATCTTATACGCTGCTGTGTATGTAGCACGAATACATTAAAAACATTTAATGGACTTAAACACAAATTTCTTCCCAACTTCGCAATGTTACCTATTAGCAGTCTTAAACCAGTAACAAAGTAACCAGCAACCAGCTCAGTCGGTAGAACATCTGCCTGCCGTGCAAGGGATCCTGGGCTTGATTCCCAGTTGGAGGAGGGGATTTTTTCTCCTACCAAGATGATTCCCCTATCTTCCCCAGAGTCTAGAAGTATAAATGAGAGTGCAAATGTGTGCTAGATCTAATAATTAAAAATCTGACAACATCTATGAGTTAACACCATCGCTAACAAAGTTCTTCAAAGGAGAACGGCCGCCGATATGACCATTGCAGTTAAAGGCAGGATATAAATTGGGGGAAAACAAAAGCAACAAATTGTGAAAAATGCTACATAGGTCAAACTAAAAGAAGTCTTTAACTTTTGTTTTTGTTTTGTTTTTTGGCTAACTTATTTATGAGTGCATTTGAAACAAAAGTTAAAAAGTCCTTCCCATTGATCTTCAAAGTTTGGTATAGATATGTTGACGACATCTTTGCAATTGTACCGAATAAACATTTAGAAGATACATTAAAATTACTCAATCTGCAAGAAAGGACTATAAAATTCAATATAGAAAAGGAAATCAATGGACAATTCTCTTTCTTGGATCTAAATATCATCAGGAATGACACAAAAAGAAAATTTGGAATTTACAGGAAACCAACACATTCAGAAAATTACATAAAAAATATAGCCACAACCCAATTACACAGAAACATGCAATAATAAACAGCCTTACACACAGACTAGTCAACATACCCATGGAAAAAGAAGAATATTTCAAAGAACAAAAAACAATACTACACATAGCAGAAGAAAATGGATACAACAAAAGTTTGGTGTTGAAGAAAATTAGAAAAGCTAAACTAAAGAAAACCAGTAAGGAAGCAACCACATTTACAAAAGAAACAGAAAGCAACAATATATTCAGTTCATTCACATATCACCCAAAAACATTTAATAAATTTAAAAAGATCTTCAAGGAACAAAATATCACCTTGGCACCTACTAATAGACACTCAATTTTAAAATTGCTAAATTCAAAAACAAAAGATGAAATCCCATCAGTTAACAGATCCGGAATATACCAGATAAGTTGTAAGAATTGTGAAAAATGCTACATAGGTCAAACTAAAAGAAGTCTAAAAACAAGAGTCAAAGAGCACTTTAGAAACATCAGATTGAAACAGGAAGATAAGTCAGCAGTAGCATTTCACTTTTGGAATGAAAACCACGACATTGATCCAAATCCAAAATTATTAAAAGGAGCGATAAACCAAAATAAATTGACAACATGGGAGAACATGATCATATGGAAAAATAAGGATCGCGTAATGAAGTTTGAAATCCCACCAGTAGATAATTTGACAAAGAAGTTCATAGTTCCACCACCAGAGGGAGAGCAGACAACAACAGATGCCAGTTGGAAAGAGATTGAAAATGGAGGCGAATGCCTTTGAAACTAGTCTCTCATAAATATAAACAAGTGACGAGTATTAATAAACCAACTACAAATACAGTTAAATCTCGATATACAGTTAAATCTCAACTACAAATAGTTTCTGAGATTATACCAACTTCTTTAAAAAAAAATTGAAAATGTTTACTAACCCAAGGATGGTAATTAAGTTAAGTGAAGAATATTTACTAAATATTATTTGTGTACTATATCTTGGATGCTTGTTTAACACTACTTTATTTTAATTTAACAATCATGAATTTAGCTGAGTTGCAAACATGGATTATTTATGAACTAATCATAAAAATTATAAAACTGCAGTTGTTTGGGTGATTCATGACAACTGACCATGATTGGTCACAGTAGACTCACATGAACTTCACAATTTATGAGTCAAATGAATGATTACTTGTTTTGATTTCCCTGTATTTTCCCGAAAACAGACACCCTGTTAGATAATGATTAACTTTATACATAGTCTTTACAAGGTAGCATTACACTTCAATGTTTAATTTAAATCACAGTCTAAGTTATGCAGGTTTGGAGGAATTTAGTAACAGTGACGTCCAATTTAATTGAAAAAACTATTTATAGTAAAATTTTTCAATTCACGTCCAAATATCGTTTCTGCAATCCACTCATGATAAAGTTACTTCTGAATGCATCAGCTATTTTTGCTTGTTTTATTTGTATTCTTATTTAACATAAGGTCATAACTAACAGCAGCTTTAATTTTGAGACAATCATTTGTCAGTTATAATAAAGTTTGATATTTTATTATTTCTTTTGCTTTGTTTTGACCTAAATTTTGAATTCTATACATGCATTTTTTGAAAAGCGATTGGAATTAACACTCTGAAGTAATGCAATAATTAAAAATGATGCATGAGTTGACTGAGACATTCAGTCATTTTGTCTCCACCTGAAGGCATTATCAAGAACTTATAAACTGGCTGGAATGTTGGTGCTAATGCTGATGGTTTTATTATTCACTGGTTTTAGTAGTTGGGTTTTCTGCTCTATGTTGTGGTGATGATCCCAGAAATGTGCTCCTACTGCAGATTTATCTGTTTCTTTTAGCGTGATGTTCCTAAAGAATTCTTTTAACCTGGTTCCAATGTTAGGTTTCATCTTTCCAATGTATATCCTACTGCAATTAATTCTAAAATGCCAGACTTCTTTTCCTGAAGAATTTTGTCTGTTTTGAGGTTTTTGTGTTTATTATTAGGTTTCTGATATGCTAGAACCAGGGTGAGATTAAATTCACCTGAAAATCTTTTGAAATTTTCTAGTTGCCCATGGCTATGAGAATTTTTGCATGCTTTTTTGTCCATAAAAGCTTTTAGAATGGTGATCTCATTCAACTGTTTTTGTCTACTGAACCTTTATATATTTTTGTCTACTAACTTTTTGCTGAATCCTTTTGTTGTGGCTGTTTTTATTATTTTGGTATATTCAGCATGTATTCCTTTTCATCCATCAGTATGTTATCAGTCTATGAGTTAGGCTATTGATGACTGCATGTTCGTGAAGTCTAAGGTTGAAACTATTGGCTTTGATGTAGTAGTCTGCATGTTGTCCTTACTGTAAATTGCAAATTTCAACTTGCCCTTAACTTTTTAGGTCCAGAAAAGAAAGCATGTTGTTGGATTCCATTTCCATTGTGAAACTGATGATGGGTTGCCGCAAGTTTAACAGTTTTAGGACATCAATATTGTTTTTTTTTTTTTTTTTTTTTTTTTTTTTGACTGCTGCAAATATATCATCCACATATCTGAACCAGGTTTTAAGGATGTATGGGAAGGCTGTAGCATTATGAATTTCGAAGTGGCTCATGATTAGGTTGGCCAGGAAAGGCAATAATGAGTTGCCAGTTACTAGTCCAAATTGTTGTTGGTATTGCTTCCCTTGGAATTGAGAAAAAAAATTTCACCCTCATAAAATTAACTGCTTCAAAACAATGTTAATTAATAAGCTTAAAACTCTTGGTCAAATGAATCTTTATTGCTACAGCTGCTGATATTGAATATCAACGTATCCAGACTTTGAAATCAGCTTTAGTCGAAAAAATGGGCAGTAATAGAAAAATCCACCCCATTTTAGTTAATTGATGGAAATTAATCATTTCTCCACACTAGCCGTATATAGGCTAAGGTTTTTGATGGATAGAGTCAACATGAAAAATTCAATGCCAGGAGATCCGTGGTTCAAATCCCGGCCATGGCATTGAATTTTTCATGTTAACTCTATCCATCCACCCTATTACTCATTTGAGAACAAATTACTAAGGAATTTAAACATCAATAAGCAGAAATACATCGTAAGCAGCTTAAAAAGGGCATGTACTAATATGCTAAGACAAAACATCACATCAAATAAATAACTGTAGTGCATTACTACTCACAGGTTGCTGATCGATCCATCTTGAGCAATGAAGCGTTGGAGAAAACAGCTCGAACCTCGTAACACTAATTTGGAAAAAAAATAAATATAATCATAACATTAAATGATAAACAAAATAAATTTCCTTTAATGTATCTTAAAGCTACTCCCTTTATAAACAAATTTTGCCAGATTTTTTAAGCCCTAGCAACTTTTAAAATACAACTTATACTGAAATGCAGGATGCCAAGTAACTTTTTGGGTTTTGTTTTATGAGTCACTTTGTTTACTCTACTTTCGCTTTCTAAAACTGTTATAACATTGGAATGTTTTCAAGATCGCTCCAATGTTAGAACAGTTTTAGAAAGTGAGGGTGAGTGTAAACAAAGTGACTCAAATTCAAAGTTAAAAATGAAGAACACTTCACTGTTAATAATGCTTCTGTTTTTAATATTTATGCAAAGTAGTACTAGTAATCTGTGTTCCAGCTCATTCATGAACTAAATGTGTTAATCATTTATTCATCTTGACAGACTTTACAAAACTTTTTAGCTCATATTTAGAACTATGTTGGACATTTCATGCCTGAAAATATTTTGGGAATGGAGACAAATGTGCTTTACTTTTTTCTCCACAGATTATTTTGAGTGTGAAAGCATGTATAATGCAAATGATATTATATAGGGTGATTGAAATATCATTAGAATTAAATTTCGTAAATTTCTTATCTGTATTAACCTAAGTTAACAAGTAATCATATTTATAGGAAATACGAAAAGGAAGAAAAATATAAACTTACTTGAATAAGTGTTCGAATACCACACTGTCACTTGCTTGCAAATTTCAGTGCATTCTTTTATGAAAAAAATATAATTTAAATATATACTGAAAATGACCAATATTTCTGGAAGGTACTATTGCACATGTCTTTTATACTACTACAACTACAACACAGACTTTCATGAGAGTATAGAAAGAGATAGGTACATATATGACAACTATTGCAACTTTAGCAATACTAACACTGTAAATTTGCACAGCAAAGGAAGCTATTTTGATTCATTTCAATGGATAATCTGGCACTCTAATTTGATTCCTTGTAACTCTTTTGATAAATACAGCTTACTGTTGCTGCTTTGCTAAATGCAAAAACAGGAAAGAAAAGGAATGAAAATCAAGCAAGGTTTGCAATGCTGCGTTGACTTGCACAGTAAAGGTAAGTTGTCTGCTAGCAGCAATTATATGTGCACTGCATTTTCGATTATGTTGCCAATTCTACTGTAAACAGAGCATATATTATAAGTAGCTGTTTCAGTTCAGGTGCACGTGTAATTTTCTGCATTAACGTTCTTAGATATTCTTATAGTTATCATTACAGTTTTTGTTACAACATTATGGCTAGTGATTCTTTAAAAATGTTTTCATTTTATGAAGATATAGCACAGTCTACACTAGTGGCAAGAGCTGGAACATTGCCTTTCCTGCTGTGCAAAATGCCAAAAGCCAAAGATGCAGTGGCGTAACCACAGATATATATTTTAGAGGTGGCGCATGATCTTACTCGGATGTGCGCGAGTGACATCATGTGGATCAAAGATGAGGGTAAGATCTCTACTTTCAGCAGAAGTGAAAGCTAGTGAGTTAGATGACAGATGACTTACCTGATACCCCTTTTTCTTACAAATAAATAAGTGGACTCAACAATAAACGTTACAACATTACGTCATAGCCACGTCTTAAAAATACCTCTGTACATACATGTTTTAGGGTACTCTTTCCAATGCTCCAACATTCTTTCTACAAACTAGTATATAATGCCCACTTGACTTCAAAGAGAAGAAAAAATTGTATTTACACATTAGCTGCTTTAAATGAATGCAAAGAAATAAATCTATTCATTGAAAATCATGTTAGCAGCAATATTTATTTGCTAACAATATTGTCGCGGCGAAAAGCACAGAAGGTTCGGTGCAGAGAAATAAGCATGGCTTGTGTACACAAAGAGCCATCTGAGAGCTGTCACGTGTCACGGCGAGTCGTGGCTCCCAAACTAGAAGCCGGGGTCGCATGCAGCTGTACGTCGAGCGCCATTCGAAAGGATCACCGTCGACATAGCTGGACCATTCCCTGGCAACAAATACCTGATGGTGGTCGTGGACTACTTCATCAAGTGGCCGGAGGTGTATGCCATCCCGAACCAGGAGGCAAAGACAATCACAGACTGCCTCGTGGAGCAAGTGTTCTGCCGATTTGGGGTGCTGTTAGAGCTCCACAGTGACCAGGGCACCAATTTTGAGTCCAACCTGATGAAGGAGGCACTGGAAAGGCATAAGGTGAACAAGACCCGCACAACACCTCTACATCCACAGTCGGATGGCATGGTCGGAAGGTACATCAAGACCTTAGAAGAACACCTGAGGAAGGTCGTAATCAGCCATCAGAGAGACTGGGTCGTCAAGGTGCCACTGTTCTTGCTGGCCTACAGCTCAACACACGAAACTACTGGGATGACGCCAGCCAGCTTAATGTTCGGCCGAGAGCTGCGCCTCCCTTGTGACCTGGCCTTTGGTAGCCCCCGGACGCAAAACAGCCAGCAACTGAGTATGTAGAGATTCTGGTGTACCACTCCACGACATGCATGAGATGGCTTGTCAGAATATGCAGAAGGCAAGCGACCGCATGAAGACCCGATACGACAGGCAAGCCAACAGCCAAGGGTTCCAGCAGGGTGACCTAGTCTGGTTGTACCGCCCTACCCGGACCAAGGTTCGCTGCCCGAAACTTCAACAGCCATGACAAGGACCGTACCGGGTGGTGAAGAGGATTAATGACGTGGTCTACCAAATCCAGAAGGTACCCCGATGGAAGATGGTGGTACACTTGGATCGTCTGGCCCGCTACGATGGTGCTGTTCGGGACGACCAGCCTTGAGGAGGGAGCAGTGTTGCGGTGAAAAGCACAGAAGGTTCGGTGCAGAGAGATAAGCATGGCTTGTGTACACAAAGAGACTGCAGATAAAGATAACAGTCGGATAGTGTATCACTGAGATAAAAGGTATGCCAAAACAGATAAAGTTAGAACATTCTGGTAACATCTTGATTGATGTAAAGCGTTCGGTTTCTTGATTGTTCTGGAACAGTGTGGAATTATCAGTGGAGGTATTTAAAAAAAGCGACAACTCGCCAAGGGCAGTCGTGAACAGTCGTAAACAGAGTGGAGTAGTAGTAAACAGTAAGCACAGACGTAACAGGAGTCGCAAACAGATGTAACGAGAGCTGATGTTGTAAACAGGTGTAATCAGAACGCTGTTGTTATGGTCATCGACCTCATTAGATTGTGATCGTGTATGTGACATAATGCTGTTACGTGAGGATTGAACAGAGTGTATTGCTATGCAAATAAAGAACATTTAGAATTTCTGCAAATTGGACTTTTAATTCTACGAACCCATTAAGTCACAATATATAAGATATTACTTTATTACATTTTAAGTTCAGAAGTCCTTTAAAACGTGCGTTTATAATGAAATGTCAATCCATGATTTTTGGTTGGAATATAATTTTACTGTATCACGTGTAAGCAGGAAAAGTAGAAAGCTTGAGATATTCATAGGAAAACATTAATATTGGTTAATGACAAAAAGCAAATACAGTGAACCTCATGACACATATGCAATGACCAGAAGAGTACTTGTCTGCTATACGACTGTGTCAAGAAAGTACCGGGAATTTATATATAAAAGTGTCATATAACAGCGGATTCAAAATTATTATTGTCGCTAAGTTGACACATCTTTCCTCTATACCCACGCAGAGTTTGTCATCCGTCATCTAATTTGTTTACAGGGCACAATTTTATTAGTGCATCTCAAAGGAGTGTTGCGATTTTACAATGAATAAAAATATTGAACAAAGAATCTGTCTCAAATTTTGTATTGCAAATGGTATTTCATGTACCAAATTGCTGAAAATGTTAGAGGGCTTACAGTGAATCAACTTTATCAAAAACACGTGTATGAGTGAGACAGTGAATTCAAAAGTGTTTGAGATGTGGTGGCAGATTTGTCTTGCTCTGGTCAGCCACCAACGGTTTCAACTGAACTGAACATCGCTAAAGTGAAGGAAATGGTGCTGATAATAGTCATTTATGTCTGAGAGAGATTGCTGCTGAAATGTCTGTATCTGATGAATCAATTTGCACCATTTTAAACAATTGTTTGGGCATGACAGGTGTTGCTGCTTGATTAGTTCTGAAAGATGAGCTTTCTGCAAAAACTTGATTGCATAAGGATTGCTGAAGCGATGGTAGAAAGAGTCAACTCCGACTCCATATTCATGAAACGCATTGTTACTGGTGATGAGACGTGGGTTTACGAGTTTGACATGCAAATCAGTCAACAAGCTTCCAAGTGGCACCTTCCAACTGAACCGAAAACCAAAAGGGCACGTCAAACTCAATCAAAACTGAAAGTCATATCGACAGGTTTTTTTCGATTATTGTGGTATTGTCGCAGCAACAGGCAATTAAGTTTCAGCACAAAGAGAAAACAGACAGCGGATATTGTTTCACTGTAATAAAGAGCTTGTGTAAGCAGTTAACGATAGCGCGACTAGTGTAAACAGATAGCCGGCAACAAAGATAGCTGAGATAAAAAACTTGCATGCCCAGACAGGGTTTCACGTTTCCGGAAGGTGATAGAGTATTCGGATTACGTCATTAGATGCCTTGTTGATTCCAGAAAAATCTATTGATTGTACAGAACAGTCTGGAATTTATGAATGGGTGTATAAAAAGAAGCCATGGCTAGTGATGAGTCAGTTGTGTAACAAGAGTGTTGTTGTAAAGAGAGCTGAACTGGACGCTGTTATTGTCATCGACCTAGGAAGATTGTGTTATATGATGTAATGTTGTTACGTGAGAATTGAACAGTGTATCTCTACGTAAATAAAGAACATTTAGAATAAATCCTTTCATGGAAGTGTTGAAAACAGTGTTGTATAAATTAAGTTAATTGGGAGTCGATTAATAACACAAAACAACACTCACTTTTAAATTTTCCCGGAACCGGTTTCTGAGGGCTTCCCTCTATCTTCAGCCGGACATCGACTAGTTCTCATTGGTGTAGCTGGCAATATTTTGTCTTCGGTCTCCTCTGGTGGCGGTCCGAGGAACTTGCTGAACAAATCTTTCTGGGGGATGTCGAAATTGAATACTTTGTTCCTATTTTTTGAAATAAAGATTTGTTCCCATGTGGACAGCTCTTCTTTTCCTGTTGTATGTTTTAGTAATTTTGGTTCTGGATTTATGTTGTGGTTTTTTTCCCAAAAATGCGTGGCAACTGCTGATTTTTCTAACTGTTTGTACTTTATGTTCCTAAAGTGTTCCTTAGCTCTTGTTTCTAAATTTCTTTTGGTTTTTCCAATATAAATTTGACTACAGTCATAGCATTCAATTTGATATATACCAGATTTTTTGTTAGATGGAATGGCATCTTTGATGTTTGAGCAAATTAGGTTTTTTAAGGAGTAATGGTTCACTGGAGCTAGTTGAATGTTTTGTTTTTTGAAGACTTTTTTGAATTTATCAAAGGCCCATGGATGGTAAGTGAATTTTTTGAAGATCATTTTAGTTTCTGTAGCTGAGAGGGTTGTGGTTTCCTTTAGCAGTTTCTTCTTTTTTGCTAAGTTCACTTTTTTGTCTACTAGTGATTTGGGAAAGTCATTTTTCTGTGCTATTTCAATAATTTTGTTGTATTCTATTTTGTATTCTTCTGCTGTGAGAGGGATGTTGACCAGTCTGTGTGCTAAACTATTAAAGATTGCCTGTTTGTGGGATCTTGGATTGTAGCCATTAGCTTTTATGTAGTTGTCTGTCTGTGTTGGTTTTCTGTAAATGCCAAAGTTTATTCTATTTTTATTTCTGATTATTTTTAGATCTAAAAATGGTAAATACTCGTCTTTTTCAACTTCTACAGTGAACTTGATGCTTTTTTCTTGAATATTTAAAAGTTTTAGTGCATCACTGATGTGTTTTTTTGGCACTATGGCAAATATGTCATCTACATATCTTTGCAACAAGTAGCGTAAACGGAAAAACAAACACGCAAAACTTTGAAAACGTCGTAAATCTATCAAATCAAAATTTCTCCACAAAAGAATTAGGTCTTCTAAACAAAGGATTAAAAACTTGCGTAAGTTTTTCAAACGAAATTGAGGACTACATTGCAGATATAAACATTTCGGCACAGTGTCTACCAGTATCAAAACAAAACCCACTTAAAAGCCAATGTGAAAATATTTTGGAAGAAATAAAAACCAGATCCGTTCAGAAGAGCAAACAAAATATTATCCGTTCATTGAAACAAAAAAACGTCATATACACCAAGGCAGACAAAGGTAACAAAATAGTCATAATGGATAAATCTGATTACCTTGAAAAAATGGAAGAAATGTTAACTAACAGTGAATATGAAACCATCAACAAAAATCCATTAACAGCTTGCATAAAATCATTTGAAAAAACAATAGCAAAATCAAGTATAATATCAAACAAATATGCAGTTAAACCAGATAACCCAACCTTACCTAGACTTTATGGCTTACCCAAAATACACAAACCATCCATAACAATGAGACCTATAGTTAGCAGTATAAATTCACCAACATACAAACTTGCAAAATGGCTAACAAACAAATTCAACTCATTTCCAAAATTCGATAGCCTAAGCATCAAAAACACCTATGAGCTTATAGAACACATTAAGGATACTGAACTAAATGAAGAAGACACACTAGTCTTATTTGACGTTAAATCACTGTTTCCCAGCATACCAGTTAAACAACTCCCAACATTGATAGAAAAATGGCTCAAATCACTTGGAATGTCATCACTTGAAATTTCAGATTACATCGAACTTACCAAATTATGCATAGAACAGAATTTCTTCCAGTTTCAAACAAAATATTTCCATCAAACTTCTGGTTTAGCAATGGGCAACCCCTTATCACCCTTCCTGGCTGATCTGTACATGAGTGCACTGGAAATAAGGATCACTAAAGGTTTCCCATGGATGTTCAAACTCTGGCAAAGATATGTAGATGACATATTTGCCATAGTGCCAAAAAAACACATCAGTGATGCACTAAAACTTTTAAATATTCAAGAAAAAAGCATCAAGTTCACTGTAGAAGTTGAAAAAGACGAGTATTTACCATTTTTAGATCTAAAAATAATCAGAAATAAAAATAGAATAAACTTTGGCATTTACAGAAAACCAACACAGACAGACAACTACATAAAAGCTAATGGCTACAATCCAAGATCCCACAAACAGGCAATCTTTAATAGTTTAGCACACAGACTGGTCAACATCCCTCTCACAGCAGAAGAATACAAAATAGAATACAACAAAATTATTGAAATAGCACAGAAAAATGACTTTCCCAAATCACTAGTAGACAAAAAAGTGAACTTAGCAAAAAAGAAGAAACTGCTAAAGGAAACCACAACCCTCTCAGCTACAGAAACTAAAATGATCTTCAAAAAATTCACTTACCATCCATGGGCCTTTGATAAATTCAAAAAAGTCTTCAAAAAACAAAACATTCAACTAGCTCCAGTGAACCATTACTCCTTAAAAAACCTAATTTGCTCAAACATCAAAGATGCCATTCCATCTAACAAAAAATCTGGTATATATCAAATTGAATGCTATGACTGTAGTCAAATTTATATTGGAAAAACCAAAAGAAATTTAGAAACAAGAGCTAAGGAACACTTTAGGAACATAAAGTACAAACAGTTAGAAAAATCAGCAGTTGCCACGCATTTTTGGGAAAAAAACCACAACATAAATCCAGAACCAAAATTACTAAAACATACAACAGGAAAAGAAGAGCTGTCCACATGGGAACAAATCTTTATTTCAAAAAATAGGAACAAAGTATTCAATTTCGACATCCCCCAGAAAGATTTGTTCAGCAAGTTCCTCGGACCGCCACCAGAGGAGACCGAAGACAAAATATTGCCAGCTACACCAATGAGAACTAGTCGATGTCCGGCTGAAGATAGAGGGAAGCCCTCAGAAACCGGTTCCGGGAAAATTTAAAAGTGAGTGTTGTTTTGTGTTATTAATCGACTCCCAATTAACATTTAGAATTTCGGCAAATTGGACTTTTAATTCTACGAACCCACAAAGTCACAGTATCATGTACTTGGAATTCTTGCCAGAAGGTCAGATGGAAAATAAAGACTATTATCTGAGCATTATGCAGCATTTAAGAGAACAAATATGACAAAAAAGACAAATTTGCATAAAGACAATGCATGGATTCTGCACCACGATAATGCTCTAACTCACAACACTATCACTGTGAATGAATTTCTGGCCAAAAACTTAACAAATCTCATCGAAGAACCAGCATATTCACCTGATCTGGTTCTGGCCAACTTCTTTCTCTTTCCAAAAGTCAAGTTACCACTTCGAGGCACCTGTTTTCAGTCGATAAAAGATAAGAAGAGAATTCACTGTAAAATAATAACACACCTTTCAGATGCACTAATAAAATTTCAACCTGTAAACAAACTAGATAACAGATCACAAACTAAGCGTGGCTATAGAGAAAAGATGTGCCAACTTAACAACAATAATAATTTTGGAGATTTTTATAAGATAAATTCCTGGTACTTTCCACTAATTTCTAATTTCCATCAATTTCTTTAAAGATAAGTGAAGTTTTTTTACAAATAATTATATTTGTGTAGTATTTGTTGCTTCACTGTTAGTAGCTTCATTTTTACATAGCAAAAGTAAGAGCTTTCATTTTCTCTTATAAAACTTACTAAATTGAAGCTACAATCTGTGTTTAATGAAATTTGCATTGCACTCATAAATTTTTTAGCCAATTATTTAGCAACGTTATCAACACAGCCTGCACCTGGCTCTAAAATGAGCTTAATCGACTCCCTTTAAATTTAAATTTAATTAGTTGAAGTGATTAATAAATACTTCATCAGCAGCAAGAACAGATGATTTGAGATTTCCTCTACTGTTGTTCCAAAGGACTCAGCTGATACTGAAAGTTTAAATGGTCTTAAAGATAGCAGGGTATGTTACAATGGCTTAATTTGAAATGCTAGGTTTGTTTCTTTCAGTATGTTAGATTATTATATTATTTTGTATGTAATATTCAAACTATTTGAGCAAATCCAAGTCATTCATTATTTGACGCGTTCCTTCATTTATGGTTTACTTCTAAAGTATATTAACAAGCAGCAATAGAGTACCGTAGAATAAATATTTCTAATAATTAAACAACTACAGATGATAAAATCTGAGGGCGAATTATAGCTCTGTACTATACAAAAAAGTACAGATATTTAAAACTTAGAATCTTTTGCAAACAATCTTTTTACCACTTCACAGATATTCATTATTAATCGTTCAAATTGCCTTTATTAATTACTATTATTACTAATATTCCTATTATTCCTACTATTATTATTACTATTATTATTACTATTATTACTATTATTACTACTATTATTATTATTATTATTTTAAAAGTGAACTTGTATTTGTCAGTTCTTAATCATTTGAGTATCCATTTTCTCTTAGTGCCTATAATGCAATGTATAGGTGTTTCTCCAAAGTATTATCTCAATTAAAATTAAGCAGGTAGAAAATAAGCTTTTACAAGATGATATAAAAATTTAACTGTATTGGAACACCACAGTGAAGCGAAACAACTATTAAATTATAGACGAGTCATATTTTTTTACACATCAGCTTCACTTACGTACCTATATTGAGGACATGTTTCGCGAACTATTGTTTGCATTTCGCATCACATCATAAGAATGTTTGTATATCCGTTAATAAACAATAAAGGACTGAAAAAGCCATGCAAATGTAAATGAGAATTTTCTTTGCCGTGTTTTGAACTACGCTAATATTGATATTTAAGGAATGTATTTACACTCACCTCCTCTCGCCAGCCTTTTAATGTAATAAAAACATTATTGGAGCAACATTCCCTTAAAACAGCTTCTACTTTAGCACTGCGTTCATTATAATCTCTAAATGCAGGGTTTAGTTCCACGGAATCAGGTTGTATATGAAATACATCTGGATATCTAAGTAACTGCATCATAACATCCGGCCTCACCAGTCCAACTTGATATCCCTCCACTATGAATGGTCTACAGTCTCTCTGACCTGCAATGAATAATATTGTCATCATAAATCACTAACACTGCATTTGTACATAACATGTACTAGATTTAAATGTTTATATTTCAGGAATTGTGGAGATAAGCATTCTGAGATAGAAAAATAATGGCCTATTCATTCCAAATTCTATGCATAACAAAATATTTATTAAGGGTTAGTACACCACAGATTAAACTTCAACAGTATGAGATATTGGATGTTTAAACCACCTGAACTATAATTTGTTTTTCAAGTTAAAATTGTAATGATTTTGCTGTTCAGAATTTTTTGTTCAGTTTAATAAACTGTGTATGCTTAATATACAGTAGCAATGTAATAATGTATAGTTACAAAAAGACACTTTGGCCCATGCACACAAGTTTAGAATGCAACTATATGAAGCAGATAGAGACAACATGAAAAATGCAATGCCATGGCTGGGATTTGAACCACGGATCTCCTGGTTTCCGTCCAGTCACTCTAACTCATTGAGCTACCATGACCAACGTGCCGTCCTGACATTAAATTCTCCATTTGACTCGTATACTTCCCTGGTAGACCACTAAGGGCTCTCACATTCGAGATACACCGTTTGTGGCAACTTACTATCGTAAGTACTTGAGTCCCAAGCTTCATCATTTAACTCTTATTATTTAAGTTAATTGATGGAAATTAATCATTTCTTCACACTAGCCATATATAGGCTAAGGTCTTTGATAGAGTCAACATGAAAAATTAAATGCCATGGCCGGGATTTGAACCACAGATCTCTTGGTTTCCGTCCAGTCGCTCTAACCCATTGAGCTATCATGGCCAGTGTGGCATCCTGACATTAAATTCTACATTTGACTCGTATACTTCCCTGGTAGACCACTAGGGGCTCTAGCATTCGAGATACACCGTTTGTGGCGACTTACTAGCGTAAGTACTTGAGTCCCAGGCTTCATCATTTAACTCAACTCCGGGCAATAAAGGAGAGCGTACAACCCTGGCTAACTTCCTGCAGGGATAACCGGTGAGCCGAGGTGATACTCACCCGGCTGAGAATTGGGCACACACGAGCGACTCATGGCCATTTTTTAAGAGGGGAACCGGCCCCTGTGTGTGCTCCATGTGCAGTATGCCTCACTGTGCGGCATGTATTGCTGGATTGCCCGCAGTACGCCCGCGTTTGCCAGTCAGTAGGCTTGGGGACTAACTTGCTGGGTGTTTTAGGGGACGACCCAGTGCCGTGGTAAAGGCACTGCGGTTTGTTGCCGAAATTGGTTTTAATAAACAAGTCTGACTTGCATTTTATATTTGTTAATTTTAGAGATTTTAAATTATTAGACTTGGGACGGTTTTTTATGTACTTTTAATAGTTGAGTGTTTTTATTGTATTTCACCTTTTTGCTTAATTTGTGTATCTTTTAGGTTTTAGTGTTAACTTCGGGCCCAAATGACCTTGTTGTCGACGGGCCCTAAAACACCACACACTCACTCACTCAACTCTTGTTATTTAAGTTAATTGATGGAAATTTATCATAATGATTAATTTCCATCAATTAACTTAAATATATGAAGCAGGTTTCCCTAAGTTTTATTATTATTATTATTATTATTATTATTATTATTATTATTATTATTATTATTATTATTATTGAAACAAAGATTTGGTTTCTAAATTATTAAAGGAAATTAAGCTTCAAGAAAAAGTAATTTTTTTGTTTGAACAAAACTACATGCAAAATGTTTTACAAACTGGAATCTACACAGATTTCTTTCTATAGATACTGTCTCATAAGTAATGTCATTTTTTTTAAGAAAAACAATTATTTTAAATGTGATCTGACAAGAAATTAACTAATTTTCAAAGTATAGACCATTAGATTCTAGTCTTGAGCCATTGTTCAGCGAGGTAATCCCATGATGGTACCAGTCTCGGTTTTTGATACAGAGAATTTGGTGACACCCACTTGCACTGCTTCAAAGTTTTAAAAATTTCTTCCACATAGAAAATAGGCTAGGAACGAAAAAGATGATAATCTCATGGTGCGAGATTAGGGCAGTATGCTGCCAATTCCTGAACTTTTTCCATGGTTGTTCGCACAGTATGGGCTGTTGCATTGCATTGTCCTGTTGCAACAGAACTCTATTTCGATTAAGTAATGCTGGTTATCTCAGTCTCAAAGTTTCATGAACTCGTTCCAGTTGTTGAGAATAAAGATCTGCATCAATCGCTTGCCTGTTTGGAACAAACTCCCAGTGAATCACACCTTCAAAACTCCACAAACATACGTTACTTAGGGACCGTACTGATTTTTTTTTAAGATTGACTTTGGCAGGTTGGCGGGGATCAAACCACTGTTTTGAGGCATCAAGGTTTCAGTAATATACCCATTTCTCTTCACAAGTGACAATTCTCCTGACTAATCTATCATCCATGGGATTATGGATAAGCTGACGACAGATATCCACTCTACGTTAAGCCTATTGAGATGTAAGTTCATGAGGTACAGATCTACAGCTTCTGTATGATTATCCAAGTCTTAACGTGGCGATATATGGTATCTTTTGATGCACAAAGTTCTTCTGAAAGCTTACAGATTTTCTTGCAAAACATGGTGTGTATCCTCAATATTCCATACTTTAGGTCTTCCAGAACATGGTAAATCTTTAGTGTTTTCGTCTCCATTGTTGAAACGTTGGAGTCATCTTTGTGTGACACGCTCACTAATGACACCTTCTCCTTCCCCTTCAAATATTCTTTGAGCTGTGGCAACAGCTTTATAATACTGTTTCCAGTAGTGTTTTAGAAGGACTCTAAGTTCAAACTCTGTTATTTTCATTTTGTGATTGTTTATTAACAACTGAAGACTGATAGATGCTTGCAATGTACGCAACATTAGCCATGTCATCCTGTAAATAGAATTGCCAAATCAAAGAAACCCAATTAATTTTCCAAAACACCAAAATCAACAAACTGACTTTACTTATCAGACAACCTAATATCATGGTTAATAGTTTTCCTGGAATGTTTGACTGTTTCTGAATATTAAATTAAATGTATACTCATGGATTTTTATACTTTTGTGAGACGGTGTGATGACAAGAAAATGAACTTAAGAGATATGAACCTGATAATATAGCTTTCACTGAGTGCTACTGTGTTGAATGAGCTGAGTATAGCATCATAATCTGGTATGAAATTAAGTACACCGTTATGGAATGAAGATCTTTGATAAAACAACAGAGCTAATTCCTTTTAATTTCCTATATGCTATGAATTAATGTTGCATTTTTGCAACTTCTTGAGTTGGATTTAAGCCTTTGGAAATCAAATAGTATTCACATATCTAGCTGTATGTTGTCTTGAGATGACCAATTTTCAAAATGAGCCGAAGTTCAAAATTTGGCAAAAGGGATGATAGATTTTCTACCCCAAATGCTTATCTAGGATCTCTGCAAGATAATGTTAAGTTAAAACAAAAGAGCTGCTTTAGTATACTTTATTATTTTCTAGAGAACAGGAATGGCAATTTACAACCTTTTACACATGCATAAAGTTAATGATAAATTCTATTCTCTAAATTGTTTAAAAATTATTAGACAGACAGTTACAAAAGTTATTGATAAAATATTGAAGCTACTGACATGTTGCTGCTGCCTTAACCAATGGGATTTTCCCAATGCCATATTACCTGAATGAAACTTTGGTGTGGTTTTGTGTGAATCCTGAGATGATGAAAGCGAGGTAGTAGCATTAGGTGTCTGGAATACTGGTTTCATCTGTGCTGAAACACCATTTGTTTTCTTAATTATCAGCGTACTTACTCTCAATAGCTGCTGCCGGTGTACATCACTCCTTTTACGTATTTGGTCACACTCCTTTAACAACTGCTACCAGAAAAAGCAATGTAGGAATAGCATTTACTACATTAACATCAAACAACCTAAAAGGTAAAGATGGTATTATGGATCCTGTTGGTAATATGGGATGTCCTATTACTATGTACTGAACAATTTTCTCCATTTAGCAGCAAGAATGGAAATTACAAACCAAATAATGAAACAGGAAGGAACCAAATTTTTCCTCATGGATCTTTTCAAATCTGAGAGGTGTGCAAATGGTCTATGCATTTTGTATTTAAAATAGTTTAACACTGTGTAGGGAATACACCTATGATTTATTTTGCAGCTGTTGCAAATTACAGTATTTTTTAATAACAGGTCATTAGCAACTTCTCTACACCCTGGTTGAACTTACTGCTCGAGGTAACAATGTACTCCTAGATTTTCCCCATTTCACTCCGACTAACCGATTGACTGACTGACTGTTGTGCTGTGAGTAATGACAGTATTGATGTATTTATAAGGTGACAGTAATGTATTCTACAGAGGAAGATTTTGTGTTTTTAATGGAAATTACACTGAAAGTGAAAGCAAATGTTATTACTAGGTTCCCTGCTTCTAATCTATTGCACCGTAGTACTGTGTCTGATTTAATTAACAAATTTCAAGAAACAGGTTCTATGCACAATGCTGCAAGGAGTAGTGATTGAGTCTTCACAGGAAAAAAAAAAAAAAAAAAAAAAAAAAAAACTGACAAGCATATTGGATAGAATGCTTAAAAATTTACAGAAATCAATAAACAAATTGGTCCAAAAATTGATATTTTTTATGGTTCCACATACAAGCAATAAAAAGAGAACTCATCCATATAAATGTCAGTCATTCACAAACAAAGCCTTCTGATTATGGGAAAAGAGTGCAGTATTCTGAATGGCTTCATAGGTTTATTGTACATCATGGAACATTACATGAGACAGTTTTTACTGATGAAGCTTAGTTGCACTTATCTGGATGCGTAAATTCACAAAATACATGCACACAATGCACTGAAAATCTTAATACCATACAGGAAACCTCGTTACATTTGGGAAATTGGGTATGGTATGCAATATCTCGTTCATTTATTACTGGGCCAATTTTTTACATACCTCAGTTAATTTTTTCAATAGAACAATGCCACTGCTATATTCATATCAATCTATGAAGTTATTAGAAATTTTTTAGGAAAAACTAATTTCTAATCATTGGCCTTTGCAATCTCGTGACCTGTACAAGAACAATTCTAAACAACTGATGAACTGTAAATAGCAAATACAGATTACATAACATTTGTAATGAAAGAGATTTTAATTACAGTATTTCAAAATAGTTACTGAATCTGCATCTTCAAAAAAGTGGTAAAAACGTTGAATATCTTCTTTAAATGGGTGAGCTTCATATAATTTATTTATAATATCTTTCATGAATTATATATGTGCACCCAATAGATATTTTTAACTTGCAGAACATTATAACCACATACTCGTGTCATTGCTGACACCAGTATTTGCCTCTAAAGGAGAATAACAAATGAGAAAAAGGAGGTTGGTTTAAAACTTGGCAGGTTTGATTGAGGGGAATGAGGAAGAAATGCATGCAGGCAAATATTTGAGATTACCATCAAGTCACAGCTTAGTTTTGTGCATCTTTCACTATATGTCTATAAGTTTACGAGCTAATGGATTTTAGGGAATATTCTAAGGTTATGAAACTAATTTAACTACTCCCATTAGCATAAAAGGCACACACATGCATGCACAGCAATAAAGTTGCTTACTCAACTAAGTGAATCTGCTGTATGCCCCCCCCCCCCCCCCCCCCCCCCGCCCTCACGATATAGATAGGGTAGATGTTTTGCAGGATGATTGGTTTTAATTGGGTTGATGTGATGAAAAGCAAGTAGCATGAAGCTCCTCATGGCTGTAGATTAGGATTTAGTGGCACCTTTGCACCTCTGGTGGAAGTTGGTTTTAAATTTAGTTTTTGGATGAGATTAATACGGAAGCAGAACTCATTTCAGTTAGATTATATGGAGTTTAGCTTTCTATATTGTTGACAGATAGAATGTTAACATGGCATGCATGCAAACCATGTGAGAATGCTGCTGCCTGAAAGGTGAGTTCATATCATAATTCCCCTGAGACTTAACTAGAGCACTTCAATATTGTAGAATTTGTATCACTGCAACTAATGTATGGAACAGATGAAGTTTCATGAAGTAGTCTTACGTGGAAGTGGTGTCAACACAATAGATGGTCCAAAGTCCCCTATTACATCCTATGTATACATAGCATGCAGGTGTAAAGCATGAGGGGGATGATTAGGACTCAATTAAGTTATAGCTTTAAGCAAACAGGCATATGGAACCTTAGCATTGGGTACAGATAGACCATGGCATGTACCCAAGAGGACAAAGTTTTCTTTAACACCATGGAGAGTAATAGTGCCTTCTCCATGGCTCTTTACTCAGAGCAACACCTTGATTCTAAAAAGTCCTCTCCGTACTTATACCAAGATGGAAGTGAATATATCTCTTATGCATGTCTATTCTAGAGAGGAAAACTGCCAAAACCCTTGGTAGAGGGGACAGCAAACTGGCTCTTTAGGTTGTAATGAGGTTACAGAGGTGTCTCACAACCCCGGGTAGGCATCACTGTCTAGATGTACCCAATCTCCCATGGGTTTTTGGAACCATTGCACTGAGTCCAACCCAATCTGAGTAACTCCTTTTTGAGAGAGGCTTAGATGTTTGGTCTGGTAACATCACAATGGTAACATCACAAATACCATAAGTGTCAGAGGTGCAACGTACTTCTATCGCAGCAGCCAGAGAGGACAGGTCTTGGATTTGCTCTAAAAATTGACTATATACAATTACAATACCAGGCAGGTTAATGAATTCCTGCATTTAATCCTTTATACAAGTTACTTGAATGTGAGGCAATCTGCGGGAATGTGGTATTTAGACAGGAAATGATGTAGCTATTGTCCACATTAACAGACATATGCCAATACTGCACAACTTTTGGATGTGGCAGAAATATCTTTCTACAGGGCTGAAAGCTCTGAAAATATGTTTGTAGAACTCAGTAAAACTGTATTATGTACTATCATCCTCATCCTCCTTTGGGTATTAAGACCTCACAGCCTGTTACATCTTAACAAAGAATTTTCTATCCAATTCTTTCTTGGATGTCCCAGTTTTCATTCCTTATGGATGGTAGTTTAGCAGGGTTTTAGGAATCTTATTTTGAGGTACACATAGCAATGATTTTCTATCTTTTGGTACAGATCTATGAGCTCTAAAACAATTTATATCTTGAGTATTTTTAATATTTAATATGCCCTCATTAAGTTTGATTCCATTACTGCAGCTTGCTACAGATCTCAAACTTCATTTTGCCAGTTATTTGACATTCATTTATCTTTCTGACTGTCCACGTTTCAATACCCAGCAGAGGACAGATCTTGCCCAAGTTTTATAAACACATTCACATATGTCTTCCTACTAGAAAAGGCTTCATGATTTTTTATATCTATGGTTTCATTAATTTTAATGACTTTATATGGACTATTTATTTCCTCAAGAAAGGATAATTTGTAACCAAGTAAATACTGATTAACTTTTTCCAGATTATTACTTTCAATACAAATTTTACTTTATAGAGGACTTTTCTTCCGCAAAATGCCATTACTTTTGATTTATGCTATTAATTTCCATTATATTGTTTCCCAATTATATTTAAATTATGAACAAAATATTGGAGATCATCACCTAGTAACTAATGAACTAAATCATCTCCAAAAAAGATGAACATCTATTTGGACATTTCTGGTAATTTGATAATCTTTGGCTCTCATGATCTTGGTTTTGATTCATGATGGTATGTTCAATTAAGCTTATGCTTAAATGCCTTGTTGTAGTGCTGGAAATGAGTCCTGAAAACTACAAACTAATATTAAAGACCACGGGTGTCCCTTTTCCTAGTATTCTTGTATTCTGGAATGTCATAAAACCATCACTCTTTGAGCTTTAAAGAAACAAAAGATGGCAGAGTTTGGTATGTGTTTCCATGCTCTTTAAAATTTAAAGTTCTGCACAAAGCTTACACATTTAGTTTATTATTTAATAACACACACACCCGTACCCGCACGCATGCACTCACGCACGCACGCACACACACACATGTTTACCTGGACTAAGTACAATCAGAGGTAATCCTGATTAACAAAAATCTTAATAACTTGGAAACAAATTATTAAATAAATACCTAAATTTTAACGTGAAACTTGGATCACTGTAAATCTAGAAGAGAAAAGAATTGAAAGCCGTTGAAATGAAGTCTATGATCAATCTCCCGTCTTCCATGAAATGAATGAAACAATCTCACTCTAAGTTTTTGTTCTGTAAATCTGACTAATGATAATGGTACATATTGTTAGCTTAAAGCATATGACCGGTAACAAAGCTTACATCACCTGCGATGCTGACATCACAATCTATATATATTATAGTGTGTCTGTCTTACATTAAAGAGGTCCCGAGTTTGAATCTCAGTCAGGGTTAGTTACCTGGATAAGGTTTTTTCTGGGGTTTCCCCTTATCCTAAAAGACGAATGTCAGGTAACTCTAAGCTCTATAGGACCCTGGGCTCATTTGAGCATCATTTCATCTATTCCATTCATCTTCCAATATGATTTAACGTTGGAGGACGTAAATTAAAAAAAAAAAATTCATTAGTCCAAAACAATTGGGGCTTAATGTCCACATTATGTGAAATAAACACCACAGAGAAAAATGTTGAGTGAAATTAGGATATGTACCATATAATTTTATTAGAACGTAAGATACAATAGACCAGCCTGGTTTTAATTACATTCTTTATTTTTTGGTTTGAGAAACTATCAATTTTCTTTTGTGGTTTATCACACATCTCTTTCACAGTTAGAACACAAAGACTCCTCCCTCATACGATGGTAGTATGCTGAAATCTGTTTGTCAGTTTTCTCGACAAAGTCTATCACACAATTCAGATGCTGTTTAACCTCAATTTCACTTCCAACTTTCTGAAGTCCACAATCCTTGCATTGCTTAAATTTTTCACAATTTCTTTGTCAGTGATGATGTGATAGTCATGATGTGATCATCTTCATCTCCGTTAAGCCAGTCCTCGACCTTGTATATTGTGACAGCTTTCTCACCAGCCACAACCAGTGTTTGGTAAATATCATTTAAATCAGTAGCACTGATATCTAGTTCAACACTCATACAAATGCTGTGTACAGCACTTGCAAAACTGAAAATCATGAATCTGAAATCATATGATTTTATATTCTGAAGTGTTATTTCTGCCTGATTATCTTCATAATCTAAAGGCTACTCTACTTTGAAAACTTCAAACAGGAATTTCTTTCTGTACAACCGCTTTGTTGTGTAGATAACACTTTGGTCCATCGGGTGTATCAGGGAAGTTGTGTTAGGTGGCAAGAACACACATTTGATCTTACCATTGGCACTACACAGTTTCTTGCATCTGGATGTGCAGGTGCACTATCTAATAGAATTATGGCTTTCATATAATTTCAATTTTTATTTTTCTGGTGCCTACTTATTGCAGGTACAGCATCGTGAAACAATCATGGATGATGTTTTCCGTAAACCACACATTTTTGAATTGTAGTAATGCACAATGTGGATATTACATTCTTAACAGCCCTTGGTTGTTTACTTTTACCTACAACTGCCTTTAATATATGGCTTACATCTGCATTAGCACATAATAATGCAGAAACGCATTCTTTGCAGTGGCACTATTTTCAAGCCTTTTGAAAATTTGCAGTTTCTCGTCTATTGTAAGAAATTTATGCTTACCTTGATGATATTGTAGGTTTACTAAACATTATGCACTCAATTTGTTTCTTTAGCTTAATGACTGAGAAAGGCGAGTCTCAAACTAACCCTTCTGACAAGACTTCCAAGCCCTATTGCAGGTAAAGCAAGAGCATGGGAAGTAGGGCCACATAGTGTGACATTGTCACTAATGTATTCCAGGTATTCCTAAGAAATTTCTATTGTACAGTCAGTGCAAAAATAAAATGGACATTTTTTTTTTTTTAAAGGATGCTTGTCTGGCCTAAGCAAAATTCGGTTAAAAGGGGCCTGGATTAACAAGGTTCTACCGACTCATTACTTTCAAAGGTTCTACTATATTTATATCATTAAAAAAACTATATAGAATACACATATTTGTGGTGAAAAAAATGAGTAAAAATTAATCCCGATAAAATCCACATTAATGAGGACAAAATATTCTTTTGTATGTGTGTATGCATATGTACTATTTTAGTTTGTTTATTATAAAAGCTCCTCTTAAAATACTTTTAATTTCAGTTTATATGTGTAACAAATTGTAATTAAAAATTTATGCACTTGAAACCAAATGTTACACTCTATGGGGATTGTAGTAGGAATGAAATAAAAGGATATAAAATTTATTTTCTAGAGTTTAACACAACTATTTTATTTATTCAAAAAATTTATTTTAAGAAATTACTAATTATCATTACTATTATTCATGTACAAAATAAAATAGATACGTATTCTGGAGCTCTCTTCAAACAAAAATAAACCAAAGAAAAAAATTCGATAAGAGTAATTGCATGATTTTCTCCACTTTTGTATAAAATATTCTTAAAAATGCTTATTCCTTCTATCTACTTTATGTTAATTAAACAAATTTATCCAGAAATGTTTTTGTTGTATGTATCCATGTTAGCACAATGACAATGGGAGAATACAGCAGGTTTATGCGATGGTCAAATTCTTAGCAGCTGATTGCTCTATTATGGTTTCGACATTCCATTATTTTTGCATGGCCAGAACATTCAAAAAAAAAATGATGACTTCCTATTTCAGAGAACAGTACATACTGTAAAATTTAAACCAATAATAAAAATTATCTCAAAACATTTAAAAAAATCACATATATATAGTGCACATTAATAAGAAAAAATACAGTAAGATTTTGTTTATCTCTTATGGTTTACCAGTCACACAAAAGTCATCCGAAATGAAGAGAACTTTAGAGACTATTCCTCTTAATATTCAAGATAAACATTTAGTTTGTCATGAAAATGTCTTAAACATATGGTATTTTAATCAAAATTGTTATAATCATTTTTGAAAAGTGTTTCATGTAAGGGGTAGTTTGACAAGGTGAAATTTCTTGAAAATGTTTGTCACATTCTTGTAAGATGGTGAGCTTAAGTACCAAACGCCGTGGCTCAGTGGTTAGGCCGCTTGGCTCTCACCAAGGCGGCCCGGGTTCGATCCCAGGCGACCGAAAAGTGAGATTTGTGGTGGACAACACGGCATTGGGGCGGGTTTTCTCCGGGACCTCCGGTTTCCCCCGCCATCTCATTCCACCGGTGCTCCCTCTTCATCTCATGCATGATCAGTGTCACCGTCTGCGGTGCCGTATGTAGTAAAAGCGGGCGTTAAACACTACACATTTCACATTAAATACCAAATTTGCTATGTGACCAACTTTTTGTTTTAGAAATACCCTGTTTGGCAGACACAAAGACCTTTTTCTCAAAATTCCCGTTTTTATTTAGGGAGCATCAAAGCATGTATTTTGCAGTGAAATCTAGGTATCTATTTTTTGAGTGGAATGCAATAATTACTATGTACATAATATCAAACTAATGTAAAGATATTTTCATAATAAAATATAGTGAATTTTCTGGGAACATCCTCTGAACTGCTCTTCATTCTCAATGACTTTTGCATAAACGGTGAATTGTAAGAAATAGACAAAATCTTTGAGTTTGATTTATGAGTCACTATGTTTACACTCAAACTTCACGTAGTTAAGTGAAGTTTGAGTGTAAACATAGTGACTCATAAATCAAACTCAAAAATGAAGAATACTTCACTGTTAATAATGCTTCTGCTTTTAATATTGAAGACAAAATCTTATTATAAAAAATGTAGATCTGGTTAAACCACATAGTTTATATCAAATACACATTGTTTTGTATTATATTTCTGAAATATTCCTTGTTAATTGTTTGAATTTTCAAGTACCATAAAACCTTGTAACCTAGAAAAAAAATAGCATAGTAAATGAAGACTTAAATTAACTTTAAAGAGAGTCGATTAAAGACACTAGACAACACTATTAAAAGTAAGTGTTGTCTAGTGTCTTTAATCGACTCTCTTTAAAGTTAATTTATCATAACACTGTTTTCAACACTTCCAAGAAAGGAATTGGAATGAAGACTTGTTTTACAGATGATAAATTACTATTCTAAAAGGTACATTACTTGAATTTTCTTGTCAGCGGGCCAATTCATTGCATTCACTCCATGTATTTGGGACCAGCATGAAAGAGAAACTTTGATAAATTGACACTGATGATTACAGAGGAAGGCATTATTGCCTAATGCAGTGTTAATGAAAATGAGGAGTATTCAGATTCAGACAGTGATGATGAACCAGCTATGGTTATGACCGACACTCAAACTGTAGTAAACATAGAGAAACTGATACTTTATGTCGGGAGTTAAGCCAAAAAATTGTCAAATGAACTTAGACAGCAGCAGCTCATTGTTATTTTTTACTATTGACTTGTTTGTAGCTATATTGTATACAGTGCAAATACACAGGCTATTATTACAGTACATACAGTGTTTGTGTTTTTAGGTGAAAGTGTGATGATAGTAATTTCTAATAAAAATTCCATTACAAATATTTCAGTGATGCTACACATGTTTTTTTTATAGTTTTTCTGTCATTCGCTCAATAATCTGAATTTTCGTTTACTCAGATCAGCCCAGGTGCCAGTTGATCTGGGTAAACAAGGTTCTACTGTACTTATACTTTTCTCAAGTAGGAAATTATTCCTTTTTATCTTTTGGCAATGTAACTTAAATGGAATTTCAAATCCATCACACAGCAACCAGCTCTTAAAAGATTTGACTGACACTTAACTCTACTGCATTGCACTAGTCCCCTTGTACCTACAAGGAAATATACAAGACACTCTTCTTTATGTGGTTTTATTAGCTGCATTACATAGAGTAATACTACAGGTGTAATGTATTTCTGATTATTCCTATGTGGTGCCTGTAAAGTGTTTATATTTAAACTTTTTGTGAATTCCTGAAAATATTTAAAATATTTGTTTATAAGATCACTTTTATTTGTTGGCCATTGGCCGCCTGCCCAATGTATTTTTTTATATTAATTCTCTTTTACTATTTAACACTTCACATTCATACATAGAGCTTAGATGTGCACTATAGTTTGAATGTTTTTGTTGCAGATGCATGTGAGGTCTTTAATTATCTTGATCCACTGTAGGTATGCACCAATCTTGCCATGTTCTGTTGTGAGCACTGTTAAGTGTTGGGCTGAGTTTAACTTGTAGCCTTTGTTTAATGCTAGGGAAAAACGATTTTGCTATGGCACCTTTAGCTGTTGTTTGCCATTCTATTTCCCACTTTTTAATGCTATTGACTTGCAAGTCTTTTTTTACCGCACTCACTGGTATCATGGTGAAGGCCACTTCAGCGCTACCGTTGCATGCTGCCTGCTTGGTCAGGAGGTCTTGCTATTGACTTGCAAGTCTTTTTTTACCGCACTCACTGGTATCATGGTGAAGGCCACTTCAGCGCTACCGTTGCATGCTGCCTGCTTGGTCAGGAGGTCTGCCTTCTCGTTGCCTTTGATTCCAACACTTCACCCATGTGAAGTGAAGATTCCAGTTATGCTGCTGTAGTTCAGTCACTATTCTTCGGGTTTCATCTATAAGCCAGCTGTGCTTCTTGTGGTTCTGCAGTAGGTCCAGGGTGATTCACTGTTGGTGTGAATTGCAACTGTTTTTTACATTCCTTTGGTGTCTATGTCTTCTAGTTTTTCTAAGGTTTGCTTGATTATTTGAGTACGTATATTGTAGCAGGAAGGTCGGTTTGTTATTAATTTATATTATTAATCCGGATACAACCCCCTGCTCATTCTTGCTGCCATTTGTGTAGCTGTTTATTAGGTAGTGTCGGTCTTCGTTTTTGTTAGGAATGCTTATTATGTCAGCTGGATGTGGCCATTGTGTGTAGTGTGTGCCTTTGTCCAGAGTTCTTTTTTCTCCAGCAAGTGTTATATTCTCTTGTCTTTTTCATGATGCCGTAGTACTTTGAGGTCTCCTAAGTTTTATTACTATGGGAGTTATTGCTGTCAGCATGTACAGTGCTTTGTATAATGTTGTTCTATATGCCTTTGCTATTTTTGTGTTTATTAATCGCCATAATCCATTTATAATTCCTTTCATGGAAGTGTTGAAAACAAATTTGTTGTAATACATTAAATTTAAAGGGAGTCGATTAATGACACTAAACAACATCTACTTTTAAATTTCCCAGAACATGTGTCAGAGGCTATTTTCCTCCATTGTCAACCAGACATTGACTGGTTCTCAGTGGTGTAGCTGGCGATATTTTGTCATAGGTCTCCTATGGTGGCGGTTCAAGGAACTTGTTGAACACGTCTTTTTGGGGGATGTCGAAATTGAATACTTTGTTTCTATTTTCTGAAATGAAGATTTGTTCCCATGTGGACAGTTCTTGTTTTCCTGTTGAGTGTTTAAGTAGTTTTGGTTCTGGATTTATGTTGTGGTTTTCTTTCCCAAAAATGCGTGGCAACTGCTGATTTCTCTAATTGTTTGTATTTTATGTTACTAAAGTGTTCTTTTGCTCTTGTTTCTAAATTTCTTTTAGTTTTTCCAATATAAATTTGACTACAGTCACAGCATTCAATTTGATATATACCAGATGTTTTGTTAGATGGAATGGCATCTTTGATGTTTGAGCATATTAGGTTTTTTAAGGAGTAATGGTTGACTGTTGCTAGTTGAATATTTTGTTTTTTGAAGACTTTTTTGAATTTATCAAAGTCCCATGGTGGTAAGTGAATTATTTGAAGATCAGTTTAGTATCTGTAGCTGAGAGGGTTGTGGTTTCCTTTAGTAGCTTCTTCTTTATTGCTAAGTTCACCTTTTTGTCTACTAATGATTTGGGAAAGTCATTTTTTGTGCTATTTCAATTTTTTTTATTCTGTTTTGTTGTTCTGCTGTGAGATGGATGTTGACCAGTCTGTTTGTTAAACTACTGAAGATTGCCTGTTTGTGGGATCTTGGGTTGTAGCCATTAGCTTTTATGTAGTTGTCCGTCTGGGTGGGTTTTCTGTAAATGCCAAAGTTTATTCTGTTTTTTATTTCTGATTATTTTTAGATCCAGAAAAGGTAAATACTCGTCTTTTTCTATTTCTACAGTGAACTTGATGCTTTTTTCTTGGATGTTTAAAAGCTTTAGTGCATCACTGATGTGTTTTTGGTACTATTGCAAAGATGTCATTTACATATCGCTGCCAGAGTTTAAACATCCAAGGGAAACCTTAGATGATCCTTATTTCTAATTCACTCATATACAGATCGGCCAGGAAGGGTGATAGGGGGTTGCCTATTGCTAAAGTTGAAGTTTGGTGGAGATATTTTGTTTGAAACTGGAAGAAATTTTGTTCTATATATAATTTGGTTAGTTCGATGTAATCTGAAATATCAGGTGATGACATTCCAAGTGATTTGAACCATTTTTCTATCAATGGTGGGAGTTGTTTTACTGGTATGCAGGGAAACAGTGATTTAACATCAAAAGAGACTATTGTGTCCTCTTCTTTCACTTCAGTATCCTTAATGTTTTCTATAAGTTCATAGGTGTTTTTTATGCTTAGGCTATCAAATATTGGAAATGCATTGAATTTATTTATTCATAACTTTGCAAGTTTGTATGCTGGTGAATTTATACGGCTAACTATAGGTCTCATTTTTATGGATGGTTTGTGTATTTTGGGTAAGCCATTAAGTTTAGGTAAGGTTGGGTTATCTGATTTAACTGTATGTTTGGTGTTAGGCTTGATTTTGCTATGTTTTTCTTCAAATGATTGTATGCAAGTTGTTAGAAGATTTTTGTTAATGGTTTCATAATCACTGTCAGCATTTCTTCCATTTTTTCAATATAATCAGATTTATCCATTATGACTATCTTGTTACCTTTGTCTGCCTTGGTGTATATTACATTTTTCTGTTTCAAAGAATGCATGTTTTGTTTGCTCTTCTGAAAGGATCTGGTTTTTATTTCCTCCAAAATATTTTCACATTGGCTTTTAATTGAATTTTGTTTGGATACTGGTAGAACCTGTGTCGAAATGTTGATATCTGCAATGAGGTATTCAATTTTGGTTGAGAAACAGATAAAAATTTTTAATCCTTTGTTTAGAAGACAAAACAAAATACAAAAAATTATTGAAATAGCACAAAAAATGATCTTTCCAAATCATTAGTAGACAAAAAAGTGAACTTAGCAAAAAAGAAGCTACTAAAGGAAACCACAACCCTCTCAGCTACAGAAACTAAACTGACCTTCAAAAAATTCACTTATCACCCACGGCCCTTTGATAAATTCAAAAAAGTCTTCAAAAAACAAAATATTTAACTAACACTAGTCAACCATTACTCCTTAAAAAACCTAATATGCTCAACATCAAAGATGCCATTCCATCTAACAAAACATCTGGTATATATCAAATTGAATGCTGTGACTGTAGTCAAATTCGTATTGGAAAAATCAAAAGAAATTTAGAAACAAGAGCAAAGGAACACTTTAGGACCATAAAATACAAACAATTAGAAAAATCAGCAGTTGCCACGCACTTTTGGGAAAGAAAACCACAACATAAATCCAGAACCACAACTACTTAAACACACAACAGGAAAACAAGAACTGTCCACATGGGAACAAATCTTCATTTCAAAAAATAGAAACAAAGTATTCAATTTTGACATCCCCAGAAAGATTTGTTCAGCAAATTCCTTGAACCGCCACCAGAGGGGACCTACAGCAAAATATCGCCGGCTGCACCACTGAGAACCAGTCGATGTCTGCTTAACAATTGAGGAAAATAGCCTCTGAAACATGTTCTGGGAAATTTAAAAGTAAGTGTTGTTTAGTGTCATTAATCGACTCCCTTTAAATTTAATAATCTGTTTAGTTTGTCTGCATTTGTGTTTCTTGTTACTGAGTGCACCCACACAGGCTCTCCATATGACAGCGCTGGTAGAACTGCTCCTTTGTATATCATTTGCAGTACATCTGACCTAAATCTCCAGTTAATTTTGGCAGACTTCGACAGAGCATGTATGAGCTTTATGGCCTTGTTGGCTATGTATTATATAACAAATAACGTAACTATTCAATTGTTTAAATTATACATAAGAAAATTCACATATGTTTAAGACTGCAGCTATTATTTTTGTGCTTATGTTTACAGAATGTACAAAATATCTGTGTAATAAATCTCCTCCCAAAAAATCAGGATCTTCTCACATTATCTGGTTCCCATGCAAAACAGCACTGATGTAACAAAAATAAGAGGCACATTCACATGTGCCATTAAATCATTTAGTAATATTTTAACAGAACCTTGTAAAGGCCAGCATTATAACGAGCTACCTGGAAAGACCAGGATTATAACCAGCTACCTATCTCTCTTCACTTTCTGGCACCCAATCATGTACACTATACCAGTATAGTAAAATAAGACTCCTGTTTTAAATCGGTACGATAGACCATATGATCCTGAACATGTTTTTTAGCTATTTTTGTCCACCTTTTGTGGATAAAATTGTATGCACACAGGAAGGTAATCTAAATCATTTTAATGATACCTTATGCTTATTTGCTCCTGACTGAAGGGGAAATGCTTATCACATCATATATCTTATACATATCATCAATTAGCTACACTCTTGTATTTCAAAGAAATTTAATTACATAAATTAATATGTCTTTTATCAAGATTTATAAAATCAGTAATGACAGAAGTTCAAGACTGTTTATGGTGCATTATGCAAAAGTTAACATGGATTCTTAATACCACTTTTACCTCTGCTTGTAAAAGTTATAATATCTAAGAAGCAAATGATTTGGCACTAAAAGAGCATTTCTATGAAACTTTGGATCAACACATTAACTATAATTTGAGCGCAATGTGAATTTAATTAATGAAAAGAATGTAAACATCTTCAAATCTAAGCAACTTTTTACACAATTCTCAACATGTAAAAGAAAACCTACAATAAACAAAAAGAAATCATAAGATGTTTAAGAAGTGTTATTATTTACTTCAAACTCATTGGTAATGTTCATTTCAACACTTACCAAATATATAGGTTGTACATAGAGTTAGAAAATTAAAATGTGAGAGATAAGACTAATTTATGCACATGCAACGGCAATTTTCTTTACTAATTTTTGGGCTCCCTCATATTATAATTTCAGCTTCTTTAATTTAGGGAACATTAATTGAAATGTTTGTCATTGACAATCTAGCTGGAAATGAAAAATCCAGTTTTAATTATCTGCACGTCTCTTGAAGCTATGAACCTTAATTTCACTTAGCTTCACAGGGCTATTTAATTTCATGCCCAGGATTATATCTTAAATCTTCAACAGTATTAATTGAATATGTTTGTCTATCATTCCACGGGTCCCAGGTCTAATTTCTAGTTGAGGCATAGGACATTTCCTTAATTAAACATTCTTAAATTCCAAAATTGTAAATGTTGAGTAATTGCATGTGTCAAACTCATAATAAAATCTAATAATTATGTAGAAAATGAAGCTAGCTACAGTGAAGCAATGAACATTACACAAATATAACTATTTGTAACAAAAACTTCACTTATCTTAAGAAAATGTTAAATTTTTCTTATTAATTGAGATCGATTTCACAAACAACTCATTTGGAAAGTGTTTGGAAGTGTTGCGGACTGACAATGCAACCGAGTTGTTTGTGAAAACATCTCAATAAGAAAAATTTAACACCATTTTCTTAAGATAAGTGAAGTTTTTGTTACAAATAGTTATATTTGTGTAATAGTCATAAAATCTAATTTTAAAAGCCTCAAAATCAACAAATGAACAGCACTAACAAAAGCCAGAAAGTTAGGTCTGATTACCAAGTATTGTATTTATGACAACAAAATGAAAATTTATTCAAATTTTGGTGCACATTATTTAAGGAAACATAATAAATTTAATGGATTAAGAAAACAAAAGTTCTGTTGGCTAGCTGCCTTTTTTGGAGATATACCTATTTTAATTCTTCTTTATAACATTAAAGACATAACAGTGTCGATAATGAGCTACCCAGTCCTATAATACAGTATTAAAGAAAATACTGAATCAAAGCTAAATAAAACAAATGCAAAACGTCAGGCAATTGTGTCAACAATACTGCAAAACTGCAATTTATTTAAGGAAGTCTGTTGCATATGCATATATGTATGTTATATGTTTATACAATCATTTGGACTTCACTATGAGAGTTGAAAGTAAAGCAGTGGCAACCTATATGGAAACAATTTAAGGAACTTACAATACAATGGCACTACATTCCTTCAATATGTAACATCAGGAAGTCAAATGCATTGGAGGTAAAGTCACAAGGACCCATGTCAGTAAGTATGGAGAGCATTTCAAAAGCTCTCAATGCCACCACTGCAATACATTGGTTACAATATGTACATGAAAATGAGCATTGTCTTGCAACATGATAGGGAAGATTGTCTCACAATACATGTGAACGTTTGCACCACATAGTCAGATGCATGCATATACTATTTTAGAAATCAGCAACAGTAGTCTGGATTGACAATTTCTTTTCGAGGCACAGCAGGTGTAAGAATGACATCCTCAGAGTTATATGTCACGATCAACGTTACTTTCACTCAACCGGGTTGGAGTTTCTGTGGATATTGTAAACTTAGCAATTTATTTCATTGATGCTTTATTTCAAATTTGTAGACTCATTCTATGTCTCTTAATGGCAACAATATGATGCAGAAATGTGTCGTCAGTGTAATACCTATCAAGGTGGCCAACAGCAGGACACAATTTTCCTCAAGTTAAAACATTACTTCAGTGTGTGCCACACTG
Organism: Mantis religiosa; assembly: GCA_030765055.1. Lineage (NCBI taxonomy): Eukaryota > Metazoa > Arthropoda > Insecta > Mantodea > Mantidae > Mantis > Mantis religiosa. The sequence continues at coordinate 97,805,211 of CM060949.1, forward strand.
TTTGATGACAAACCAATACATGCTCTTTCCTGCGAGCTATGATTGATCTGCCAGTTTGACCAATGTAGGCATTTCCACAGTTGCATCTGATTCTGTATATTCCTGGGTTTAGGAATGGATTGCTGCTGTCCTTCTATCTGAGTAACAGAATCAGATGCGACTGTGGAAATGCCTACACTGGTCAAACTGACTGATCAATCATAACAGCAGGAAAGAGCTTATACACAGCCTAAAACTAAATCAAGCCAATAAATCAGCATTAGTAGAACACATGACCTCAACTGGCCACAAAATCGATTTTGACAATACAGAACTTCTAGCCACCTGCAACAACTTCTCCCAGAGGATGACACGAGAACGCATAGGAATTTTCAAGGAAAAAAACAACAGAGATAATGGAAAGCAACTCCACAGTACTTGGAAGATCTTGCTCATAAATACAGTTATTGGTCGAAGGTCGTAAGAAACAAGGGGCAGAGCCACAAGACCATCTGGAGTCTGAGAGCTCACAAAAACATCTCTAACATTTATAGAAACAAATTGAGTCCAGAAGAGCTAAACAAACACAAGGAAACAAATAGCGAGGAAAAAGGCTACAGAACTCACTTAGAAAGTCACCAGGAAACAGTGGCGCCGGCACCGACTGAATAAGTGAACAGGCAGCCAACTAAGAACTAAAGGCTGGAGCCACTGGAGAACTGTGGGGATATAAGCCTGAACATCGCAAAGATCGGACAAGAGCCCAGAAGAAGCTCACGACAGGATGAGCAAAACGTCGGCAAATACGACCAAAATGATGTGACCTTCACCGGAAGCTAAGGATACTTATCAAAACACAGGCCGTGGAAGCCTACACATCCACAGGTTTATAGTCTACCATTTTTACAAGGGAAAAACATAGGAATCATATATATGTGGAGAATTTTCCCATTGAAGATTCCATTTCTTGACAAGATGGAGCACAATGCACTGGTATGTGAGAGCTTTCCTTAAATGAGGTGCCTGAAAAATTCATCACCCACAAGAGTTGCTGCACTGCACCACTCGCCTCCAAATTACTTGATCTCTATGATGATTTTTATTTTGTGTATGGTAATTGTATGTGCCTCCCCTTCCAAAAATGTGGGCAAATTACAACAGTGCATAGATACAGTAGTGGTTGCAGTAATCAGACATGCTGATAACAAGTATGTGTTGAGTTTGAATAAGTTTGGATGGCTGCTGTTTGAAGATTGAACATTTGTGAAATACTTTCAAATTATGTAAATCAAAACGTTGCAGTCCTAAAATGTCACTTTACTCAAGTCGCACATTGGACAACACCACTATTGAGGCAGTGCTAAAACAATGGGAATATGAAACTCTTTGAAACCAATAGACAAATTAATAATTAAGTGATGTAAGTGTTCCAACTTTATGTCAACTCCAGTACATTCTTTTCCATAAATTTCTACTATTATGTTTATTTCTGCAAATATGTATGATCAATTTAGCATGAAAAGAAATGGGTAACACATTCAGAATTTTTGCAATATAGGTTCACTTTAAATGTATTGATCACTTAAATACAGATTCTATGGCTTATATGAAAACAGTATTGGACTACTTACTGTGTAAACAAGATGATGGTTATTAGGGTCTTGTCATGGAAATGCTCTATTAGATTATCCAAATTAAAGTAATGCACAAATATACAGCACATACAACAAACAAATTGTTAGGTACTAAGATACTATTATCTAATAGAGAGTGAAAAATAATTAGAAAATTCAGGAAGTAAAGTGGATATACAAGAAAAGAACACTAAAAAGCACTTTAACACACACTGCATAAAGGCATGAAAGTTTTGTATACATACCTGACATTGTTTAGCTACAAGAATGCTCTCAAAAAGTCCATTAAATAAATTATGGTCTGACCATTTATAAAATACAGTTTTGTTTCTCTTCCTCACTTCTACCTGTTGACTTACTAAATTAAACTTAATACCACTTATTTAATAACATTAAAAATAGTAAGACAATACCTGAAAATTGGAAAATAAGCATGGTTGTGCCAATATATAATGCACTGCCACTGGAACTGAAAAGCTGCAGGAACATAAAAAGGTTTTAAAAGGAAAGTTGCTGAAAATTTGCTGAAGGCATATTTTGATAGCTGACAAAGTGTCACTCATTTATAGCTGGTCTGATTAGCTGAACTGGTTAAAAATTAATATGCATTAATGTCTCACTGAACATGTAGCTTTTTTTGTAAAGTTCTCTGCTCCTACTATTTCTTGAGTTATAGTGAATGTTTGTATCTTTGTTTTATATATGTTATTTTTGTACAGTAATTAATTCCTATTCCTTTCTTGGAAGTGTTGAAAACAGTGTTGTTATGATAAATTAACTTTAAAGAGAGTCGATTAAAGACACTAGACAACACTTACTTTTAAATTTTTCCGGAACATGTTTCAGAGGCTTTGCCTCTATCATCGGCTGGCTCTCGACTGGTTCTCGTTGGTGTAGCTGACGATATTTTGTCACAGGTCTCCTCTGGTGGCGGTTCAAGGAACTTGCTGAAAAAATCTTTCTGGGGGATGTCGAAATTGAATACTTTGTTCCTATTTTTTGAAATGAAGATTTGTTCCCATGTGGATAGTTCTTGTTTTCCTGATGTATGTTTCAGTAGTTTTGGTTCTGGATTTATGTTGTGGTTTTTTTCCCAAAAATGTGTGGCAACTGCTGATTTTTCTAATTGTTTATATTTTATGTTTCTAAAGTGTTCCTTTGCTCTTGTTTCTAAATTTCTTTTTGTTTTTCCAATATAAATTTGACTACAGTCATTGCATTCAATTTGATATATACCAGATTTTTTGTTAGATGGAATGGCATCTTTGATGTTTGAGCAAATTAGGTTTTTTAAGGAGAAATGGTTGACTGGTGCTAGTTGAATATTTTGTTTTTTGAAGACTTTTTTGAATTTATCATAGGCCCATGGATGGTAAGTGAATTTTTTGAAAATCATATTAGTTTCTGTAACTGAGAGAGTTGTGGTTTCCTTTAGTAGCTTCTTCTTTTTTGCTAAGCTCACTTTTTTGTCCACTAATGATTTGGGAAAGTTATTTTTTTGTGCTATTTCAATTATTTTGTTGTATTCTGTTTTGTATTCTTCTGCTGTGAGAGGGATGTTTACCAGTCTGTGTGCTAAACTATTGAAGATTGCCTGTTTGTGGGATCTTGGGTTGTAGCCATTAGCTTTTATGTAGTTGTCTGTCTGTGTTGGTTTTCTGTAAATGCCAAAGTTTAGTCTGTTTTTATTCCTCATTATTTTTAGATCCAAAAATGGTAAATGCTCATCTTTTTCTATTTCTACAGTGAATTTGATGCTTTTTTCTTGGATATTTAAAAGTTTTAGTGCATCACTGATGTGTTTTTTTGGTACTATTGCAAAGATGTCATCTACATATCGTTGCCAGAGTTTGAACATCCAAGGGAAACCTTTGTTGATCCTTATTTCTAATGCACTCATGTACAGATCGTCCAGGAAGGGTGATAGGGGGTTGCCCATTGCTAACCCTGAAGTTTGGTGATAATATTTTGTTTGAAACTGGAAGAAATTTTGTTCTATGCATAATTTGGTTAGTTCAATGTAGTCTGAAATTTCAGATGATGCCATTCCAAATGATTTGAGCCATTTTTCTATCAACGGTGGGAGTTGATTAACTGGTATGCAGGGAAACAGTGATTTAACATCAAATGAGACTAGTGTGTCCTCTTCTTTTAGTTCAGTATCCTTAATGTGTTCTATAAGTTCATAGGTGTTTTTGAAATTTAGAAACAAGAGCAAAGGAACACTTTAGAAACATAAAATATAAACAATTAGAAAAATCAGCAGTTGCCACACATTTTTGGGAAAAAAACCACAACATAAATCCAGAACCAAAACTACTGAAACATACATCAGGAAAACAAGAACTATCCACATGGGAACAAATCTTCATTTCAAAAAATAGGAACAAAGTATTCAATTTCGACATCCCCCAGAAAGATTTGTTCAGCAAGTTCCTTGAACCGCCACCAGAGGAGACCTGTGACAAAATATCGTCAGCTACACCAACGAGAACCAGTCGATAGCCGGCCGATGATAGAGGCAAAGCCTCTATGTTCCGGAAAAATTTAAAAGTAAGTGTTGTCTAATGTCTTTAATCGACTCTCTTTAAAGTTAATTAATTCCTACTACAAAAATGTAATATAAGTATTGTTAAGGGCTATTTGCCATCATTTTATACATTTTTGTACTGTTTCCTAGCATGAGCTATGGCTCTGAAAACCTTTTCAGATAACAATAAACAATAAAAGGGGAATGTAATAATCTGAGAAATTATAGAGGAATTAGTTTGTCAATTTCAGGCAATAGTTGGTTATACTATAAAGCCAGGGAGTAAGTACTTCCAACACTGTAAGTTGCCATTAGGGTATGTTATCTCAAATGAGTTTGAGATTTCCTTATGATTTACCGGGAAAATTAGAGTCAATTAGAGAACTTAATATTGTTCCAGCAAGTTGCATAGTAGCTTAGTGCTTAAAGGAACTGGAACACGACTAGAAGACCCAAGGCTCAAATCTTGACCATGACACTGAATTTTTAAGTCTGATTCTGCCTTTCCAAAACCATGCCTTACACGTAACAAAGCATGAAACAACATTTAAATTTGCAATATTAAAAATGTTTGAATGCTTATATAGGTAAGATTAGGTTTTCAACCATATTAAATAAAGGTTTAAAAGTAGAATTTTCGGTGGTGTGTTTCCTTAAAGATGGGGAGGACTGCTGAAATTGTATTAATACAGTTGTCTGGAGATAAGTTATTCATGGTTCATTAAATTTTCTTCTCAGATGTTTACTTTAAAAGAGATAAAAAATATATATTATTCATAGGAATCCAATATACCAGTAATTAGGATGTTCACACTTGCACAAAGTTTGATAAACTTACACAACTTAAAACAGATAAAAGAAATTGTCACTATAACAGTTGCTGAAAAGAACTGAGGGAATCTGTTTAGCAACTGTTCCTATCAATGATGGCTGCAGGGAGGAATGCTTTCTTATATTGTATATTGTTTATGGTATATATTATATACATTATCTACAGATGTCAAATTGTTTGGTAATTGTGAACAATCTACATACCCAAAACACTTCCTATCTGCCATCCATACAGTCAGGTTTTCCCACCACTACTTACAAATGACTTCCCCATTTCAGCTAGATGGTAGATCTTTCTTTCCTACTGGGACTTAAAAATGTATATTTTGCTCATATCAAAACTCTTAAAATATTATTAAAATTTTGGGGAGAAAAATTTGATAGGTAAACAAAATTCAAGAGGATAATAGTGATTATAAGAGGAACATATAAATCAATATCTTGCAGGCACACTTTAAGAAACATACTACCATTAGCCTCTCTCCTTAAAGCAGAAGTATGCTTTTTAAAGATTGATATGGAAGCTAAACATTATCTTCTGCAATTTCTTTCAACTTTTTTCTAATTCCTATCTTTACCCAGTTATCACTAGCAATTCTTTTAGTCTTCTAAGATACAAAACTCTTTGTCATTATATATCATTTCTCACACTTGTAAATGAATAAGACCGCCTTCATTATGACCTGTTTGCAACTACTATATCTGTAGTAGTCTACTTCACTTGATGCAATCTTCGACATCTGAATGATGTAGACACATTTGTTGTTGCACATATTTTCTGATACAGCTGTTCAGCCTGTCGGCTATTATATATGTTTCATGTGTAATTTATTCTTTCTATGTCCCCATTCTTTAAAATAAATAGATAACAAATTTATAGATTATAATCTGAACATGAGAACAGTGAAATAATAGAAAATGTATCACATTATTGGTGCACATTGTTGTGAGGTTTCCTTTTAAAATATAAATAAATTAACACATACTCCTTTCATGTTTGTTATCCTTTCTCTGTCCTCATTCATTTAAAGTAAAATATAATAAATCTATGGCTACTGCACAAACATAAGATCAGTCAAATGTCATATTTTTGATGTGCATTGTTGTTAATTTCTTCCTCGCAAAATGCAAATTAAATTAACACGCTTTCTTTCGGGTGCAAATTGTCATTTCTGGTAGGAAATCTTACTTCCTCTGTGGAGAGAAGTTATTAAACGAAATTAAATGCTTTAGGTATGTGGATTGTTTTACCATTACCAAATTGTTTTCAATCTATCAACAAATATTTTTTAGAAGTTAAATCTGTACAAATAATTTGACAAGACTTGTCACATTTCATACTTCCATTGTATAACTTTAGAAAGACGTTTGCAGCATTACGTATTCTGTGTTTTATAATAATGTATATTGGGTAAAATATTTAGAAAATGTCACTTCCAGCTGAGCTTAAATAGGCAAAAAAGAGAAAACTAAAAAGCGTTTATTGTAATAGTGCAGCAGTTCTACTCAATTTAGAATTTTATAGGAGTTTGAAAACCTTGAGTTATTACAAGCAGAGTAAATAATAACTTAAATCTTTTCCCACACATTTCTCGACGCAATGCAGATTAACAAAACTTACTTTGGCTTTTATCGGCCCATCAGGAAAATAGCTATTTGCAACATATTACGGTGTGAAGCTCATTTTAATGTTTAAAGTTATAAATATAAATAGTTGCGTAAACGTTGGGTAAACCATACATTCTTATTATGAAGTTGCAAAAGCAGTTAAGCTAGTATAACAATATACCCATCAACTTCATTATCTGTTTATTGTCAGATATTACGGGTAACATAATTGGAATGGCTAGTATAAAAAGTAGGCGTTCTAGAAATCAATACTTGGTATTTGCACAATCACAAAGTTTTATTGTTATACATTTAAATATATAGTTTTGAAGCTTTATCACTATAAAATTTAATATTTTAGATTGGAATTTACCTGACAAATAAAAGCAGTTGAACTTCTGCGCTAATTTTAGGAGTCTTGACATCGATACTTCGTTCGCCGCCATCCCATTCCTCATTATCAGTGTTGCCAAACGATTGTGCAAGTTCTAACAGATGATGGCCGATGTTGATTAGAATAAGAATGCAATTATTTGAAATGCCACAGACATACATGGACTTTATTTCGCATATATGGCTGCTGTAAATTTAAAATCATGGAGTATCTTAATATGCAACTATAATTCGGCTAACTAATTGATGAATTCAGCTCCGGTGTTTTAAATACAGCGCCAGGATCACAGCCAGGATATTGTATGTTCGGCAACTCTAGTATACTGATATTCCCTAGCAGATACGCTAAAGAACAAATGAAGAAAATCTGTAGGGCCTTTTATTTATTGGCAAACTTGTAAACATTCTTATACGCTAAAGTGAAAACATGCGTTGCTCATCTTGCTTTTCTGCTAGCACTCGTGTGTTGGACTATCTGTGAACTGTCTTCTTAACATTTAATTTTTTGGGGAAATGTGTTCAAACTTTTTTTTTTATTATGATGATGATATGACAAGTAATGAAGTGTAGTTCTGAATATTTGTATAGGTTTAATCGATTACATTAAGTAAATAAAATGCATATTTGTTTAAGATTGCTTCAAAACCATTCCTTGAAAGGCTGTACGTCAATAAATACTAGAATAAAAAATACGATGAATATAATATTTGGAAAATACCTTTTTGTAACCAATACTTTATCATGTGGCATTTTGATGGCTGGAGGAGATGTAATCCAACAACAAATTGAAAAGTTGCGAAAGACGGAGAAAGAATTTGATTGGAAAAGGACAGGTTAGCAATAATTTTTCAACTTTTTGCCATTGTTTGATTTATCAATGAAATGATTTTGCTATATTTTTTGATAAATTGATTTATACACAATAAGCATGTAACAAAATAGATCTAAATACAAAATAATTGTGTGTATAAGTAAAATTCTTTTAAATTTAAATCTATAATATTCTCCTAATACTTGATTGACATTTCAAAATGTATTGCTTAACGGAAAATCTACTTTTACAACCAAAATCATGCTCAATTCTATTACCTACAAAACTACATTTCACAGAACAGTCATTAGTGCATATCATGCAACACATAGGCATAAATCAAATATAAGTTATATACTTCATAGCTGCTGTTTCATTCTTTGTTTACTTGGTTTGAATATTTTTAAGTTGTGCGAGAAAAATATGTTTTAGCATATTTTAAAATCTAGAATAGCATATCTGTTGTGATCACTCTGTTATAGCGAAACTTGGTGCCTGGAGACAGAAATTTAGTACCTAGTTCGTTCGTTTGTTTGATCTCACTGTGAGCAAAACTCAGAGCACATTGAGCACATATATTTATTGTATATGCATCCTGACTAGTAGTATACCAACCACCACTAGTACACTAGTACCTTTATTATTTTTATCTTGCATTATGTAATAAGAAATGAATATGTATGAATCACCACCGTTTCAAGCATAAACCTGAGAACATGCATTATAGTAGGTCAGTAGGTAATAATGTAATTCACATTCACAATTAGAACCTGGTTGGTGAAAACTTGTTCTTGCATACTTTGTGATGAAAATAATGCACAGAGAATCTCATTACTATGTGACACAGGTCAGGGGAACTTTTCATCCAGTCTTTTGAGAACATTGCATCTGTGATGTAAAATTCTTCATAAATTTCTGACCTCTTTAATCTCGTCACTTTGGTTATAGGCTTGTAACTGGGTGTGGATGGCAGCAGAAACTCTAGTCTCAGTTCTTCCGCCCAGGGAGAGTTCTGTCATCAGATACACAGGTTCTGAAGGCATACATTTTGACAGGCATAGGGTTTGCTTCAGAAAAGTAGCTGTGACTGCTTTCATTTCTGCCAGTTGTTTGTGCTTCAGGTGTGGCCAAATGAGCTATATTCCATATGTAAAAACTGGAGCAATTTTTTTCTCTGAAGAGTCGTAGGCTGTCCTTAATGATAAGTCTTTGGAGGTGTTAAATGTCACTCATTGCCCTCACTGCAGTATTCACTCTTTCTTTAATGTATTATGTGAAGACATTTCTTGGAGTCTGAAGAGTTATTCTTAAGTATTTAAAATGTTTCTTAATTGTGAGTGGTCTGTCCCTGTAGCATATGGTTATCCCTTTTCCTCCTTTTCTGAAGGTTATGGTTACCGTCTTAGACTCATTCAGATGTAGTCTGTTGTTTTCTGCCCAGTCTCTTATAATTGTTGATGTGACTTTTCAGATATAAGTACACTAGTATCATCTGCAAAGAGCACAGATATTGACTCCTTGCTAGATTAAATGACAGTTCATTTATAAATATTAAAAATAACAATGGCCTGAGTATAGAATATAGAACTAGTATATCTACATATGCTCTTATATTTAGTCTGTATGCTTACATTATTTATGTAGGTATATGGAAAACCCACATACTTCACCTAAATTGTAAAACTTCATCAGTCATATGCTTGACTAATTTGACATACACCAATTTCTTACAATATTTCTTCATTTGTGCAACATTTCAATTGCTGATGGCAGTATACATTTGCACTAACTTTAGAAAATTATAGTCTTTCATTACATGTATCTTAATTTTCTCATTCATGGCATATATTTTCAGCTCTTGCCAATTATGTCATTCCTTGTGTCATTTTATTGTGCACATTTTGTAAATAATTTTGCATATTTTGATACCACAATAGACTTCTTGTTCTTTCATTTTTATTGTTCTACACACTCACTAAATAATAAAGTAACCGCCAAAGCTTACACATCTTCAGGGAAATCTACATTTTGCACTACAAATATCTGTGCATTGAGCACAGGATACCATTATCTCCTTTTTGCATATTATTTGAAAATTTTGTTGCTATCTATAAGTTTGTAGATAAATATATTTTAGGTATGACTTGTCTGATACAAAATTTGGTTATAGAGCAATTCCATGTGTTAGACTGATATTCACACCATATTTTTCTGGGTAAACCAGCTTCTCATACAGATGGCGTGTTTGGAATATGAGTTTTGAACACATCATTCAATAGAGAAAACAGAGAGTTGAAATGATCACCAAAAATATAGATTTTGATAAAATCTGCACGAGATATTTATTTACAAACATTTTGTTGCACACTGGAATTTTTGTCAACTCTATTTACAGGTCAGGTAAAGCATTTCTAAATTTCCTTGAAAATTTACTTTGAAAATGATTTTCAAAAAGATCCATTTGTACGGAAAGATTTAAGGTGGGCTAGAACTTTTTAAAAATAAAAATATTGTAATTATCTGAAAAGCGAGGGTCCAAAATGTGTTCATTACAGTTTGACCTCTCTTTGTTACAGACTGACATCTGTGACATTATGCTTATTGCACTCCATGAGAATAAAGCCAATCTGTAATTAAATTGAGACGATACCTAAAGAAAAGAAAATATATTAGCTACTTATTTTATTCAGTTATATTTAAGTTCCTAAAGGCCAAAGTGCTAGTACTTGGGCTTTTAAACAAGTGTATGTTCTGATTACACACCAATAAATTCATGTAGCATATATATGAAAGAAAACTTCATTTTATCTTTGTCTCACACTACAAACCAGTGTGCTTCAGATAACACGTATGCACATGGCACTGCTGAGTCAGGTTGTTTAGTGTGTCACAGGATATGCATTGTGTTTGTACTGGAGGGTCATTAAATGCTTAGAATACTTGCTTGCTGATTTGCTCTCTTTTAACATAAACATTTTTTGGAGAGTATGTCAACTTCTTGATATTCTTCAAAGCAGGCAATAACAAATCCTTCTCATTCTTCAATTGAAGCTCTTTCACTTTAGTGTCCATTGATTCCACTGACATAGTGAATTGCCTGTCATCTGTAAGCTCTTTTATGCAAGGGTGGGCATTTTTCACCCTGATTGCATGCATTCCTTTTTATTCTGGTCCTAAACCACTTGAGATATAAATTCACAAAATTAAGTTTTAACAGGTAGTTATTTCCTATGCAATGTAAACAGAAGGCATGCATTGTGTGGAATCTGACCTTGGAGATGAACATTATAACAGGAGATAAATCTGTAAACTTTTAAAAACCAATGCATACATGATCCATGTTGCTACAACACATTTTCTGCACTCTGCCTAGATCTAAATGCTGTTGCAGGTGTAATAGTAGCAGGAACATCTCTTTCTTCCCAATTTCTATGCATCTTGTATCAGGTTCGCTGTATCTTATGTACATTCTGTTCTTTGCCTTAATCACTTATTTTTCCTCTTTTAGTCTTGCTAAGTTTCAACCTTTATTTGGCCTTAGCAGCATTATTTCCTTTCTCTTTGTATTCATAGCAACCTTGTTCCCTCAGACACTGCTTATATTCACGTTGCCTTTCTGCTGTTGTTTTAACCATGTTTTGAAGATGCTTACATTTGCACTCGTGAAGGCTATCTATTGAGAGCAACAGGAAGCAGCAGGAGTGTGTAATGTCAATCTGTAATGGCCGTGCCGTGGCTCAGTGGTTAGACCGCTTGGCTCTCACCAGGCAGCCCAGGTTCGATCCCAGGAGACCGCAAAGTGAGATTTGTGGTGGACAACACGGCGCTGGAGCAGGTTTTCTCCGGGACCTCCGGTTTCCCCCACCATCTCATTCCACCGGTGCTCCATCTTCATCTCATGGATTATCAATGTCACCGCCTGCGGTGCCGTATGTAGTAAAAGCGGGCGTTAAACACTACACATTTCATTTCATTTCAGTCTGTAATGGCATTATTCCCGGAAATCCACTTATTTTAGAAAAACAAATCAGAATACTTATTTGTTGCTAATGTGATACTAACGGAGGATCTGGAAGGAAATTTTAATTGCTAATGTATTTTACTGTCTGTGACATTATCAGCTTTACAGACTGACATTGATATGCAGTGTGTATAAAAGAAGCTAAAAAACTTGTTTATGTAAATATTTATATTTGGTAGTGCATGTCACTGTGAGTCAAGGATGAGCTAAAGTCTAACATAAAAGATGTAACTGATGTAAATTTTAGCATTTGCCTTCAACAAATGATAGCTACGAAATACTAACTTTTATGCATTTTTGTTTTGTTTTGTATTCACTAAGATCTTTAGCGTTAAATTACTTTATTCTTTGCAGTTCTGAACATTTTACTATTGAATGAGGTATCTCAAAAGTATGAGGAGTCACGTGTCCTTATTTAATATATTGAAAAATTAAATTAAATTTTTCCTTCTTGATATGATACTTCTTTTGAATTGCTCTGTTACTGTATCAGCATTATTTAAGTATAATTTTTATTTGTATAGAAGTTTAAATTCATTCATACCTTTTTAGTGAAAATATTTTGTACAATATATGTCAGACTACTTCAATCCCATTAGGACAGTTAATGGAAATTTGATTGCTGTTTCACATTAGCCATGTGTAGGACAAGCTTTGGAAAAGTAGAGGCAGACTGAAAAATTCAATACCATAGCCAGGATTTAAACCATGGATCTCTTGATCTCTGTGCAGTTGTTCTAACCATTGAGCTATCTTGGCAATGTGCCAGCATGACATTAAATTCTCCAACTGACTTGCATTTTTTTCAGTAAACCACTAGGATTTCTCATATATATACCATATATAAGATAATGTTTAAAAAGGTAGAGTCAGATTGAAAAATTCAACGCCATAGTCAAAATTTGAACCACAGATCTCCCAATCTGAACTATAAAGCCTGGGACTTAAAGTACTTACAGCATGATAAGTCGCCATTAAGGTAGTTATCTCATATGTATATGAGAACTCCTAGTGGTTTACTGGTAAACATGCGAGTCAGTTGGAAAACTTCATGTCATGCTGGTATGTTGCATGTTGCCATGGTAGTGTGTTAGAGCAACCAGATGGAGATTAGGAGATCCATGGTTCAAATCCCATCTATGAAATTGAATTTTTCAGTTTGACTCTACCTTTCCATTCTTAAGTCCTCCTTTGAACTACTGGGAGAGAGAGAGAGAGAGAGAGAGAGAGAGAGAGAGAGAGAGAGAGAGAGAGAGAGAGAGAGAGAGAGAGAGAGAGAGTGAGACAAATGACCTTTAGGCTGCTAATTCATTCAGGGACCCATTACCTTCCCTGAACCAATCAACAGCTTCATAGATCTCACTATCACTGTCTCACCATCTCTTCCCTCCTAGATGTTTACAGCAGGATTGAAGTAGTCTGATATACATTAGAGGCTTGCCAGAACCGCTTCATGCACATATTGTAAAGGGACTATCATTATGACTTCCTTGCTAGAGATTCTGCATATTAACAAACAGTAATGTATTATGCTTTTAGGTCGAATGTTTGTTGTTGGATTAGCTCAAGGTCCACCTCAGCATGTTTTCTACAAAATCTTGGACAAATTTTTGCCGAGAAGGGACTTCAAAAGCATTTCAAAGAAGATTATTTTAGATCAACTGGTAGCTTCCCCAGTGTGCATTGTGATATTTTTTCTAGGAATGGGAAGTCTTGAAGGACACTGTTGGGATGAAATTGTTTCAGAATCAAAAAGAAAGTTTCCTACAGTTTATATGGTAAAATATATATCCTTTTGCATGATCAGCTTTTTACATGCTTAACACTAAAACTTTAACTGGCACATCTCATACTGTGACATGAATTACTTGCAGTTTTCCATTATAAGATTTTATATTGTGATTGAATGCTCCATAAAACTTAAGTAGCAAAGATTATTATCAATGCATGCTTATAAAGGTGAATTTTACGCATGAATGTATGTGCATTTCTGTGTTTTGCATGTGGGGAAGCAGTAATGTGCATATATAAACAATTGCTAGTTTCTTCGTAATTTGGAACTCGCATAGTTGATCATTCTCTCGATTTCCTTTATATAAGATTTTAAAAGTGTTGGACCTCATTTAACTTAAATGTGTGAGAAATATAAATAAGCATATTCATGTGTTCAGATATATGTGACCCTAGGATAACTTTAAAATACTCCAAATAGAGGAAAGATGTAATATGTGTAAATGTTTATTCTCCCAAATGTACACAATAAACGTTCATTTATTTATTTAATGTATGGCATTAGGAATAATACTGAGGAATTCATAAATCTTGCATCTTTTACATGCTTCTTGGACTATATGCGTAATGATGGTAGAAGAACCTTGTTCATACATTCAGTTGCCGAACTGTATTTTTCTTAAATGTTCTCATAATTAAGAATGGAATTTAGTAATACAGATTTTGTAAACAATAAATATCACTGAAAGGTAGAGTCAAACTGAATAATTCTTTGCCAAAGCTGGGAATTGAACCACAGATTCTTCCGGTCTCCATCCGGCTGCTCTTAACCATTGAGCTACCATGGTCAACATGCCAGCATGATTTAAATTTACCAACTGACTCGTATTTTTAAACCCAGTAAACCACTAGGAGTTATCATAAATCAGATCACTACCTTAAAGTTCTTTCACAAGAACAATTAATTTCCAATAAATATGAGGTATTTACTTAAGATGAGTTGGAACTAGTAACACTAACGTCACTTTTTTTTTAATCTCCTTCAACATGTTTCGGGAACATGTGTTCCCATCTTCAGAACGTGTCCAACTGACTCATGTTGTTATTTCTGTTGTGCTTGTCTTAAATGGTGGCATCATGTGGTGGTGAAATGTACTTCCAGAGGGCACTTGGAGATGGTAAATCAAAATTCATTAACTGTCATTTGTGTTTCAAAATGAACATCTTTTCCCATGTGTCCAATAATGCTGCATGACTGATCTGTTTGATTAGTGTAATGTTCGGTTTGATACTATGGTTGGTTATCCAGAAATGGTGTGAGACTGCTTATTTATCCATTTGTTTGTATTTTAAACCTCTCGTATGTTCCTTTAGTCTGGTTTCTAGATTTGTTTTTGTTTTTTCTATATATAATTTATCACAATCGGAGCAATTGAATTTGTAAATTCCAGCTTTCTTGTCTTGTAGCATAGTCTTTATTATAAAGTAATTTTTCAATGCTAAATTTGTTCTGTGGGGCTAGGTTAATGTTGTGTTTCTTTAAAATCTTCTTAAATTTGTAAAACGTTTTTGGATGATATGTGAATAGAAAAATAAATATGATAGTAAAAAATTGAAGCTATTAACAGTGAAGCAAATATAAATTAATAAATTATAATAATTAGTAACTAAACTTCACTTACCTTTGATATTCTAATATGTTATAATGAATATATTATCAAAGATAAGGGAAGTTTAGTCACTGATTATTGAAATTGAAATTAATACAATTCTTACCACAACACAACGATCTACCAAGAAACATTTAATTCTGTTTAATAACAAGAGTTCTTTTTCTAATTAATTTAAAAATATGCTTGTACTACTGGTGATCCTTTGCTTTAGTTACTACTTTACACCTTAGAATTATGTGGCCTACATGTAAGGGACCGGAAGACCCTAACCCATTTACTGTTATTAATTCATTCATGCACCTTAGAATTGAAGAAATTAGGTGAAGCACTTCATTTGTTTATGCAGTTTTGCCAGTAATTATGAATAAATAATCCCAAAGTCTTTTTCCTTTCAGTACCCTCAAAAACTCTGCTTAGGGCTACTCCACAGATGCTTAATTGAATGTAGGTTTGCGGACTAAGCGGGTTACTTGAAATACTGTATCACTGAGTCTTAATAACCATTTAGACACAATCTGCATAATTCATTTCGCTATTATAACGCATGCAAGAAAATTCATAGCCAAATGCTTTAGCGGCAAAAAGTTCTTTTTCTGAAGATCTAAAGGTCTATTTGTGCTAGCCATCATTATTCCCCAGATTATCTCCTTTGAATTTCTGACCTTCCTGTATACATTTAAGTCTTCCTGTGTTACACATCTCCTTGCATATATTTTCTTGGACACTTGATATAAATGGTTGAAACATTATACATTTGTGAATAGAATGGCTGTGTTTTGTAATAAGTTGAACATCGTGTAATCAGATCTTGTTGAATAGTAAATGAAATGGGTAGAAATGATGTTCAGATGAGCTTGGGATGTATAGAGTTACATAAAATCTGTCCTTCAATGAAAAGAAACCTTACATGGATAGCTCATCGGAAAAGAGATTAAACTTGATTCCTTTGCTGGTAGAAAACCGACACTTCAACATAAAAATGGACCTTGTTCCTTTTCTCAATTCATATACTCCTGACGCAATATTTACTTGATTACCTTAGCAAATTTCTGGGTAGTTAAGGGCACCTGAAAGTGATTTTCAGCTAAAAGTAATCAGCTTCCAAAGTTCATGTTTTCCACTTCAGTCTGTTAGGCTAATGACATTTCTGCTGTTCATTAGTAGAATGTTCTTAATGTTACATGGTTATTAATTTGATGATAGTGCTTGTTTGTGAAAGAAATAATGTTTAAATGATTTTAGAAGTACAAGACTTAAATACTGACATGTATCGATACAAGTTTAAAACAATTTTAATATATTATGATAAGAATGCTAAGAGAGCTAACTAAAGCTCATTGGATTCATTTTTAAAATAAAAAATATCACAATGCACACTTTAATTTTATGCATATTTTTCAAATAATTTTCTTAATGCAATGCTCTTCTAGTTAAAGTAGTATTTCTTCATTGACTGTTTAGATCTGTTAACATTATATAAGAATTTAATAAATCATTGTCCTATTGACAGGAAGCTAGTGTAAGTAGCTGTTGAAAGGCTAGTATTAAAATAAAATAATCGTTTTTAAAATGCTGTTTTCAGTTATTTAAAGGGCTGTAATTAAAATTAATATCACCAATTACAAATTTCATAGAGATATTTCTTATAGCTTCATGGATAAAATTAGTCTACATTCTTTGGTAAAAATTTGAAATGACAATTGTTAATTCCTTCCTTTTAGTGCTCATTCCACATAAATCCAAGTTGTGTAATAGTTGCAATTGTGATTTTCCAATTCACTTTTCATGACTGCCATGTTCTCAAATATAGTCTCCTAGTCTACTACCCAATTGTGTTATGTAATTTCTAATTATTCCAATCAATTAAGCTTCTTTTCATTATATAAAAGTGCTTGTTAAGATTCAGCTATACCATAAATGTAAAGCCATTTTTAATAACTTGAAAGGAAGATATCATTACAAGTTTTTTTAAAAAATCAATTTTGCAGTAAGTATATTTGTAATAGTTTTAAGATCAATAAAAAAGTTTATTTACACAGAAATGTTTTGGTATAAGGTTCTTACAAAAACTGAATGAATGAAAATATTTATTGAAATTGAAATGTAGCTTTACCAACTACATAGAAGTCCTGATAATACACAAGAATAGTGTGAAAAGTTCCATAATAAAGATGAGACAAGAAAGAGGTAAAACATGCCATTCTGTATAACTTCTTGAATAATACAGTCCATTAGAAAGGAAAAATTTATCAATCAAATAATGTGGTGCAAGTGCAATATGTTCACTCTTTTCTTCTCAGAAAATCAATTCTAAAAAAAAATTTGAAGGTGAAAATGTAGCAATCCTTCTCAGAATGAAAGGGTAGAGTCACAATGAAAAATTCAATGCCATAGCCGGGATTTGAACCACGGATCTTCTGGTTTCCGTCCAGCCGCTCTAACCATTTGAGCTACTATGGCCAACATGCCAACATGACATTAAATTCTCCAACTGACTCGTGTTTCTCCCAGTAAACCACTAGGAGTTCTCATAAACACATGAGACCTTAATGGCGACTTACTATGCTGTAAGTACTTTAAGGCCCGGGCTTTATAGTTCGGACCACTATTAGGTACAATTAATTGTATCTACAGCATAGTAGTAGTAGTAGTAGTAGCATAGTAAGTCGCCATTAAGGTAGTTGTCTCATGTGTTTATGAGAACTTCTAGTGGTTTACCGGGAGAAACACGAGTCAGTTGGAGAATTTAATGTCATGCTGGCACGTTGGCCATAGTAGCTCAAATGGTTAGAGCGGCTGGACGGAAACCAGAAGATCCGTGGTTCACATCCCGGCTATGGCATTGAATTTTTCATTCTGACTCTACCCTTTCATAGTGCGTCCTACACACGGCTAGTGTGAAAGAACAATTAATTTCCAATCCTTCTCAGCTTATAAAATCTTTTTTATCAAACAAGAACATTTAAGAAAATTATATCTGGCACTAAAGCAGCTATAATGTTCATAACATCTTATGCAACAGTCAAGGACTTAAATGTTGCAGACATTTGTTGTTGCCACACATTTATAAAACAATTTAATCAAAAGAGTAGTGCTTCAATGTATACCAACACACTGTGACTTTAGGGTAAGAAACAGTTGATTTTCTGGCCAAAAAGATAGTAAAATTACATCCAAATCATTTGGTTTACTGTCTTGTGACTGTAAAAAGAATGTTGTCAGCATAAACATAATATAAAAAAGAAGAATATATACATCACAATCAAAAGGATGAAAGAGTATTTTATTCAGGTCTACATTGTGACACGATTTGTAGTAAGATTTTTATTCTAGACTACAATAGGAAGAGGATTTCATATTCTTTGAGTCAAGTTGCAAAAGTCATTTGAAAGATAAATTTTACTTTTCTATGCCCTTTGTAAGAGAACATTTTTATGTTCTGTTGCTCCTTGTAATAATGATAATTTAAAGATGGTGCATGTAGAATTGATGTGAGAATTTACAGAAATATTGATGAATTTATCTTGAACTAGACTTCAATATACCGGCCAGCAAATGAAAATTCTATCTCAGGTCATCATCTTGGATCAATGTATTTCTCTTTTTCTGTTGATTTTCTGAAATAAAAAGCTTACATATTTCCTTTTTCTATATAGTAGATTTAATTATTGATCTTTTAACCAAAAATGATGTAACACAAGTTTCATTATAATCTTCCTAATACATTCACTGTCTCAATTTACTTTCGTCTTTGCACATACGACTGTCTTCTCTCATGATAATACGTCTTCTGGCTGGCCGTAGCCAGCTCAGGCAGTAGAGCACCTGTCTGCCGTGCAATAGGTCCTGGGTTCGATTCCCGGCTGGGGGTGGGAATTTTTCTCCAACCAAGATGATTCCCCATCTTCTCCAGTCTGGAAGTATGAATGAGAGAGCGAATGTGTGTATGTTCTAATGATTAAAACCCAACAAATACTTGTTAACACCTTTGATATGTTCCAAAGGAGAACAGCTGCTGATATGACCATAAAGGCGGGGTATAAATGAAACAAATAAAAAAAGGGCTCCTTCTGATAGCATCTCTCTCTGAAGATTGTTTTTTTTTTCCATCGCTATAGTAACCATTGGTTCCATGTACTTGTTAAACATGCATAGTCTCCCATATACATCTGGTCAATAACTTTTTTTTTTTTTTTTTTTTTTTTTTTTTACAATTTCATTTTCACATACTTATAAATATAATAACATTATTTAAATATTTTGAAACTGTAAATAACATCATCAAATAAATAATATATTTCTGAATATGTATTACTAACCAGAGAAAAACCAGTAATCATAAAATTAATAAATGACTTTAAAAACTGTACTTCATCAGAATTAAACATATCTAAAATAGTAATCCTATTACACAGAGAAAAACAATTAAATACATTATATATGTAGCTTTTACAGTGTACTGTACATAGTAAAATTATGTTATTTATTCACATAAAGTCAACGTTTTTGTTACTCTGATAATAATCCAATTGTAAACATTTTATCAATTTTAGTTTAAAATAGAATCTTTTTGAGGCAGAGAGTCTGCAACTCATCTGCATTTCATTGTCCATTTCATAAATAACACAGCAGAACAATGTTTTGGTAACTAGGAAGGGAAGTAGTGGATTTTATTACAATGTATCATAACTAAAGATATGAGGGTAATGGGAAAATAAATGAAAAGTTCGAAATCAGCATGGCCAAATTACTAAAAATAAGGCACTTTCAAGTCAGTTCCATACAATTTTTAAAAATTTGTGGAGTTGTGTAATTATAGTTAAAATTTTGAAATAATTTAATGAACATTTTAAATGTATGTTCAGATTATATTTAACAATTCCAATTTGAAACAATTTAATGTGTAAAAATTAGAAAAGGTTTTCAAAACTGATTTTAACAGCAAATAAAATGTTATATACTGTGAGAGTAAAATATAAATTGCAAATTATTTACAATCTTAAAAGTTTAATATTTTGCAGACTATATATAGAGTTGCCCAAAATAACATTGATTATACAACTACACTGGTTGCTATGAACAAAACCTGTAACAAATAAAATTACAATGGAGTAGAAAATTCAATTTTTTGACATTAAGGTTGAACCTTTCAAAACCAACTAGGAGTAGCAAGTTGTCAAAATGAGTTAGAAAACTTTGGTTTTTAAACTGGTTCAGCAGTTTATTTTTTATTTGTAGTCTCATATTGTAAAGCATATTTATAATGTGGTTAATATGAGTATAGTTCTTTATCAACATTGAAGGCACTAGCATCTAGTCACTCCATTGCTGTTGCAAATGCTGCAACTCATTTCTCGTCTCATTCAGTTCGTTATTGCACACGTCTGAATATGCATATATGCTGAACTGAGAAATTCATTATTAAAGTTCAAGTGTTGCCTTTGCTTCCACATTTTTCTAGAACATTTGTCAGTCACCTTACATCATTTCCTCTTCCTTCTTGCTATCTTCAGGAAAGGTACCAAAACAAGCCATGTCCAAGTGATTTTGTGTAAGTGATTGCTACAATCATGGGCATATTTCTTACTTCTTCAATTGTAGTGTTACTTTTGACGATGCTTTGTAAAACATGTTGCAAATGGCAGAATAAAATCTGAATCTGAAAATCTGAATCTGAAATTTCTTGTTGCTCTTTTCTTCCCATAAAGGAAATGGTTCCATGCACCAGCGATCGTCTATGTTTATCCTTTAAGGAAAGTACTATTTGCAAATCCAAACTGTGCAGTTTGATGTAACTCTGTTTCTTGAAAGCTTACACCAGGCAGAATATCACCAAGATGACCTTTCATTTTTTGGAACCCGGTGGTGGTGGCGGTGACAGTTAATGGTCCTCGTACCTGTGCTAAAAAAACTTTTGTGCTATTATTGACTCGTACTCGGAGTCCAGTGAAGTAAGCATTAGAAGATTATTCGCACTTAAAGAGTCCCAAACCTATAGATGAAACATTTCGTACCCACGGACCTGAACCGAGACTTCTAATGCACTGCACTATGACAGGACGTTTAAAAATATCTGTATATTTTGTAATAGGTTTAGCAGGATAAGGTTAGGTCCCGTTGCTCTTGGCGCTTACAATTTCATAAATCGCAGCGTGCTTTTTCCCACATCACATTTCTCCTAAAAGATTACACATGTTTTGCTTGGAAGCGTACGAAAGTGCACTTCCTAATAGTTTGAAAATGTCCTTTGGATGGTACCAATTTAGAAGATGGGGCAGAGTATCCTTTTTCTATGCATTTTCAGTGTCGTTAAACTTAAGTTTTGTTCCTTAAACTCATGAAGCCATTCTTTGCAAACATGAAACAAGGCCATCTATTCGTACTTTCAATTTTAAAGGTCTTATTAACTTAAAACATGCCTTTTCAGGTGAAAAGTTAATTTAAATAGAATACACATAGACAGTTTGTGCGAAAACCCGAGCTTTCTACATTTATCTCAATGCCTGCAATTTAAGTTGAAAGTTGCGGCAATAATTCGACCTTATGTCACAGAATCCTCTGTCCCACGGCTATATGTAAGTAGAATGTAATGGGTAGCGACAGACTGTTTACTGTTCATTGTTGCTGCTTTACCAAGTCTTAACATTTTATTGTAACGTTTGAGTTTGTCGACTCGTGCCATATGAATTCGGTCTTAAAGTTTAATTATAGAAGAAATTATACAAGAAAATATTGAAAACGAAGACTTGCGTTGGGTTCGTGTGGTCAGTAACTCATCATGAGTGTTTCTGCTGCTGTGAATGTGCAATGATGGATACGTGATGAGAAGTGCTGATTTTATTACAATATAGTTCCTTTCGGTTTGCTGCAGTAATCAGAACTGAGTACTGCTGGAGGCATGGTGAGGACAAAATCCTATTTGTTACAGGTAATTAACAAAAGGAATACCCCATATGTAGCTTATAGACAATTCAGTTATAACAGTTATAATGCTCGTGCACTCTCTCTCTCTCTCTCTTGGCCACGGCGTGGCTCAGTGGTTAGACCGCTTGGCTCTCACCAAGGCAGCCCGGGTTCGATCCCAGGTGACCGCAAAGTGAGATTTGTGATGGACAACACGGCGCTGGGGCGGGTTTTCTCCGGGATCTCCGGTTTCCCCCGCCATCTCATTCCACCGGTGCTCCATCTTCATCTCATGTATCATCAATGTCATCGCCTGCGGTGCCGTATGTAGTAAAAGCGGGCGTTAAACACTACACATTACATTATTATTATTCTCTCTCTCTCTCTCTCTCTCTCTCTGAGTTGTAGGTAACACGTGGGCAGTCATGAAGTCTCGCGGAAGTACTAAAACTTCCAGAATTCACACATTTGGTAATTTAACAAAAAGGGATGATTGGTTATGTTGCGAACGTCACATAAATCTATTACAATTAATAGATTAATTTTCAAATGTAGACAAAATCACATTATGCAGAAATCACTAACTGCAGAAGTGGGTAGAGATGGCAAATATGGTTATACAACAGAAAAACGTGGTGCCATGACATCGTTTTAAATTGTATTTCTATTAACGTTTTTGCCATGTGAAATCGCTAGAA
This sequence comes from Mantis religiosa, assembly GCA_030765055.1. Classification (NCBI taxonomy): domain Eukaryota; kingdom Metazoa; phylum Arthropoda; class Insecta; order Mantodea; family Mantidae; genus Mantis; species Mantis religiosa. Next base: position 97,828,023 of record CM060949.1, read on the forward strand.
TCATTACTACTAACCTACTGGTTCTCAAAAAGGCAGATTCGTATAATTTTCCGAAGTTTCAGAGTTTAAAATATCCTTAAGGGCTCCTTACCAAATTTACATCACTCTCCTAATTCGGTTGATAATTTACACTGCCATTATAAGTTAGTTTTTGATATCGCTATTTGCTGCTTTTTCATGCACTGTCTCAAATTTCAGCACACAGGCTTATTCACAAATATGTTGCTGCTTTTTCGACAGTCTTCTTCCTTATGTATACTTAACACTACACTGTTTCTGAGACTTTTAAAAGTTTACCTAATTTCAAATTAGAAAGGTAAGTACGGTTATTTTTAAAATCCGTAATCCAGAGGTTAATTTACAGTCGGAAGGTAAAATCTGTATAAAACAATGGTATTTCTAAAGAGTAATAGACATTAATGAAGTTTAGGTAAACTTATAAAATATATCTTGCAACCAAAGAGTACAGTTTAAATAAAAAACAGCTTTAAATAAATGTATGTTATGCCAACCATTCCTCGTTTTCGTTCCTTAATCGATAGAGATATAATCACGCTAAAGAGATCTCTCTGAACTAGACATTTTTCTTCTATGTTGAACCATAATAAACCCAAAGGTCGTTCGTGCTTTCAACCTATTCCCAATTACATTGAGACGCCTCCTGGGCATCTTAAGAAATGATGTTGAGTGACAGGCCGTTCGTTGTTCATCATAGCCGATTTGGTCCGTGATGTCTCAGGAAGTAAAGCATACTGCTGAGAATTGGTTTTATTCTGTACATAATGCTTCTCAAGGTTTGCGAGACGGAACTTGTATTCACATCACCCAATAAGTGCCCTTCAAATTCTTGTAAATCATAATACAACTACATACTCACGAGGAACAAAACCATCAGAAAAGGAATCCAAGAGAGAGAGAGGGCATAGCTATTTATGCAACGATCCTACAATGCGATTTATTAAGACGCAAGTGAGGAGTTGTTTCAAATCAAGAGACCAAACTTTTCAAACATCTTAATAATCACTATACATATGAGAGTTGCATATAATAGTTTCTCTACGACATTTAGGTATACAATAAATATTTAACATTTAGTTACGTACCAAAGAAAATCAAGATATTATAAGTAAATAACACTTCAAGGTTGCCGTTTTTAATTAATTTCTTCCAACTGAGTCATATCGAACGATGAATGAAAGAGGGTGGAATGATGCTGCTTAGATTTTAGAATTACCTGACATTCATCTTTCAGGATAAGGGAAAACCCCGGAAAAAACGTTATCCAAATAACTCGCCGTGACCGGATTCGAACTCGGGACCTTCAGTACCTGAGACACACGCTAGCAACAGCGCTACAGAGGCGGCATCTCAGGTATTTATTTTACAATGTTGACAGAAGTGATTATTAATGGATTTGAAAAGGTGGAATTTAGTGTAACTCTTCCTATATCCTGGAGAAGACGGAGAATGTATGCAAGAACTTACTTCCTGGAAAATGGAAGAAAATGTATAAGTTCATGTTTTGAAGAACAAGAAAACATATAACTTCATTCTTAGAAAATGTGCTGATAGTCCCCAACCTTTTGGATGAATTATTTGGTACTCAAGAGTACAATAAATGTAAAGCATGGAACTGATATATCCAAGAATAAAAATTGTATTACCTGTTTAAGAAATCGATAGGGCACAGAAAGAAAAAAGAAAATCGCTCTGAGGACAGCGCAAGCGCGGAAATCTGGACTTCATTTCGAGACAGATTTCTAACAGCCAATGAACACATTGAGCTATAGGAGTCGAAATACTCTTTACATTCATTAGCACATACAGAAGATTAAGTATTCTACTGCATCCAAAATGGCGGTTTAGTGACGTCGCAGTAAATATACGTTTGGATGTTTTCCGACTTCAAAAAACAAACATTTCTACTGAAAATTGGCACAACTCGCTTATTCGTTTGTTTCTGAATAGCAGAGTCCGAAAAACTAGTAATCCAGTTTAATGTGGGATAACTTAAAACTCATTTTAGCATTATTTCTTTCATGTCCGAAGTAGTCCAAATGGTTAAAGGAGGCAAAAGAAATACAATGCAGCACAGAAATGGGATAGGTTATTATGCCAATTATGCATTTCGGCACAAGAAATGACCAATTTTAAAACGTTGTATATTGTTACTGTAAACCTTGTCGAGGACTACTGTGTTCAGTTTGGTGTAAGAGCGCTCTCGTCACCTTGGGAGCTGTTCACGGGGGATGTTGAATGTTGGGGTAGATTAAGTTCTAAGCTCCGGTTGTAAGCCTGTCGTACATATAATGTCTTGCTTCCAGTGGCGTACGTCTTGCAATTTAGTTTCCTTTCGCATTTGATATATTGTATAATAGTTTAACAACATGTTCTGATCACTATACCGTGCATGTTCCGTTAGAGACTCATCAATTTAAGGTATGAATACATTCAGCGAACTATTTTTTTTCTAGGATCCTTCACAATTCCGTTTTTTTATCCTAATGCTTAAAGTGACTATCTATTATTCCCAAGAAAAGAAAGACACAGTAAAACATTTTTCAAAAAATGTACCAGAAAATTAACAATTCCGATTATGCTAAAATCAGTGTGTAGCCAAGACCTAGCTAGGTATCATTTCTCCTATTTAATCAGGTTATTAACAATAATAATTAATGATTTGGTACATGAATAGATTTTTTTTCAACAATTAGGCAAATGTGAACATTTTTGCTTATAATCTACGCGTATAGAAGCTACATAAAAGTAAACGACAGTTGCTAGAAAAAGCCATACGAGTATGTTGTACCAGATTTTTTCTAAGCATGTGGACATCATTTTAATCTATATCCCTTATAAATAATTTCTGTAAAGGATTACCTTACCATGATATAGTAGAGGAGTGGATAGAGAAATATTTGTGAATGTAACATGTATCATGTTCCCCCCTTTTCTTTGTGCTGAGATGACAGTCACTTATGACAGTAAATACTTGTTATTCGAGGACAATACCGGAAGGCAGGTTCGTTTAATAAGCAAGTTGTATGCTTGCGGCATCGTCACGTTTCAGGAACGCCTGTACTGGTAGTGTAATGGTGGAATGCATCAGTGTCAACGACAACATAAGGCATTTTATTTCATCCTTTAGTATACATCTAGTAACTGTGAGTTACATTTCTCCAAAGATGAGAATGTAAAATAATCATTATTAGAAATCATTAGTGCCAAATAGTTCTGCGTAGGTAAAATACCAATCATTGGATTTCTATCTGAATAGTCTATACTTTCTGTAGTAATATTATAAAGAGAATGGGTTCGTATAAGTAGCACCATCAAAAAGAATACTCTTGATTGAGGTGGTTCAGTTGATTAGGAGCTGGCCTACTTACTGATCCCAGGGCCGTGGGTTCGGATTATATCTAGTTCTAGCGTTTTAAGTGTAGCTAGCGTCAGTCCACGTCAGATTTAGTGGCATGCAAAACAACACAGCACCCCGGTAACACTGATATGACATGGCTGTTGACAGCGTCATTAACAAGTAAAATATGTATTTCATAAACCAGTCAACCTCCCGTAGGGGGAGGGATTCGTCCCTTTCAGCTGCCAAGGTGCGGGCGCTGCGGACCCCTAGCACTCGTGGTACCTCTGACGTTACTAGAGGAACCTCGGGCCGAACATGCCGACCCCCTCCCGTAGGGGAGTCGTTCGGATTGGGTTGGACTCGAGGGGGCAGTGTGTTCCCGCCACCCACGGGCAATTGGGTACCTCCGGCCAGGCTACTGGTCGCCCGGAGGCGGTAGAGGGTTGCCTCATAAGTCCCGGGAACTAGCCTGCAGAGCTAGTAGATGGTGAGCTAGACACTGGCGGCCCTACCAAAGTTTTTGGTAGCTGGTTCATTAAGGACCGGCGCGTAAGTGGCGTATCCACTTCCGTCTGTCTGCCGTGTGCAGGCGGGGGGGGGGCAGTTTATAAAATAGGTACTGTCCTACGGTAAATAGACCCGAGAGGCCCAGGTTCTGGTCGTACGGGGCCAGGATTAATGAAAGTAGATCCTCACATTTACCTAAACCAGTCAACCATTTTAATAACATCTTCACAATTGAGAAGCCCATTTGGTCCCGACAGACATGGGGCTATTATTGGTTATATTTAATAAATTAGTCATTAACGGATTAAAATGATTTACAAAGACCTGCTTGATAACGAACACATTGGAGTTTTTAACATGCTTGCAAGGAAGGCCTTCGCCTTTAATTGAGAATGCTGTGGAGTAGAACAAAATAATTGTTACTTCACAGAAAATAAATATTGCTGTACTCCCCGGAGTATAAAACAGACCAAAACCAGTTATATTGTATAGCAAGAAATATACATAGATGGTCAGGTAATACTTCTGCAAACAGAAGCGTTAAAAAGCGGCAATCGATCCTTTGTTACATTTGAAGCGGTCAGAAGCAGAAGTTTCTAAGCCACAGTTTCAAAATTGTGTAGGAGAGCTGCTCGAAGTTTTCAAAAGTAATTTTAAATACCAAAATAGTAACACATACGAAAGAATTTTTTGTGATGGTTTCGTTTGGAGGTTAAAAGTACTGTGTTGAAGTTTTTCTCGCAGTTTGACATATGTAGCATATGTGACAGGATATTTTATTATTAGAACTTAACAACTTTTAATTTAAAATGGATGAAAAGGTGTTAAGTCACTTGACTTAATAGTTTATGATTCTTAGTGTTAGAGTTTTTCCATATACAATATTATATGTAGCCATGGATAAACTATTACTTTATGTTCACCAATACATCTCTACTATGGACTAATCCAGTATGCACTTCATGGATCGACATATAACATTGTCATCAAAACATCACTTCATTTCTACAACATCATCTTCTACATCACTTCCATCTGTCATTGTGTCATAAAATGTGGTACCTTTTGGCAGAGTGACATGTTCCAGTAGTGAACGTACATCGTAATATTTTGCCTTCTTAATCTTCCGAAACCTATCTGTATGTTTTCCGCAGTATCACATGCCTTTTGTAAGGCTTGCAACCTCACTCCCCTCCTCAAAAGAGACTGGGGATGATAAAGTGAGGAAGGCATTGTGTGACGAACTTCTGGTACACATCCTCTTTGGAAATACACACTCCGGACTAAAGTGAATTCAAAGGACATGATCGAGGGCATCTTTGAAGTAAAAAACTTCAACAACTGGAGTGTCATCATGTTCCCCGTTATCGGTCAGTGGACTCTTGACATGGACAACATCAATGAGCTTCTTCTGTAGTGAATCTTTGATCAGTTTCATCCATGTGGAAGGGATAAGACTTTATCCATTGATCGTTTCTTCTTCTCAATATTGCCAAACGTTCTGTCAATGGGCATGAAAGAGTGCCCTGGTATTGGGAAGTACAGATAAACTTTCTGAAAGCGCACTAGAGGGAATGTCTAAAAATGACTAATGTATAAGTGTCTAATCTAAAATGTATCAACAGCTGATATCAAAGAGCTTAGGTGACACAGTGCAGTTGGACCACCAAACGGCTAATGCGGCAACTACTTGACCTAACAGCATCCAACTCGAAAAGGCTGACAACAACTTTTATTTCTGAAATTGATGTCCATTCAACATGCCAGGGTCATAAAATGTTCGACCTAACATCTTCTGATCTGCATATCTTTTAGCATTTGTTTCTTTAATTGCCATTTTGTCAAATACTGTAGATGAATACGTAATGAAAGTGTCAAGACCTCTGAGTAATCTTTTATTCTCTAGATGTACGTACTGAAGTTTTTGGATGCCAAAATTTTCTAACAACCCTTATGTGAGCAGGGGCGGCTCCGGGGGTAGTGCCTCCATGCGATGACCCTACCTTGGGAAGAAATACTATTTTAAATTGTATCTATACTTCCTAATGCAGTTATGCTTATTGTTGTTCAAGATGTAGTGAATTGCCTTGCCTATCAACAGAAAACCACAGAAGTTGGAAGAAGTCAGTATAAATTCTCAGTATAAACGCTATTATGTTACTATTAGATGGACCAATTCAAGCTTGGCTTGAAATGTCTTTCTCCATTATGACTCCGACTTTGCGGGAAATGGTTCGGTGAAGGGATCGGGGAAATTGGTGCTTTTTAGTTCCTGGCATGGCTAACGTTAGCATATGCCAATCAGTAGTACCATCACATTTAGCATTTCCCCTTGAATATACTTTGAATGAATCTTTGTTTCTAATGCTACCTGCATTATACAGCAGACGACCAAAAGAAAAGTTTGCTTCTGCTGTAAAAACTAAATACTCTGTGCCTGAGTACTGCGATGTGTTATTTAACACGAATAAAGATTTTTACTGAATAGCCCATTTTATAATTGTCGTTAGAAGACGAGGTAGTGGGAAGGTCTGCGCCTGATCTACACATAAATATATAACAAAAAGAGTGAGGGTAATCGCGTAAGAATTAAATAGGACACTTATTCGGAAAATGAATGTTCCTTGGAGATGTTTAGTCTGTTTTCCATGTGTTTTGTATGGTGGCAATAATAAATAATCAATGGTCAGAGAAAAAGATAGGGTGGTCGCAGTTCACTAACTTGGAAACATTAAGGTACCTACATGAGTACCTTAAGTTTATATGTTGCTTGGTAATCTATTTGTAAATTGTACGTTCGAAATTTGCTTGAGAAATAAAGTCGGATAAACTTCCGAGTGCGACGGTCGTGATTAGTTCTGCGTTGGCACTCGTAGATGGCTAGACTAAGTGAAATGGAAAAGAAAAGAAAAAAAAAAAAACTTTTGAAGTTGTACGAGTGTGTATCACATAATTTTAACTATTTCTTTTCTCGAACAGGTGAGCTATGGGATTTTTTTCACCCTGGTTCTTAAACGACGTTTAATCATCAAACAATAAAATAATAATTTAAAAAAACCCGCTGAGTAATAGTGGACACTACCAGATCGTTATGTTACAGCTGTCGCCACAGATATAAGAAAGTTTTGCTGTACTCAAGTTGCAATCAAGTTCGTTAGTAGAGCATGTTAAATGATCTATAAAGAGAGGAGACGGCTAATATTAGAAATCACATCATCAACAGCACGGTTTGGGTCCTATGAGCCGTTCCTTTTCCCTTAGAATTGCTGAATCCAATGTAATCTAGGACGAGCAACATTTCTTCTCCCTCTTGAATTGTAATTGAGAGCTCTTTTTGGTATGCGGTATGCATCCATTCTTTCCAGATATTCAATGCAGTTCTTTTGACTGTGTTGAATTTGTTCAGTTATATTTTGTATATTTACTTTAATTCCGATACCTGAATTTCTTATATGTTCCGTCCGATTTATACCTATTACTCATCTTAGAAATTTTATTTCTGATACTTCTAAGCGTTAGTACCCATGTTTCTGCTCCATACAGAAGTTGTGGAATTGCACTTTTTTTGGGTAATTTACGTCCTCCAACGTTAAGATGAATGAAATTGGTGAAATGATGCTCAGATGAGCCCAGGGTCCATAGAGCTTAGAGTTACCCGACATTCGTCTTTCAGGATAAGGGAAAATCCTGGAAAAAACCTAACCCTGACCGAGATTCGAACTCGGGACCTCTTCAGCTTGAGGCAGACACACTACCATCTACGCTACCGAGGCGGGCTGCACTATTTTGTAAAACTTACATTGAGTTTCCTTGAGGGTTTTATTCCCTAAACATCTGCTTATTGTTCCATGTGTATATTCATATTTATGAAGCTTTTCTGCCATATCTGTCTTTTCCAAAGTGATAAACTTGGTGGCCTGGATGTGCGGAATTTTACACTCGTATGTTCAGGATTTCTGAATTGTGGTAATTATGTAACCATTAACCCAGGGTGCGACAATCCATATAGGGCCAGGACCTGCCAACCCGACTGCCGGCCATACGCCCACATGCGCAAGGTAGAGGTGGCGACCATCCAACCGATATGGGGAAGAGATGTCAGCATTTCAGCATCCCCCAGCCGGAATGTTAGCTTTTGTGACCAGGGTGCTTACTTATCCTAAGGTCCTCAATTTTCTCACGATGCTGAGTGGGCACCGGTCTTATACCCGGGATTTAAAATCCGCACCCCAAGGGTGGGATTGATCCCGGGTCGCTTTCCGTGGCAAGGGGCCTTAACCCACTACGCCACTGCGCACGACTGGTAATTATGTAGCTTTGATTAAATAATTTGCAGCCAAAAACATGATTCAGAAGTTTAAAGTGTAACCTATTATAATTATCCATAAATTGCAAGAACATTCTTGCAGCGCCAAAGTGCACTTATACGCTATGCAATACTTGCAGAAAAGGTTGTCGGGTTTGGTTAAGGAAGTTAGAAGTTCTGCACTCTTTTAATTCAGTTATAGAGGTAAGACGATTCACCATTAAGCCATCTACATCATGGTACAATACTTTAACAAAGTAAATTAAATTGTTCACTGGGATTTAAAAAGCTAACACAATGCCGGGTAACCAGCATCGTGATCAGCGATATCAGTTCTGAACATTTCGTTTAGACTTAAATATGTGAAATTAGTATGCGATATTTTACAATTTACCTATACTAAATAAAATAGGACTCATAACTGATGCCGAGATATTACCGGAATACACGCTATGAGACTCTCTGAATATCACTCCCTGAAAGTAATAATTTTTGAAAAAGCTATACATGCGCGCGTTTGTACAACGAAATTCAAAAATGAAAAGTCAGTAATATACCAAATTGGTATTTAAGTTCAGCACCTTAAAGATTTCCAAGAAAATCCTCTAATTAAAGCTGATCTCTACGTGAATACTTTTTTAAATTTATTTTCTCAAAAATAATTCTAAAAGATAATGATAAAAGTACTTGTTTAAGATATTTGCACGTCAAATAAAATATATATCTTGAATTTTCTGAGAATGTGAAGTCCTGTTCATTCTGAATTACTTTTGTATAAGGGGAAACCTTAAGAGAGGAGAAAAATCTTACTGTAGACCTTTTTAAGGTATAGAACTTGTAATATAAAATGTTTGTGACGTAAACCATTTCTGAAATATCTTTGCTATTGGTTTTAATTTTTACATATCTGCTTAATACTTCGTTCTATACGTTTTTCTCTCGCGATCATGCAATAAGTGTGGAATTTGAAAGTAGTCAAATAGTGATACCCTTTTTAAAATTATCACTTTTAGCCTATTGTTTCTTTCTACACATACAACGAATGGTGAACTCCAAGTTCATCTTGATCAACATGAAGTAGACAGAATATAGACCTTTTGTATTGATAGTTTTAGAAGAGCGAGTAGGAAAAGTCATGTAAGTGCAACACAAGGCTATTTTATTTATTTGTTTTCGTTAGAAAACAGTTTTTGTCTAGCATTCATACTTCCCGGAGGTTACGTAATTATTTTAATTAAAGAACAATTATTTCCTTACACTCAGGAGTCATACTCGGAATCCCTGGGTTGGGAAGCTGTAAAGCTGAAAAAAATCACACACACTTACACACACACACACACACACACACACACACACACACACACACACACACACACACACACACACACACACACACACACACACACACACACATACACACACACACACACACACACACACACACACAGACACACACACACATACATACACACACACACACACACACACACACACACACACACACACACACACACACACACAAACGTACTCTAAAAATCTTTATGCGTTACACTCGCACGATTTTCAGAAATGTTTCATTAGTAACATTACATGCAAAAAATTGTCTGAAAAATGTTGAACTACTACTGGTATTTGCTACTTTCATTTACTGAATGAAGTGCTTAATATGTAATAAATAGTATATTGCAATATACGATTGGCAAGTGATTCGTAACAGCATCGAGGAAGAATTAGAAAACACAAACGAAGTCGAGGTTTTTATGGCTTTCTAATGCTGTCATAGACTTTTACACATACATTTAAAACGAATTTTACATAGTATTTTGTGAGATTTATGATAAGAATGTATATTGTAATGCTATATATTGAGGTGTCCCTCTGATACTTCTTGAGCTTTTACACGATGTCCTTGAACGTCTGCTACTTCCAATGTTTTTTTGTTTATTTGGTAAATTAGCACATTCTTCTATTTGTTTTTACTGCCCCCAACAAGTGTACCACTCTCCTATCTTTTATCATATTTAATAATAATGTAATTATTATTCTGCATGTTTATTTATTAGTTATAAATATAATTTATTTCAATTGTCTCGCATATATTTATATTTTTATAACATATCCTTGACTAATTATATCGCTTTTGATCATTAACACTTGTTACTAGTTATTAATAATAGTAAATTAATAAATGATTTTTAAATTTAGAAGTTTTAATTTTCTTTTTTAATTACATTTTCCAAATTTTGCCATGTCATACATAGTATTGATTTTCCAGATGTTGCATCCCTTTTTTTTTCCTTATAAAATATTCCATTTTGCAAATTTGATATCCTACTAGGTAAATTTATTCCAAACATTTTTACGCTTTCAAATTATCACTTCGCCTTACACCAAATGTTTGTACTACATCTACTGAGATGGTCATCAGATAGCTGTAGCATCAAACCTTAAAAATATTGCTTATAAACGTCTGTTCCATGACCAGCATTATTTTTAGATAACGTTTGATGGATTGAAGTCGAGCCACGGAAGTTCTTGTAATGCCTGGTATTAGCACTACATTAAGAAGTTGGATAATGAGTCGGAAATTGAAATGTGGCTCTTGGGTTCCTAATAAATAAAAAATGTTGTTCAAGTTTTAGAGTTTACTTCAATTTCAGAAGTTATGAGTGCTTAATGAAGTGGTAGTGAAATTTAAACCAACTATAATCGTTTTGCAATAATTATATTAATATGTTTCACCTGTATACTTTTGTAGCAAGCATGGATAAATTGGTTAAGATACGCTGTTCTCCTATTATAAATATGACCATCTGTTCCACTTTTCACTTGCATTTTAATGTCTACGAGGACACTACGACCCTAAATCTAAACGACAGTCCATGGAGTGGCGACATCGGACTTATCCAACAGAGAAGTTTAAGACACAGCCATCTGCAGACGAAGTGATGTGCATACTTTTGGGATAAGCAGAATGTAGGTTCTTTTGAATACCTTGGAACTCGGAGAAAATGTCAATTCCGAACGCTTCAAGACGACATTGACTTGGCTGAAATACCGATTTTCCAGCGGTCAGACTACAGAAACTTCCGCCTGCAACAATCATAGTAACCCCTACGCCAGTTTTACGACCAAATTTGGCTGGACTGCACTCTCACATCCACCGCACAGTCGTAATTTAGCACCTTTGGACTTCCATCTCTTTAAACTATGAAAGATACACTGTGTGGCCAACATTTTCCATATCCAGATGCTGTTGTCACAGCTTTAAGACAGTGGCTAAGCCTCGGCTGGTTTTGATTTTTAAGAGCGTGGCATGCAGACTCTTGTTTATCGTTGGCAAAAGTGCATAACGAATCATGGTGATTTAAAAAAATAACAGATTTAGCAGAAATCTTGCTCTATTTGACTGTGTTATTGTGATTTCTGTATCTGTTGTAGTTTCCATGAAAATAAATAGGAGGTATTACCTTTGAAATGTATAATATATGCTTGAAATGAAATTGGGAATGCTTGGGTGCAGTTCTTTTTGGGCTCAAACTGGTAAGTGAAGAAGAGAAACAAGGCCATTTTCGCCTTGGATGCTACATCAACATGAGCGCAAACTAAATGGATATTAATAAATAAAAAGAAACAAGGTTGTAAGGACTGAACTAAAATGACTATATTCCATATCTATAGCCAAAAAAAAAAAAAAAAAAAAAAAAAATAAAAAACATAAATGGGTGTAACACCAGTAGCCCCTATGGGCTTTCAGAAACAGCAAAAGAGGTAGGTTAGATTGGGTGTAATGGAAGTGGGAAAATCAGCTTCCCGATTTGTAATGACAAGTTCATGAAAGAACACGATTGCTCAAAAATTAAGTTGATATTGATATTTAATGTAGCAATATTTCATTTCTTTTATTGCGTACCAATATCATACAGTAGAAGTTTTTCTGTTCTTAATTTTCTTTCTTTCTTTCTTTGGCATACAGACAGAATCAATTGGGAATAAGTCATGACAATCTCAATTAAACAAGCGAATGGTTGAAATTCACCTGGCTTTGAACTCTTTGGGTTAATAGTGAATTGGATATACTTTTTATTTAAGACCTTTATTAAAACTGCGTATGTTTGAATATTCGTATGAAAAATAAAAGGTGTACCCTGAACTTTCTTTGAATATCTTTCGAATGCCTTCTCATTCTAATTCAGTTTATATAACTGGGAAACTATAACAAAGGACAAAAATTACACCAAGGGAATTAAAAGCTTATTAAAACACAATTTGAGTAATATTTTTCCCTAGTGTCAATATTTTCGAAATATTTATATTTACTATTTAAGGATAATGAGGTAAGAACTTGAAAGTTTCCAATCCTTTTTTTTTTTTTTTTTTTCCTTGTAAGAATTTACTTCCTAATTTTGAATTGATTCCTTAGTGCTTCCGATAAGCATTTAATTTTTGTTTCCAAATAATAAAGTACTTATTGTTTATTATTAAATGTGTAGGCAAAAACTTGCGTGACATGGTTACCAGCACAACATTTTAATGACGAGTATGGCAAGCCTGTGAATTTTTTATGGCTAAGGGAAAGCTGTGAAACTGTAGCAAATTAAACTTACCTTGTATGCGGGCTTAACTTTAGTCTTATAACTTAAGGGGAAAGAATTTTGGAACATTTGCCTTTGCCTCTCGGGGACGCTCGCCCCTACGTGCCCAGAAAAGGCGTATCAGCTCCTTCCTCTTTCATTTAGGAATATTTTCAATACTATCGAGGATGACTAAATGAAATAACATAGTTTTGTTAAAAGGTATAAAATTATCTTTTATTTTCTTTCTTATAACAGGCAATATGTACACGTTTTCTAACTACTGTCTCGTATTTCTTATTTCTAAAGAAAATAAATAAACGGGGACTTCTCTTATGAAGCAGATCACAAAAGGTAGGTACAAAAACACACTCGCACACATTCACTAAAACCATTACATAGTTTATATTCACTCGCCATATGATCCAGAGTAGTTGTGATAGAAAAATCTATAAATAAAACAAACACCTTAAATATTCGGTTCTGAAGTTGAAGTTCTGAAATCTAAATATTCGGTTCTCTGCGTTCTGGACCAGAATTCATAGTAACTATGAAAACTGCATGGAGATCTGAAAGAAAAAAAAAGTTCCATCAGTAGAAGTGAAGAAAAATTTGACAGGACATTAAATCACATACGCATTTATTCTTAAAATATATGACTATATGTATATTAATGCTTTTTCTGTATAAATAAAATACTGTAATTGTACCCAACGTTTGTCTATATAAGAAAGCCTCAGAATTATAACTTTAGAAAGTGTTAAGCGTGTATTTATTCATTTTGACTATTCGGCCAATAACTACAATATTCAATCAACATAAAAAGGTTAATAATGTAAAAAGCAAATACGTAAGTATTTGACTTGAGATGTTACGGCTTGCGTTAGTGCAACTGGATTCGTTGTTATTGCAACTTTCTCAGAATATAAAACTTTTACCGAAAAATATAGGTACAGTTTTTTAAGTTAAACGTGCTCTTCCGTAGGTCATATCGGACGATGAAATACATGGATAAAATTATTCTCAAATGAGCCCGGAGCTCATAGAGCTTAGTTATCCGACATTCATCTTCTCGGTTTAAGGAAACGAACCTTTTCCGGGTATGAACCTAACCGAAATTCGAGCTAGGAGTGCTATCGCTTCACCACAGAGGAGGGCGATACTTTTAAATTAAACTATTTAGTAATAATACATTATTGAAAACAAGTGTTAATTTGTTAACGCTAATGAAATCTGCAAGAAAACTTACCAGCTGTTTCAGTGGGCTGTTCTGATGTATTTGTATAAACTAGTACAGATGTGCGATAAAATGAAAGTTATAAAACGAAAATTTTAATGTATGGCGATAGGCAGCTTTGATTGATTGGAAATAAAAAATAATAAAAACTTCACCTTTAACGGTAATTTAGAATAAGAGAATTTTCTTGAAAATATGCATTATTTAGGGTTCATCCGATTTTTGAGTTAGGGGACGGTTCAATAAGTACCCAATACTACAATAAGTTATTTGCCTGATCCGGCAAGAAGCTGAAGGACACAGCCCATTTGGCGAAGAAGAAAGTGCTTTCACCACGACAACGCACCATGCACATTCATCCTGCGTTGTAGCCGCCAAACTGCACGAATTGCCGCAGCATCCCCACATTCGTCCGTCCTGGCTCCCTGCATTTATTTTTGTTCCAAAATTGCAGAAATTTCTCATGGAAACAATATTTAGATCAATTGAGGTCATCTTCAGGTCAGGGGTGTATTTTGCAGAGTTTGAAAATTCCTATTTGGGGAGGGGGGTTAAAACAACTGGAACGTTCAGAAGTGTATATTCCTAAAATAGGATAAATTGAGGAGTAAATAATTTGTGTTTGAAAAAAATTTGAGGTCTTTATTTGCAACACGGGTACTTACTGAACAACCCTCGTATGCGGTTGACTACTATTGAAATTTTCGAGTGAAGGACAATATTTTGTAAGCCTACCTGTAGAAAAATTAACTAGTATATTTAACTTTTAGTAGCTTTTACATTACGGTTCTTAATCTTATATAATATATAAAATCGAGGCAACAATCATCATGGAGAAGTACAAAGGAGTGGATATCTTGATCCCGTGTATTCCGATGATTTCAACGGATTTACCTTTTGATTTTAAGCGTTTACTATTTCCCGTACGTTTGGATTTTGCGAAATAAATCGCAAGGGCAATCGTTCATACTATAAATTTAAGTTAAAGTTTAAAATTTGAAGTGATAATGGGCCGGGTTATTAACAAATATAAAAGTACACACACAAACGTTTACGGAACATACACCTTTTATTTTCTACAAACAAAAGCATTACAAAGTAGCAAGATATTCACTCCTTGCCAAAGTCTTCAAAGCTATTTCACTTAGCATATTTTATTAAATAACGTTTATTATTTGTTATCAAGACTGAATTTTTTTATGTAGCATGATAATATACCTTTCGAAGATTAGACAAAATTAATTTCTGAACTCACTAAAAAACTATAAATATTTGACGACAGACAATTTTCAATGTTGGTGAATCTTTGGATACCTTCTATATAATTTGTGTTTGTGAATTCGTAAATGTGAATTGAATTGACACAAAATTAATTGTATTCCTTTGTGACTTTGTGAAGTTCGAGAAAACTTTTTTTTACTATGCCAAGGAGGAGACGAGCTGGCTTAGGTCGTAGAAGTCAGTCAAATATGCGACGCGCTACGTCATGTGTTGACCGGACTGATGAGCAGAGAGACACAAATAATGCTAATAGTCATGTTGGTATGCCAGAATTGCGTTCTAGAGTGTTTGTTTCTTCCAGGGGAGTTGTTTTCGTACATATCAGTTGACACAGTTATAAACGTGTGACCTCAACTATTCCACAGAGTTTTTAAATTCATTAGAATTGCCTGACTACCACCTCACAACTTAAAAGTAGGATCAGTTGTGATCATGCTGCATAACATTAACCAACCCCGACTATGCAATGGAACGAGACTAACTGTGAACAAGCTAATGAATAACATCTAGGCAACAATTATCAAGGGGAAGTACAAGGGTGAGGATATCTTAATCCCGCGTATTCCGATGATTCCAACGGATTTTAAGCGTCTACAATTTCTCGTGCATTTGACCTTTGCGAAGTAAATAAATCGCAAGTGCAATCGTTGGAAGTTTGCGTAATCAACTTGGAGTTTCCCTGTTTAACTGAGGGACAATAGGTCGCGTGTTCGCTCGTCGGAATACCATCAACTTTATATATTTACGCACCGCAAAAAAAAAGACAAAAGATAGTGTTTATCAGAAAGCTTTGAATTGATTAACGTAATTGAACCCCCAATTGCAGAATAAATAACTAATCCGAATTTGTTTTATTTATACAGATAAGTTCAGACAACTTATTGGCGGTACGAAGTTCGCCGGTCACCTAGTTATCTCATTGTAGCTCTTGTAGCCCTATGGTCTCTCAACTGGTTGCTGATCTCACTCGCACATACATAAGGTAGAGATGGACGATTATCCAACTAATACGGGAAGATGATGTGTAGGTGACCATCCAGAAGGATGGGTTTTGTGACCTACAGAACGCTGCTAATCATAGCTCCTCAAGTGCGTCACGATGCTGAGTGGGCACCAGTTCTACAACTGGACCAAAAAATCCGCATCCTTGCGTATTCCTGGCTTCCTGGCTAGTATTTTTTTTTCACTGACCGAAAAAAAATTCGTGTGCAAATATAGTCACCTTCGGCTCCAGGCTCTCGCAGGGCTTTATTATTATTATTATTATTATTATTATTATTATTATTATTATTATTATTATTATTATTATTATTATTATTATTATTATTATTATTATTATCATTATCATTATCATTATCATTATCATTATCATTATCATTATCATTATCATTATCATTATCATTATCATTATCATTATCATTATCATTATCATTATCATTATCATTATCATTATCATTATCATTATTATTATTATTATCATCATAACCATCATTAACATTATCATTATCATTATATTCAGCTCTGTAGAATCGGTGAATGAGATGAATTGGATGACATAATAAGTCAGGGCTTATCCTAACTGAGAGTTATCCAAAATTTACCCTGAGAGCAAGGAAACATTTCCCCTCCCCCTGCCAATGGACTATTGCTTTGTAACAATGTAATAATTCATCCCTAAAGTGAATTTTTCCGCATATAAGGCGTTACTGTAACGGGGAAAGGAAGTTATTTTTTTTTCTCTTTGGTGGATCAAAATGCAATTTGTTTTAGTTCCGAAACCCCAAGTTGTTCCAATGAATCAGTCGTCTTTTGCAGTACCCTAACATTTGTTTTTGGGATTTAAGGCTTTTGACTTTCCTTGGCACATAGCGAAAACAGACATTTTGAGGAGCCTTCAGGGAGGCTTTTTTTTATCAGGGCATTTGTGCTGTCTTGACTACGACTTGAAAGACTCGATGTGTACCGAATTTCCTAATATAGTCCGTCTATTTACGGATGAGAAACCCGATTTTCAAGGAATCTCTCCCTTCCTGGAAAAGCGTTTGCATTTAAAAATAGTTTTTACTATCTCAAAATGGGTCTAATGATTTTGATTAAAATAAAATGGCAAATAAAACGTATATTTCGATTTCCTATAAATAGGAAAGTTCCCTCATATATTTAAACTTACAATTCGCCTTCTTTTTCTTCTTACTTTATCAATAAAAATATACTGACGATATAAAAACTGAGTATTGCTTTAGAATGTAAAGCCCATATTAAGTGACCTAGAAACATTTCTTAGTATAACGTAATATTAACATCAAGTGGACACGCAAAACATATCAGCTGTGAACAAGTAAAGCACAAAGCTAGTTTTGTGATTATTGCTTATCAACTTTTTCCGAAATATTATGATGATAAATCTGCCATAACTTGTGACCAATTTTAGGGTACGTAAAGTAAGTGAAAGTCACATAATGAAACGTTTAAATTAATTTTCTGCCATTTTTTGGTGAAAGGAAACATTGAATAGTAATGACGACGACGACGACGATGACAATGATGATGATGATGATGATGATGATGATGATGATGATGATGATGATGATACAACTTTAAACACGTTTGGTTGCACTGTGTGACTGACTTATTTCTTCATTTACGTCAGTTAGCATTCTAATAAAATTCACGATATTCTTCAGATGTAATTTCATAGCTAGTATACAATAAAACTTTATTAAGTCACATGTTCCTATTTTGAATAGGTGTAGGAGGTATTGTATTTCTATTAAATTCTCTTTCGAAATATCACCAGAAATACAAGATTTCGGGTGCTCAAATAAAAAATATATTTAAAAAAAGTCTGTAATGGTGGAAGGTAGTGTGTTGATCTGAATACCATAGATCAAAACCGTGATGATGGATAGCTACCAAATTCTGTATTTAATTCAGTATCTTCTTAAGATGCAACATAAAGACGTTAAACAAAATCGCCCCCATATTCCAAACTATCCGTTACGTGAAAAATGTTTCCGTATTTGTTTTATTTACTCCAAAACTATATAAACGCCTCTCTCTGTTAACATGGAAGAGAAAAATAAGAATAGTTTGTAGAAAAAATGTTAAAGTAAACAATAATGGATAAAGAGAGTATACTGTTGCTGTATTATAAACTTTAGCAAGAAATTATTTTAAATAGTTAATGCCACTGAAGTGAACAGAAAGTCGATATAATTAATGTTACTGTTTTGCAAACGTAATGTGAAAAAAAGGAAGCGAGCAATGTTTACAACACTCTCGCTAACGATAATGCGCTGCAGAATATAATACTACATAAAAAGTCATGTTGGATGTCCTTCAAACACGCGCAATTTCGCAAACAAAATCTCTACATTTTGTCATACGGATTTTTTTTTTGTTTGTAATTTACGTCCTTTAACTTTTTAAGTCATATCTTACGATGAATGGAATGGGTGAACTGATGCTCAAATGAGTCCAGGGTGCATGGAACTTAGAGTTACCCGACATTCGTCTTTTAGGATAAGGAAAAACCTCGGAAAACACCTTATCCAGGTAACTCATCCAGACCGAGATTCGAACTCAGGACCTCTTGAACGCGACACGCTACCATCTATGCTACCGAGGCGGGCATATGGATGTTATCGTTGAATTTCCAATTAAACCTCTTCTAGATGTAGAGCATTGCACTTACTCATGTAAATAATAATAATAATAATAATAATAATAATAATAATAATAATAATAATAATAATAATAATAATAATACTAATAATAATAATAATAATAATAATAATAATAATAATAATAATAATAATAATAATAATAATAATAATAATAATAATAATAATAATAATAATAATAATAATAATAATAATAATAATAATAATAATAATAATAATAATAATAATAATAATAATAATAATAATAATAATAATAATAATAATAATAATAATAATAATAATAATAATAATAATAATAATAATAATAATAATAATAATAATAATAATAATAATAATAATAATAATAATAATAATAATAATAATAATAATAATAATAATAATAATAATAATAATAATAATAATAATAATAATAATAATAATAATAATAATAATAATAATAATAATAAATTTACACTTATTAAGTGTTTTCTCTCTCGCTTTACATGGCATACTCTTCCTCTTTCTGTATACATGGCATGTAACTTATGAGAACCGGTAAAAAATTATTAACATAGCTTTGCATGAAGATATGGATAACAGAAATGTATGCCCCTTCCTTACGTCTGCAATGTAATGTTTCTCGTGGTAACCGATTTACGTAGTAACGAGGAATTGTCATAATTTAAATATTGATCTATCGCAAGTTTACAAATAAAAAACCTCGGAAAGGTTATATCCAGAGAATTTCAGTTATTTAGAATTACCTGAACAACTGAGATATTTCAGTACTTCGATTTTGTGCCATATTGGAAGGCATCTTCTTTAGGCAAAGTAATAAGATGTCATATACCTAGCATATGTTTTTCTCTACTATGTATATAGAATAAGTAGGGAAAGTAATGAAGATATTGTACCCAAAACTTTGATACCCAACTTAACCGAAATATATTTTCAAAGAAATATAAATATAAAAAAAGAAATTTATGGGAAAAGGTATGTGAACAGTAAATCTAAAACTGAGCCAATATTGTCAAGTTTCTATTTCTTTTCAGCTCCTTCCAAAGATATAAAACAAAGATTTCCAAGCATATTTCCCAATCGAACTACCCTTTACACAGAACATTTTTTTTCCTAAATTGTTTTTCTTATATATTTTTTTAAATTTACGTCCTTTAACTTTTAAGTCATATCGGACGATGAATGGAATGGGTGAAATGATGCTCAAATGACTCCATGGTCCATGGAACTTAGAGTTACCCGACATTCGTCTTTTAGGATAAGGGAAAACCCCGGAAAAAGCCTTATACAGGTAACACCCTGACCGAGATTCGAACTCGGGACCTCTTGAACGTGAAGCAGACATGCTACCATCTACGCTACCGAGGCGGGCTCTTATAAATTACTAATTATTTTTATTAAAATAACATCCCATTTGAGATTCATGACAAATAAAATGCATATTGTGAATTTTCATAGATAGTCCCTGAATTCTTCTTAATTCTGAATGAACGTAAGAGGTAGACAAAAATCTGACCACACAAAAATGTAGATCCTCTGTAAAGACGCAGTTTGCCAAACACATCTGTTGTGTGCGTGCGTGCGTGTGTGTGTTCAGTTGTTCTTGTCATTGTGTTGCTTTTTAAACATTTATAACTTTCCTAAATGTAAAGATGGCTCTTCTTTTTTTCTTCTTCTTCTTTTCTTTTCTCCAAAGAGAATGGAATGTGAGAGCCATCACGCCTGCTTAGGTAGCGCAGGTAGTAGGATTTGCCTCACGTTCAAGAGGTCTCCAGTTCGAATCTCGGTCAGGCTGAGTTACCAGGATAACGCTTTCCCTGGGGTTTCCCTAATCCTAAAAGACAAATGTCGGGTAACTCTAATCTCTCTGAACCCTGGGCTCATTTGAGCATCATTCCACCCATTTCATTCATCGTCCCATATGACTTAACGTTGGAGGGCGTAAATTAAATAAAAGAGCTATCATATAGCGATTAACTCTTTTTTATTGAAAAAGTATATACCTATATTTTTATTCTATTCCCTTACTTTACCATTTTTATTGTTTCCGTTTGATTACTGTTTGTTTTCTATACTATATACACTATACACAAACCCAATGCCCATGAGGGGACTCGAACCCGGATACTCTACGAGGCGGAATGCTAGAGACATACGCTCTAGCGTCCACGGCTACGAAGGCAGGTATTCTTAAAAGACCATCGCTTTAAGTGTGCTGTACTCTCTATTTCCATTATCTCTTGCGTAAAAAATAAAAATCATGTGATGTTACACGTGTAGCTACTCAAAAAATTTACCATATTTTAATTTTCCACTGTGGTATGTTATCTTAAAACGAATTAGAAAACATTTTGTGGTTTAGCGACAAAATGAGAGACAGTTATTCGTGCTGTATCTATATGTTGCCTTGGTAACTCATATGGTTAAGAGTAACGACACAGGGAACCAAAGATCCGTGGTTCAGATCCCGGCTATACCATTGCATTTTTTCAATCTGATTCTATCTTTCCATCACTGGAAATGCGTAGTGTAGCTTCGCGGAAGCCCGTTGTATGCTTTATTGATAAATTATTCTTTCAAAATAAGAATCACTAGAAAGTTTTCGGTTAAATTATGTTTGAACTCCGATAAAATTTCCTCTAGTCGAGAGAAAGCATTTTCAGCGTAAGACTAGTAATCTCTACATCTGGAGAAAAAACTGCTAAATTGGCAACTCTGGAATTAGGTTAGGAAAATTACATTTGAAGTTGAAATAAACATATACTAGAACTGAATGATCAAGGTCAGCATATCTGATTGCTTAATCGTTATAAAGTTCATGATCACAATTATTTTAATCTTATCAACTCAAAATATAAACTACGGGTTTTTTCTTTTACTTCAGATAACTCAGAAAGTGTTCTACCGAACAAATTACGTCTTCAATGGTAATATAGGCATAATACCTATGTTGCTCGAATTACGGAGTAACATACAAGTTTACGTTTTTGTTCTATAACAATTGAATGTGGTATTTCCGGATGAGAAGCACATTTCCTACCATTTGACAAATATGGTGAAAGATAAAAGACTTCAAATCCGCTCTCACTTATACAACGTGACGTAAGCAACAGCGCACTACGTTGTCACATTTTCAAACATAAAGCTCTTTCATCGACCACAAAGACCAAGTTTTTGCTTATTTAGTGAGAACTTTCACCATCTGTTCAGGGAATGCATCTCCGCATAGCACAATATTGGCTGCGTGTTGAAGGCATATGTATATTCGTTTTTGTTCAATATCTAAAGGAATGCAACCCTTACAGTTTATCAGAGGAAGGAAGTCAGCAGAAAGTTAGTTATCTATATCTTTGCATTGCATCTTTCCGACATGATACCTTAAAATAAATGTTAGTGAAGATCTGATTTAAGGGTTTGACCTGATATATAGTGTTCATATACCTTTCTGTATTTATCGTTCTTATGCAAAAACTTATATTTTCTGTTTCATGTTAAATAAAACTTAATTGCACATATCGTTTTATATATCCGAAGAATGTGACAAACTAAAACGACAAAGAAATAAATAAAATAAAAATTTGAAATAATCCTTCCTGGTACCTAATTCCTTAAGCCAGGACGTATATTTCTAACTTTTAATTTCTTAAAATCAAAACAACACAATTAATTACATAAAAATTCTTCAGATGAACCTACAACTAGAATAAAAAGGAAAGAAAAAAACCTAAAGCTAAAATAAAAGCTAAACAAATTTCCTGCTCAACTACCATAGCATCCCAAAATTAAAATAATTTAAACATATTAATATAATTAACGTTTTTATCCTTTCAGTTTTAAAATAAAAATATACCTTCCTACCATTCTTCAATTACTTTAAAAAGTATAAAACGTAATAAATTACTAATATTAAATTAATTTCATTATTTATATACTATTATTTAACTATATCAATTGTAAATTATAATTACTATATAACATAATATCTGAAATAAAACAATTTAAAATTTAAACAAACAACAAAGTAATTCATAGTATAATCAATTACAAATAATCAACATTTCATTAATATAAAACTCTTCAACATCAACTTCCTCAATTCTACTACAATATACACATTAAATTAACAAATTCAATAATGATTTCTTAATTACTCAATTCCTATTCCAACATATTGTGACTGTGGGTTTGTAGAATTAAGCGTCCAATTTGCCGAAGTTCTAAATGTTCTTTATTTCCGTAGGAATACGCTGTTCAATTCTCGCGTAACAACATTACATCACATATACAACATAATCTTCCAATGTTGATGACAATAACAAACAGCGTTCAGTTTACATCAGCTCTCGTTACAACACTCTCAGCTGTTCTCTGCTTACCTCTCGCGACTCACTCTCGTTTTACAACTGTTTACAACTCACGACTGACTCTTGGCGAGTCGTTGCTCTCTTAAATACCTCATTGATAAATTCGAGAGACTTCTCGAGCAAATAAGAAAAACAAGTATTCTCTGTCAATCGAGATATCACTAGAATCTTCCTTACGTGAAACCCTATCTGGGCCGGCAAGTCATTTATCTCAAGCGCAATGTTTATCTGCTTATGCAAGCACTGTCCGCCTGTTATCTTTATCTGCCGGCTATTTGTGTACTCAAGCCGCGCTTATCTCTCGGCACCGGAATTTCTGTGCTTTTCGCCGCGACAATATATTATTGTTATATAATCTATTCTATCTCAATATATATCAATATATAACGACAGTCACATCTTTTCAAAACCCGTTTTATTTTTCGTACAAATACGTTGTATAATTACATGTGTGAGATATTTGAATAACTGTTCGAACCGTTTTAAGGAAATACAAATTAATATGTGTTGCCGATGTTTTCTTGACAATTTTATGTCCCATTTGTAAATTACCTTAATCGAGAGCAACTTAGATCTATGTATTATGGAACAATACATGTGCACATTAAATATAGCATTGGAATTTGATGAGGTTGTGGTGTGAAAAATTAAATAGGTTATTATTACTACGGAAAAGATGAATGTGTTGTATTTATCAACCAAAAACTACAAATACTCGTAGGCCAACTTTTAAAAGAATAAAATTGTGATAATCATTGCCATTTATGTATATAAAGTAATTGTATCGACTGAAAACAAAGTAGGCCACGCCGTGGCTCAGTGGTTAGACCGCTTGGCTCTCACCAAGGCGGCCCGGGTTCGATCCCAGGCGACCGCAAAGTGAGATTAGTGGTGGACAACACGGCGCTGGGGCGGGTTTTCTCCGGGACCTCCGGTTTCCCCCGCCATCTCATTCCACCGGTGCTCCATCCTCATCTCATTTACCATCAGTGTCACCGCCTGCGATGCCGCATGTAGTAAAAGCGGGCGTTAAACACTACACATTTTTGAAAACAAAGTACTTATAAAAATATTGATATTTATTTACTCATGCAACACTAGGGGAATATGAATTATCATTGAATACATATAATAAGGCTTCAGCAATAAAGGATTCGAGCATAATGGAAAATATACCACATAAAGTATAAAAGATCATTTGGGGAAAAAAATTTTACTCAACAGCTAAAAAAGTATTCAATTAGAACGTATACATATAGACTAGAAGAGCTACTGAACTAAAGTAAATTGATATAAACTAGAAGGCGGCGCCATTTTGTATTTTTTAATTGTTAATATCTTGTATTTTAGGCATATTAGCTTTTTATAATGCTCCAGGCTCTTGATGCAAGTTATGTGAGCAATAAAGAAATTGAATTTAATTGGATTTTGCATTTTTAAGTTATTTTATTTACACGTATGCGCGCACACGCTCACATATAACGTTTTTCTAAATACGCTCCCTTTCGGATTAACGTGAACATATTTTGATAAAATCTGCTATCGCATTTTTGAATGGAATGCAGTACTTCCTGTACTATACTTAAATGCTATATAAAATAAACATCTTTTATAAGTTCTGCTGATTAGAATACGAACATGTCAAATTAGAAGATGCAGGATTGCTTGTTGTTACTGTACAGAAAACGCTGGTAAAAACAAATATTCCATTATATATTACTCCAAGGAAAATACACAGATGGCCTTGTGTAGCAGCTAAGCTTGAGGAAAGGTTAGGTAACTTGTTTTTTCTTGTGCTAAGCAACAAAGGATTGAGGAGAAACTAATATAGCAAATATAGCAGTTGTATGTAATTAAACAGGTATGTGCTCTGAGTAAGGTTTGTTTAAATTCCATACATGTGTGAGTACAAGCACATATTAAGAAATCCATTTCCGGGTAGGGAACTCATTAGATGGATCAGTGAAAATTAAAAACTCAATATATATGTATATTAAACTTTAGTGATTTATTTTTCTCGTTCTGATTTTTTACCTTTTTTATACTTTATACAAGATTCGCCTTCATATGCACTTATCTTTAAAGATGTTCATAAATATGTAAAATATGTCCCACATCCATTTTGTATTATTACTGAAGTTGTTAATGCCACCAGAGTATTGTCGTGGTGATGCCGGCATGAACAAAGGGTACTTACGGTGCTCTTTGTTGTAATGAACTTTAGAAACCTAAAATCTCCACGCCAAGCAGAGTATTTCAATATCGTTATACTCACTGGTAACGTAAAGTATAGGCATTTTGCATGATTTTCCATTAATAACGACCGATATCATCACTTCGCTTTTTAGAGCATTTAATTTTAAAAATAAGATTAGGTAAAGGTAATCTTTTTTGCTGTCTTACATAGCTCTGATCCATGGTCAAAGCGTTATCTAAGAATTATTAGAAAATATTGCTCCTTTATATTATTTGGTGCGTCTAAAATTTAACATAGGAGTGACACAATGCTGTGATTGATGTTCTTAGAGATGGTGAAAAGATTTTGCGCGGGGGAGTGGGGGGGGGAGTCAAGATACGCAACACCCCGTTCTTTAAATTCGTCCTTAAGTATATAATCACATAGTGGAAGCCGAAATCCTTACAGAAGTAAGTTTTTCTGAATTTCTTTGTAGGATTATAGACTATATGTTAATGTTTAAATTGCTAACTACTGAGTTGATAAATTCTTCATGTCAGTGAATTTCGTCCCTCTTATATTGAATCCATTCGTCATGTTGAACATTGTGTAGCCCATATGTTTTTAAATTCCATTACCAAAGAATTTTTGGTCTATTACTTTAGGATTTATTAAACTACTTTTCTAAAGGTCAATAGAGTCATTAATTTTATAATGACTAGGTGGGAACAAATTAAATTAATTAAATTAATTCTACATTTGGAAAACTACTCGTGTAATATAGGGTAAATCAGCTAATTTAAAATATTATGAACAACTTGAAATATATAATACACTAATATAAAAATTTTAAAATAAAAAATAAATACATAAAAATGAAATAAAATAAAAACAGTTAGAAATACAAATATCAGAATACTCATGTAGATGTAAATGGTATCTCAAAAGTACTGAATTAAAGGACTGCCAATGGCAGAATCTGCTAAAATGGAAAATTTTCCAAAAGATAAGGGACTTTGTCATATTACGTGCTACCATGGAAGACAGGCTATTTTTGAGTTCAGATCTTCGATTTTCTGATGGAAGTTTGCTAGCTTCAAGTCTAAAGTTCTATTATAAGAGATCCTTTTCCTTGGTTCCTTATATATCTTGGATCCTACATGTACTCCAATTTTCGAACAAACCGTGAACTTCCTGGTATACTGCGAAACCTGTGTCCCGCAAAGCTTGGGTTATGCTTACTCTTATCGCATGATGTCTCTAATTTACCTCACCATGATAATTGGAACTAAGACTTTTCAAACCCAGTTGAAATCCTTACAAAATTAAAGATAAATTTATTTGGAGTCCCTTCCATAACTTTACAGGTTTGGGGTGAAATTCTTCGTGTATAAAACTAAAATGTTAATGCAGGGGAGCTTAGCCCATAAGGGATGTTATAGACTAAACTCTAAATGTAAGAATTTGAAGAAAATTTATTGCTGTATATAAAATTTAGTTGCGATAGGTATAAGTTTAAGGTTAGCTGAAAGTTACGATTTTTGAGATGATTTTCCAAGATATTCATAATAATAAATATTGCAATCTTTGCGTTATTTTCATTAAAAACAAACCATGCGAAAGTTATGCTATGCTCACATTATACCTCTTCACACATACCTGCGCTATATTTTTATTAGTTACCCTTCTTTATTTTCAGCGGTCCTCAAAATGTATAATAATATTTTATGTTAAATTATAGTATCTAATATAAATCTGTATTTCGGAATTCTTTGATATGTTTGCATTTAAGATTTTACGATAATGCTCATGAACCTCAGAAAGAACAAGAGAAAGTTTAAGATGAAACAATGCATATCGATATTATGGAAAGGGAGATAAAGCTACCTATGATGGAACAAACACGTGCTTTTGAGTTTGCAGACACGTTCTTGTTAACAACAGCCAGCCTGGATAATGGATATTAATTTACGAAATAATTATAGAAGTGTATTTACCTGTTGAATAGTTGCTCAGTAGGGGCAGAGTGGCGCGGCAGGGTAAGGTACTCTCCCAGGAAAGGCGTAGTTATCAGCATTAATAGTACGACAGATCTCCCGGTATCGATTTCTGCCCTGTCGATTGTTGCCAGATCCACGACTTGGTTGGTTTCTGTTGCTCGATGCGCCGCTGAAGAGATCAAACCAGAAGGCTCCTGCGTCGACAGCCATCAGCAGAGACGTAAGAAACAGAAATCCGAAGAGGAAGCTACGTACTGCCAACATGTTTGCGCGAGAGTAATTTCACTAAAGAAGAAAGTTCTGGTGTGAGGTTTAGCGTGAAATGTACCGGGCACCGGAATTTGTAACCAACGAAGTCTTTAAGAAATGTTTCACCAATGTGGAAGTTCACGTAGGATGGTGAGTGCCTCGGCGGACGCAGGTTACGACCGTCGACTGCGTTTACTTCCCTGATGTCGACTGGGTATTGAGTGTTCTCTGAACACGGTATTTATATTTCCTTTGTTGGGTTCCTCTCGCATGTCCTTGGACTCTGCTATCTCTACTGCTCCAGCTGACGAGGATGCAGGGAAAGGGTAACGTAACTCTTTCTGGAGACAAAAGGACCAGTTAATACTCTATTTTTAGGACATAGGTGATAGTCATTAACAACTTTCGGGGATCTGAAAATTAGCAGTAGTTCAAGACCGTTTTTAGGTGCATTCGGCACTGGGAAGACCTTGCACACATGAAAAACGCAAGAATGCTGCGAGGAGAATCCCAAAGTTACAGTTTGAAAATAAGTTATTGTCACATTTAATATCCGGTTGAGCTTCTAAAAATTATCGCGGATTTCCTACGTTTACCAGGTTAAACGAAATATTTATACATGAATTTGAAGAAATATTAATGTATTACTCTTAGATGAGTTTCTCTTTCTATTTTCTCTACCACGTGCCTAATAGAGGAAGTAGGTACTGTGTTCCGAAAATTCAGTACCGAGATTTCACAGGAAATACATGTTTTGAGATCCCTAAACACAAAAAAGGCACTGCGCGAGTATATGTAGGTAACTATGAATGCATAACCTCAAAAAAGCAAATGTTGAATGCATACCAAACTTAGTAAGGAGTATTTAGGTTTCAAGTTGGAGTCGAAGACTTTCAATAAACAACAAATAATATTATTTGTTTTCTCTCGAAATTGTATTAAAATAATGATATATTTAAATTATTTAGAAGATACATGCAATGTATTGAATTTTCTCCGAATAATCTGTGAAGATCTTTACAATCGGAATGCATTTTATATATTTCTATTTATTTTTTGTTTTATTATCATAGATGTGTATAGAGATATATAACGTGATGAAACATCTTATTACATACAAACGAGTAAATTATATACAACAGAACTATATAATAGTTTATATAATAGTATATTTTTAGCCAGTAGTAAACTATAAAAGATTGGGAAAACTATTTTAAAAAGTGTAGTCCTTAAAACACTCATTCCTCTTCAAACACTTTTTCGTTTTGGTAACACAAATAGTCGTTATTGGATTTACATGTTACAGATTTTTCTCGGGATGCCATGAAAGAGGTATGGAAGTTCAAGACTGGCATATAGCAATCCGTTTTTAAACATTTGACCATCGCGTGTTATGCATTCCTTTATGTCTAACGAAAGTGTAGTGAGACCATTTCTGCAAACATAAATCCAGTAATAAGTAGGCAGAAGAATATGCTTTCCTATGAATGGTTTATAGAAGAGCGGGCAGGGAAGGCTATGAGAATTAATAAATTAATTTTTCCATCTCTTCTAGAGCAATGAATAAAAACACATTCTCTATGTAGGAGTAAGAGAAAGTATCCTATTCGGTCTAAAATGTGTATATTATGACGTGACGAGAGAGTCATATATGTACTTACTACAAACCGCCACATAGAACAGTTATTTTATGCGTTCTTAAAAATGATTCTTATGATTTTGATTAACGTACTGTAAGTTTAAGATATTTTATTGACGAATAAAATGCACAGCTTCAGCTTTTATGAACCATCTGTTAAGTCCTCTTCATTTGGAATACAGCTTGTGTACTGTATAACTATTAACTGTATATAAATCAAAATTTACTGACAGAAATTATAGATATCTTTAAAAATAATATTTATATCCAATAATCTTTTACAGTGGTAACCATTTCTGATATATTATTTGTAATTTTGTTGAATTTTCTAAATATTTATACATTTTTGTTATTTTTTTTTTTCCTTATGATATCATGCAAAGGATATGGAATTTAGAAGTCAGCATATAGCAACGCGGGTTTTGGAGATTTAACTATTGTTTCAGTTTTCTGTGTCTACTCGACTTACTTCCTTGGGTCAGCCTCCGTCAGTCTCCTCTCACCTCATCCTTTCTCCCGGGGATGCCCCACTTGGGGGCATAGACACAATGGACTCAGCATGGTGACCTACGTACCGAATCCCCGCCGTAGTGGAATCCTAATCCTAACCCTACAAAGCCCGCCTCGGTAGCGTGGTGGTAGCACGTCTACCTGACGTTCAAGAGGTCCCGAGTTCGAATCTCGGTCAGGGTGAGTTACCTGGATAAGGGTTTTTGCGGGGTTTTCCCTTATCCTTCAAGACGAATGTCGGGTAACTCTAAGCTCCATGGCCCCTGGACTCATTTGAGCATTTTTTCATCCAATTCATTCTCCGTCCGATAAGACTTAACGTTGGAGGACGTAAATTACAAAAATAAATAAATAAATAAATAAATAAATAAATAAATAAATAAATAAATAAATAAATAAAAATAATAACCATACAAGTGAATATGCATGAAACCTATTTAAGATTTTCTTCTTCAAAGTTTTGTAAGAATAGTTTGCGGAGGAGTGGGTAGAAGAAATCATGAAGACTTTTTTCTTCAGTGTAATCTTATAGTTGCGACGATAATATTCGAATTAAACGTTAATATTCACTCATAAACGGTCCAATGAGCCATGCGTTCAGCCATACCAGATGCGGCTTTGTTTTGAAGCTTATTTCACATACTTTAAATTAACTTGCGGTTTGTAGTTCGAGAAACCATTAATTACCTATATTACAGAGTGCTCATTGGATCTATAATTGTGGAAGAGTTCATTTGGACGACTTTAAGAAAAGTGGACCCGAAAAAGCAAACTCGTATATGTCCTTGACACTTTCGGCTTACAAATTTGGTCCCGTTTTATTATTATTATTATTATTATTATTATTATTATTATTATTATTATTATTATTATTATTATTATTATTATTATTATTATTATTATTATTATTATTATTATTATTATTATTATTATTATTATTATTATTATTATTATTATTATTATTATTATTATTATTATTATTATTATTATTATTATTATTATTATTATTATTATTATTATTATTATTATTATTATTATTATTATTATTATTATTATTATTATTATTATTATTATTATTATTATTATTATTATTATTATCATCATCATTATTATTATCATTATTATCATCATTATTATTATCATTATTATTATCATTATTATTATCATTATTATTATCATTATTATTATCATTATTATTATCATTATTATGATCATTATTATGATCAGTATTATGATCATTATTATCATCATTATTATCATCATTATTATCATCATTATTATCATTATTATTATCATTATTATTATTATCATTATTATTATTATTATTATCATTATTATCATTATCATCATTATCATTATTATTATTATTAGTAGTAGTAGTATCATCATCATTATCATCATTATTATTATTACTTTAAATAATGATAACATTAAGAGAGAATTGTATGCGTGTATAATCTCAAAAACTGTACTACGAGTGTCGATAATTCTTGCACCATTTCAAACATTATTTCTGGCGGATACGAATTATAAAACTTTTTCGAATTTCGAACGGTGTGTGCTCTGTAAACGTTGACTGAACATTAAACTTGATGTTAGGTTCAGTATTTTTCAAGATACGAAGGTTTTCAAGATTTTCAAATCTTACCCCAAATTTACCTTTACATAAAAAAATCGACATTTTTTATTTTCTCAAAGGTGACTCTAACATTATTATATCTACAAAATGTAAGTTTTTTGTGTTTACAAGAAATAAATATACGTACTGACATTGCTGAGAATAGCCTATAAAATCCTCTTCAATAAATACGTATTTTTAAAACACACGATTTATTTGGAATAGTTTTTTTCTGGATTCAGCCATTTCCGAGACATTGGCTATTATTAGCTTAAATTGTTCATTGCTGTTGTCATTGTATAGTGCTTCTCGCGATATTATGAAAAGGATATGACATTTCAACGCCACCATATAACCACTTACATTTATATATTTCACTATTACTTTGTTTTCAATTATTCCTCTTACTCTGAAAAGTCGTGGAACTATGTTGTCAAATGTTTATCTTGATTAACATGAAGCAGAAGCTAAACAAAGATAAACGATTGTGAGTAGGGAAAGTCATGTGAATGCAGTACAGGTGTATTTAAATAGGTTAGTTTTCTCGGTCTCCTGAATCCTTGTGTCCGGTGTTATTGATAATATCTGAGAGGGTAATGCACCGAGTCACGTACTGCGCGGTACAGTTAAAATACTGCTGATGGAGTTTGCGTGGTCACACACGTACAAGCTGTTAACATTAATTTCCACATGAAAAGGTGCTGAGAGCATTTCTTGGTCATTCTTTTGTGTTTGGACGTTGCACTGACTAAGGGTATTTTTTATTTCATTTTAAACCTTTTGTCGAGTTTGGTTTCTCAACGTCGCAAACAGTTGTGTGCTCTATATACTTACACACATCTAAGTGTTAGGCAATGATATGCTGACAAATGACAATCATTGTTTCTTTTTTCTATAGCAGGGCGTTTCTAATAAGTAGTAATGCACTGCTTAACGGGAAAAGCTCTTCCATACACAAACACCGCACCGTTAAGAAACGCATAGTCTCTGTCAATGGAAAATCGTTATCATTACAGTAATTATTTTTCTATATATGTTATGTTATTCTAATAATTTTAACTTAGAAATGATCTCTAACTAAACAACAAATGGCTAGTTATATAAAACATGCAGATACAGCATTTAAATATCTTCGTAGTAGCAGCTCTTGCACTGGAAAGAAAAGAAAGAAAGGAAAGATTATCTCCTCGTGTTTCATAAGAATTACTTGTTATACAAACTGCAATAAAGGCATCAATGTCCTTTTATTTCTGTCATTGAATCAAATAAAAAGTCTTGATATATAATTGTCCCTCCCTCTCTCTCTCTCTCTCTGTTTGTGTGTGTATGTGTGTGAGAGAGAGAGAGAGAGAGAGAGAGAGAGAGAGAGAGAGAGAGAGAGAGAGAGAGAGAGAGAGAGAGAGAGAGAGAGAGAGAGAGAGAGAGAGAGTGAGTGAGTGAATTACTCAGAAAAAATTGACACATAGCTGTATAGTTTCAAGAGAGGGACCTTTTACTGTGATATATGCAGAAGTCTTTTTTTAACGTCGTCCTCCATAGTCTAGAGGTAACGTGTTATCCTTTGGTTCCGGAAGTCGCGGGTTCAAACTCGAAGAAGTACGATAGACGTTTTTTTCTGACGTAAAAATCCGTAGCATGACTTCCAAGTGAAGTAAAGCTGGTGTTACAGTCACGCGTTGTAGATTTATGCATGTAAAAAAGAACCTCAAGCCTGAAAAGAGGCCGATGAGCAAACTTAAGCGATCTTTCACGCCCAATAATATAAAGGGACGCTATGAGTCGTAGCAGTTACCGAGCGTATTTTAAAAAATTCCTTTAAAGCAAGGCTACACTGAAAATTCCAAATTCTGTAATAATAAACCTATCATTATGAAAATTTAGCCACATAATTAGAGTATCATTTTAAACTTGCATGCAAATTTTATGTCGGTACACCAAATAATTCATTAATTACTAATTATTGTTGTGAAAATAATATTTAAAATGTTCTACGCGTCAAAAAATTTCAGATTTTAAGTTGAATCTTTGTTTTTGGCTAGTATAGAGCAAATTTAAAAGATCCACATTCTTATTTTTTGGAATACTCTTGTAGCATTCGTTCTAAAATATTTTCCACGTGTTAGCTCTCAAAATTTTGAAAATATTAACTTATTTTATTACTTAACACCATATAATTTCCAAACCATGAGCGTTAACTAAAAAAGGTGAAGTTTCTTATTTAAATATTATGGACCTATCCTGGAAAGTTTCACCAAGTTAAATGGAAAACTTTGACGCGTGGGGCATTTTGTATACTGAAAAGTGTTAGAGAAAAGTTTCTCAGAAAATTAATTTTAAAGTCATGATTGTTACTTTTAACGATTGTTAAAGGTCTCTTTAGATTATTACGCGATGGCCTTAAGTGGTGCAAATGATAAAAATAGCATGTCATCAATTACTACAATTACTACCAAAAATGCCAAAAAAGAAAATTCCATGATTTTAAACATTTTCGGCGAATTTTCAGTGTAGCCTTGCTTTAACTGTTAACCTCATAATCATGGCTTGTCCACAGTGTAATCAATTATATATATATATCGCTCGGCTCTCACCAAGTTCGATCCCAGGCGACCTCAAAGTAAGATGTGTGGTGGACAAAACGGCGCTGAGGCTGGTTTCCTCCGAGTCCTCCGGTTTCTCCTCCATCATTCCACCAATTGCTCCATCATTCATCTTTCTTATCATTCATTTAACCTTCATATTATCATCCAATTCTCTCGCTCTCATCCCAGGCGTTGATCTTGCCCTTCAACCCTGGTTTCCTTCATCACGTCAATGCTTCGGCTCCCTTGCCGAATTTCCGGACCAGTGGTACCCGAAAATCTGCTACCACCGGGATCGGTGATATAAGGGAGGAATATGTAAACATTGAACATAGTTTGTTACTTTCAGTGTGTTTTAATATTTTAATGTTAGGATGTAATACTGCTTTGAACTTTACATTCTAGGTTTTCGCATTTATTGGTCGCAATATAACTTCGGAGTACGTGACGAATAAAGAAAATTAAAAGAAGAAGAAGTCTTCAATACAAGACAACAATCAGTATCTAGTTTTGAATTCGAAATTCCATTCCATTTCACACAACCCGCCTCGGTAGCGGAAATGGTAGCGACGTAAAATTACAGAAAAAAAATCGCACAGTTAATTACTTCATTTTATATAATATATTTAAAATCTCTGTATATATTTGTCCTCATAATCGTAGTTACAAGCATAATACTGTCCTCAACTAATAAAACAAAAGAAGTTAAAAGGCTAAACATAAAATATATCTTAACATTGTAGTAAACTAAAGAGTGCAAATAATCTCCATGTGTTCGAAGGAATTTTAGATGCCTACTAAAATAGATACATCTAAAGCACTTTATTTATTACTGAGGTTATTATGGCCTCACAAAATAACAAAGCGGCGGAGAATCTATATAATATTTGTTGATCTCTTTGACATAGAGGAATAACACAATCCAGTTTGGTATTTCTTTTTCTAGACTTTTCTGTGTTTTAAGTAGCTTTGTGCATGTTCAGCTTTGCTATTGAGAATAAATGGGGCATCTATTTTCTAAGTTTATCATTTGCATAATTGTTATGATTTCATACAAAGTGTAAGTAAGACATTCATTATAAGGTTCGGCACGTTACTATACAGAACTCTTATTATTTTAGTTAATCGAAAATCTTAGCCTATGTACGGCTAGTGTGGAGAAATTATTAATTTCCATCAATTAACTAAATTATAAAAGTTAAATGATGAAGCCTGGGACTCAAGTACTTACGATAGTAAGTCGCCACAAACGGTGTATCTCGGATGCGAGAGCCCCTAGTGGTCTACCGGGGAAATATATGAGTCAACTGGAGAATTTAATGTCAGGACGGCACGTTGGCCATGGTAGCTCAAAGGTTAAGAGTGACTAGACGGAAACCAAGAGATCAGTGGTTCAAATCCCAGCCATGGCATTGAATTTTTCATGTTGACTCTATCCATATACAGAACTCATCAAAAGTCCAGTAACACTCACAATGTTTTATTATACAAAAACTACAAATGATAGCGCGTTCAAACACACGCCAGTTTAAAGTAAAACTCTATGTTTCGAATACTACCGCATAATTGCATAACTTACCGACAGTGGCGTTAGCTACAACAAGGCGATTACTCCGGTTTTGTTTAATTGATAACGTAATTGTTAACTTTGTGGTCACCTGGGCTCGAACTCGGGCTGTTTTGGTGAGAGCCAAGCGATCTAACCACTCAGCCACTGCGTGGTCTATAAGCTGAGGATGACAAACGCAAGCGATATGAGTTTGCTTGCCAGCTGCAACAAATGACAGAAGACATAGATCTATTCAGCTGCTTAATTTTCAGCGACGAAGCGAAGTGGTAAAATTAAGAAGCCCAACCATCATATTTGGGGTACACAGAAATCTCACGGGATCATTAAATATGAGTGTGATTCGCCAAATGTTTAATGCGCGTTGTCACAACGAAAACTATACGAAACTTCATTTTTCATTGAGGCTACGTGACTAGACATTCATATCTGGACATGCTGGAGCAATGGTCGGTGGTTCAGTTAAGACAAGCTCTCGATGACGCTTTCATCTTTCAGCAAGATGGGGCTCCGCCACATTTCCACAATGCAGTTCGTGCTTACCTGAGTCTGATCGTTGGATAGGACGTGCTGGAGTAAAGGGCAGATGTTTCATTACCTGGCCACCAAGGTCACCCAAAAAGACTGCATGTGACTTTTTTCTATGGGGGTACCTAAAGGATTGTATGTTTGTAGCGCCTTTGCCACCAAAATTTGTGAAGCTGCCGTCACGATCACCTAGGATTTGTTGAAATAGAATGGCAGGAGTTGATTATATTTTGAACATCTGCCGAGTCACTCGTGGTTCACACATTCAATCTCTGTAAGGTGGAAACAGATCTTGAGAGTTTGACTATAATTGACGTGTGTTTGAAAGTGCTATCATCTGTAATTGTTGTGTAATAAAATATTGAAAGCGTTACCAGATTTCTGATAAATTCTGTAGTTACAGCGACGAAAAGCTGTGGAAATAATTTTGAAGGCCACTCTTTATATTCTCCTGAGTATTTTAATTAACTGCATATGTATGTTGTTGTGTAATACTTTTTAAATGCCTCCACAAAAAATACAATTCTATAATGACAGTTGTTTCCGGATTGTTATGCCATGATCCGTTGGAGATAGAAGTTTAAGACATTTCTTCCAATTATTATTATTATTATTATTATTATTATTATTATTATTATTATTATTATTATTATTATTATTATTATTATTATTATTATTATTATTATTATTATTATTATTATTATTATTATTATTATTATTATTATTATTATTATTATTATTATTATTATTATTATTATAGCTGGTTAGCTTTATTACTTGCTGCTGTGTGAATATTAAATGTTAAAGATAAAATTGTATTTATTATTTATTGTTGCGACTCCAAAACATTGTTTCCAGTGAAATCTCGGTAACGAAATTTTGGGTGGAGTATATTTCCTCTGCCTACCATTGTTAAATGGCAGAGAAATAATATTCTGATAGGGATACTCACAACAACTTTTCTACCGAGGACAAATTCCTGCGCATATATTATGCATAATACTTGGTTGTAAAAGGTTATTGTTCCAATTGGCATCTGTTAGACTTTTCGTTTTGAGTTATATCGTGCTCAGAAAGACAGACATGCTGTATTATTTATTTCACTTTACTTTATTATATTTTGCGTATTGGAAGTTTAGAGTTTTGGAAAATATCTATAATGAATTTGGGCAGTATCTTTACAACAGGTAAGTATAGAAGAATTAATATACTTTAAGTGAATAGTTTGTAGAATGGCTACGAAATGATGAATGAATAGAGAAAGTCTGGGACTACTAATATCTGTTATGTAATATCCACGGTGTCTTTGTTGGCGGTTCATTGATAAGTGGCAGGCTTTTAGTCAGCATTTGAGAGGTTTTAACACGATCGTATCAGATCGTGTGATTAGGAAATATTTTTAGCGCCTTGTTTTGTCTTGTAATTGTTGTGCAATGTGTTTGCTGTTACCTTCAGGTTCAACAAACTCGACCTATCCCATAACAGTTGCCGTGTTTAGTTGGGAAATACTTCTGTTAATGATGAGCACATGACAATAAATTTGTAAGAGTTTCCAACTACATTCATTATTGGATATGTATCCCCAGTGAATTTGATTTAATACCCTCCATTTTCATACATGACGCAGCTGCTTAGGAATTTCGGAAGGAAGTGCTCTAAGGACGTAGGAAAGCTGCAAAATTGGGTCATGGAAACTAAGAGGATGCACATCGTCCTGTGATGATGCTTAATCAGTACAAGTTGTTGATAATGACACAGCCCAAGGTGACTAGATTTTTCGTGGAAATAATCATGTCATTGAAGGTTTCTCACAAATCTTGTTTGCGTAGAAGTTTCACCTAAATAGAAAATGGATGCACGTTTGCAAACGCTATCAAAATTCTGCTCTGGTTCTGCAATACGTTGTATTCAGTTATTTAATAATAATAATAATAATAATAATAATAATAATAATAATAATAATAATAATAATAATAATAATAATAATAATAATAATAATAATAATAATAATAATAATAATAATAATAATAATGATAATAATAATAATAATAATAATAGTAATAGTAATAGTAATAATAATAGTAATAGTAATAATAATAGTAATAGTAATAGTAATAATAATAGTAATAATAATAATAATAATAATAATAATAATAATAATAATAATAATAATAATAATAATAATAATAATAATAATAATAATAATAATAATAATAATAATAATAATAATAATAATAATAATAATAATAATAATAATAATAATAATAATAATAATAATAATAATAATAATAATAATAATAATAATAATAATAATAATAATAATAATAATAATAATAATAATAATAATAATAATAATAATAATAATAATAATAATAATAATAATAATAATAATAATAATAATAATAATAATAATAATAATAATAATAATAATAATAATAATAATAATAATAATAATAATAATAATAATAATAATAATATTGTGACTTTGTGGGTTCGTAGAATTAAAAGTCCAATTTGCCGAAATTCTAAATGTTCTTTATTTACGTAGAGATGCACTGTTCAATTCTCACGTAACAACATTACATCACGTAACAACACAATCTACCAAGGTCGATGACAGTAATAGCGTCCAGTTCAGCTCTCTTTACAACAACACTCTCGTTACACAACTGACTTTACAACAACACTCTCAGCTGTTCTCTACTTACTCACTCTGTTTACACTTGCAACTCGACTCCTGGCCAGTTGTCGCCTCTTAAATACCTGCATCGATAATTCTAGATTGTTCTAAAATAAACCAGAACCCGAACAATCTCCATCAGTCAAAAAGTAACTAGAAATTTCCATTTATCTCAGTTGTTTGTTTCTGTAGACCTTTAACTGCATGTTATATTTGTGTACACTAGCCGCGTGATCGTAAACTGATTACGCAAGCTCTTTATTACCGTGAAACAATAGCCGCCGTCTCTTTTCTATTTGTGCCGCAAGTTTTATGCCTGTTGCCGCGACTATATATATATATTACTTAATTTACGTTAAGCCATATCAGACGTGAATGAAATGGGTGAAATGATGCTCAAATGAGCCTCCATTCCGACATCTTTCAGGATAAGGGAAAACCTAGGAGAAAACTTATCCAGATAATTCACCCTGACCGAGATTCCAATTCGGGACCTCTTGAACGTGAGGCGGACACGTTATCATCTACGCCATGGAGGTGGGCACACTTCTAAATAAATTCAACTTTTCCCAATTGGAACCTACCATAAACAAAGATTACTTAACAATAAAAGGATATGCATGGATAATATTACTCGCTAATTTTATCTTGAGGCTTGAAATCTAGTCTAGGAATACTCCTTTCTTGCTACTAGCTCATTTCATTGCATTGTTGCTTCCTCATGCGTTGTGTGCCGATTTACTTTTGCTTCATGTTTGTGTTTAACCAACTCTTAACAGTGGTTTAACTACTAAATACTTGAGGCAGATTCAGCGTCGACACAGCAAGCAAACCTCTGTAAACAGTAAAAGAAGGAAGCTTTTATTTTAGCAATTGGCTAGCCTGGAAAATTCAATACTAGAAATTATAACTCACGGCCCTCTATTGACATTATTATGCAATACGACTTCATAAAAGGCATAAAAGGTTCTGCTATGGTCTTAACAGCGCCATCTGAAAACTCAAAATAAAGTGTCGAATAATGGACAATTGAAATTATAAATAATACAAATAACTGTTAGAAAGTTGCATCTTACAAAACACTATCTGAAAATAATGAAAAGCAGAGTATTTCTGAATTCGATCGATTAACTTTAAAGGGTGTTGGGAGAACATTTGGTGATAGGACACTTATGGCCCCAGAGCGCATGATTTTATGCAATAACTCAAAATAAATTTCGCCAGTACATCACTGACACTATCTCGATGACGTATGCCAGAATTTGCTGCACTGCCAAGAAGTGTAAGTAGGTATATATGTTCCGCAGGGATAAAATGGAGAGTTCCTAAGCCGGCAACACTAGATTAAAATTCAACCCTACAACTTGTTTCTAAGTTTTATGTATGTATTTATTTTCTTTCTTCAAATTGTTGATTATGAAGGATATATGATACCGCACTGCCCTATGTATTAAAATAGATGGCAGGAACGAATGCTCTGCCATTTATCCGCACATGAGGAAACGCATGTAGACTGGACGACACTAATCCTGTCTCCGTAACGTGTTTAAGCAGAGGTACCGTTGTCTAGTACCAAGGCCTTTGTGGAAGCGTGACGCGGCAGGATGGTTAAGTACAGGGATAAGACCTCGAAGGTTATTGTCTACCACATTTCAAGCCACGAGGAATCCCCCTGACACCTCGGTGCGTTATGACTATGTAGTTAAAGCGAAGAAAAGTGAATAAATGAAAAGATTTATTTTTCAATAAAACTGACACGTAAATAACTAGGGGACCAGTGTCTTCTATTCTACAAAACGTTCGAAAAGAATATGGTTTCCAATTAGAAAGCCAATAACGTCAATTGAAGCAAGATGTTATTTATTCCAGAACTATGGTATTGGTGGTTCGTAAATGATATAATTTTTTGTGGACTTGGCCAGCAGAATTGTTTCCCATCTGACAATAGAATCCATAATGGTTCACTTAGATGTGGCAGATTGAATGGCCATATGATGTCGATTCTTCTAAATGATCCATTATCTACAGTAAATGGTATTTGGCGAAATCACTGAGTGTACTTGATGTCTTGCATTTCTGATCATCCCTCCATGTGGCTGTTAACAAGTAGGTGCTTGTGCAAATGTTTTTATTTCACTGCCACGGCAAATACAACAGCAGTAACAACAATAATAGCAATTTATTATTATTATTATTATTATTATTATTATTATTATTATTATTATTATTATTATTATTATTATTATTATTATTATTATTATTATTATTATTATTATTATTATTATTATTATTATTATTATTATTATTATTATTATTATTATTATTATTATTATTATTATTATTATTATTATTATTATTATTATTATTATTATTATTATTATTATTATTATTATTATTATTATTATTATTATTATTATTATTATTATTATTATTATTCCATTAATATACTACCCCACTTTCGACCAATGAAATGTAATGCAATGTATTTCAGTCCATCGAGATTCTTTCTGGATAATTTTGCAGAGCCATTATTTTGTTTTATAATTAGCACAGCTTCTTTCTATTGAAGAACATTTTTTTAATTCTCTTCAAATGTGGATTCTGCATCACGTCGACATTTTAAAAAATAAGGTTGATGCGCCACTTTTTTTTTTAAATATTTCTTAATTCTGCTACACGTTGCTGCACTATTTGAAGAAGTGTTTCTTATTCTGTGTGGTAAATTTTAATTATTGCTCATTTTATCAAATGACGAAGCAACCGAATTAGATTACTTTAATCAAATACAATTAGTTTATTATTTTGACCCAGTTTGTTAGCTGACATGGCAAATTTAAAATTTACTTTGGAAGATTTCATATGGACTCTTCTGATGGATGCCTCTGTAAATGTGAAAGTGTTGAACACTTAATATTTAGATGTGATCTTCATTCCAAAAAGAGGTATAATCTTATTCAACATCTTATTTTTTTTAATTTACCTCCTCCAACGTTAAGTCATATCGGACGATGAATGCAATGGGTGAAATGATGCTCAAATGGGCTCAGGGTCCATAGGGCTTAGAGTTATCCGACATTCGTCTTTCAGGATAAGGAAAACCCTGAGAAAAACCCTTATCCAGTTAACTCACCCTGACCGAGTTTCGAACCCGGGACCTCTTGATTGTGAGGCAGACTCGCTACCATCTACGCTATCGAGGCGGGCACATCTTTCACATTGTAATACAGATCTTCAAACACCGTTGTTTAATGTATTCCTTAAAAAATGTTACACTTCAGCCTTTGAGCACTTTATTGGCCAAATTTTTAAAACGTTATAATTATTATCACGTTCTGTTATTTTGATCTTTGTATTTATGTGTTTTTATGACTAGAACCCTAACATATCTTACTGGTAAAATAGGATTATTTCTTTTGGATAAATAATAATAATAATAATAATAATAATAATAATAATAATAATAATAATAATAATAATAATAATAATAATAATAATAATAATAATAATACAAATAATAATAATAATAATAATAATAATAATAATAATAATAGTAATAATAATAATAATAATAATAATAATAATAATAATAATAATAATAATAATAATAATAATAATAATAATAATAATAATAATAATAATAATAATAATAATAATAATAATAATAATAATAATAATAATAATAATAATAATAATAATAATAATAATAATAATAATAATAATAATAATAATAATAATAATAATAATAATAATAATAATAATAATAATAATAATAATAATAATAATAATAATAATAATAATAATAATAATAATAATAATAATAATAATAATAATAATAATAATAATAATAATAATAATAATAATAATAATAATAATAATAATAATAATAATAATAATAATAATAATAATAATAATAATAATAATAATAATAATAATAATAATAATAATAATAATAATAATAATAATAATAATAATAATAATAATAATAAAATTACTCGCCGCAATTCACAAACGTCCTTCTTCTACGATGATCAAACTTAATCTAATATAATTAAAATTAATACAATCCTCCTAATGCAATAATTTTACTTCCGTCTTCACAAACGTCTATGTTCTACGACGATCAAGCTTATTCTGCTAGTATCCTTCTACGAAGATTATTGATTTTTCTCTACATAGCAATTGCACGTTTATTTATATTCACGTAACTCGTGGCAACCAATATACATATCTGGTTTATTTTTACAATTTCACTTCCTAAATGTAATATGTTATATTTTAGAAGATTCTTTAAATATTTTTAAATTTTAAATGCTAATACGAAACAAATTAACAACATTGATTTTTGCGTGCCAAATTTAAAAGAATTGTTGCGCTATTGTTTTCTCTGTACGACATTTATATTCGTGGCCTCGAAAGTGCGGTCTTAAATATGGGTCTGCTCGTTTGTTTCGAGCCTCTAACGGCTGAAGAAACGGCCGTACACGCTGTCTCTTCTTGTTCGGACGAAAATCTCCTGAAACACTACTGTTAGTGAGTGTAATTTAGGATTATTTTTATGCGCTCTCTGAGAGGCAAGGAA
This sequence comes from Mantis religiosa, assembly GCA_030765055.1. Taxonomy (NCBI): domain Eukaryota; kingdom Metazoa; phylum Arthropoda; class Insecta; order Mantodea; family Mantidae; genus Mantis; species Mantis religiosa. Next base: position 97,871,461 of record CM060949.1, read on the forward strand.
TGCGGGTACAGGTGTGGTGTGAAGTTTCAGAATGAAAAGAACCACAACCGAATAAAATTAACGTCAGAATTTATTTCAGCTGCAACCATACGCATAAATTGTTCCTGGTACTTAACGCGACGTGGGTTGCATTTCAAGCGAATGTGTCTTTTATAGCTACTAAAAGACGGTGCGTAAATGTAAATCCCCCACACTGGAACTTCCTTCTGTTGGTTATATTTTCGCGGGCTTAGTGACGTCGCTTTCTAAGGCGATCTTCTGATATGGACAATCACAAGGCACAAAATCTTAGTCAGAAAAGTTTCACGAAATATTAGGCTTTCTTCGCCTGCTACTAGTGTTATTGAGAATATATGTTTTCCGCTCTGTACTACTTGACAAAGATGATGCGGGTTCCTTAGGCCAGTGGTGTCAAGGTTACCGCAGTTCAGGGCGCGATCGGGCTACAGGTGGCTCCACACTTAATGACGAGTATCACATGTTTCAACACTAAGCATTATAAGCTGTCACCTTCATGGTTACCTTCAGCTTGGATGCATCCACAGGTAAAATGTTTATAGCGCGTGCATCTTATGTACTCTTTACCCACCACAAGAAGGCAAAGGTACATGAAGAGGGAGAAGAGCTTCGACTGTTTATCTACTCCTTTAGTGCATCTGTTTACCACGAAATGAGTGCATGAGAGTCCATATGAGTTACCCATGCTGCCAGATCTAATGCTCGCTTCAGTAACTGCATTGATAGGTATTATGCAGAGGTGAATTATGTACCAACACTGTATTTTAGATGAACCTAGCATCCATATCATATCCGGAAGGTGAGCATAAACACAGCAAAATTGATTACGTCACACATTCCCCTGCCTTGCCTTCTTGTGGTGGGCAGAGTTTAACTTCAGAATTACACTCTGATTAACTTGAGGTGGCAGCTGGGCAAAGTTGCACACTAAATGGAATTAGTCTGTTACCAATCCTGAAAGGAGACTAAGGATGATTTATACATGTGGAGCCATTGATGGTGTATGCATCAACTACTGTACATGTACAAATCATCCTCAGTCTCCTTTCCTGGTTGGTAACCGACTAACCCCATTTAGTGTGCATCTTTTCCCAGCTGCCACCTCAAGTTAATTGAACTGTACCTTGTTCCAGGACAAGGTTGGTGAAATGTGTATATATATATATATATATATACATATATATAATTTTTTTTTGTAATTTACGTCCTCCTACGTTAAGTCATATCGGACGGTGAATGAATGAATTGGTTGAAATGATGCTCAAATGAGTCCAGGGTCCGTGGAGCTTAGAGTTACCCGATATTCATCTTGAAGGATAAGGGAAAACCCCGGATAAAAGCCTTATCCAGGTAACTCACCCTGACCAAGATTCGATCTCGGGACCTCTTGAACGTGAGGCAGACATGCTACCATTTACGCTACCGAGGCGGGCGTGAAATGTGTATATAAGGCTGCTCAACTACGGGTTATCAGCGATATTGTGCACAGATATAGGTTTTATGTACGTGTGCATGCATGTATGTGTGTGCGTGTGTGTGTTTGTGTGTGTGTGTGTGTGTGTGTGTGTGTGTGTGTGTGTGTGTGTGTGTGTGTGTGTGAAGAGAGCTTCTTATTGTGTCAGCTATTATAATAGCGCTGCTCATCGGTTTATGTAGCTATTCAGTTGATAATAATGAAATACTGTCACAACTTTCTTATGATCTGGCCCACCTTATGGAAATTGTTAAACCTTCTCTAGCCATTAGATTAACGGTTCTCAAACAATAACGCATATAAATGTTAACACCTCTTAAAAAGAGACACGGTGACAAAAAAAAAAAAAAAAAAAAAACAAACAAACAAAGTTCACCTCAAATTTCTTTATTGTCACCAATCGTTAGCTCAATGTTGATTTACAGTCATCTCTTTTAAGTAAATATACACCTTCATCACATTTCTTTAATGCTTCCTTGTGTCTCTTTAGCAAGCATCAACTTGTGCTACTGGTAATCGCTCTGATATACACACAAGTTTACTTCATACACAGAGCTGCGCACCGACTCTCTTCACTGCACTGTTTACACTGCCTGCCGATTCCTCACCACGGAGCTTGGAACGTGCTGTAATCTTGCAGACCGAGGCATTTCTTTGCACTACTCTATCAACTCATACAACTCAACTGACCGACTCATTGATTCATAAACCGCTTCATGACGCAGACTACTCATCACGAAGACGCATTTTGAGCCACTCTCAAAACTGAAACTCTAAACACTCGTGTTAGGCGTCACATCGCTCTTATATATTCTGTCGGGTTCAGGAGATAGTTCCAATAGTGAAATGTTATTGACTTACGTTTTGGAACGGTCTCAAACGGCATTTGCCAGTAATAGTACGACTCGCTTCTGCCTTCGTGACGTCAGTTAGTGCTCGTCCATGGAAGCCGTGTCTATTCTATCCCTCCCACCGGCAATCAGCAATGGTGGCATAACTGCCCGACCCAATTCAACCTCTTCACGGTAGTCTTTGCGATCGATTTGACAGTATACTGTCAAAGCGGCGTTTGCATAAACTGTCAAGAGAATTTACAGCGCACATACCGTTCAAGACTTTTCGAGACTGAAATTCGAGAAGGATCCATTTCCTGAAGCATCTCCCTTGCCCGGCAGTATATAGTAAAAGCCGCTGCAAGGCAGAGAGTAACTCATTAGTGAGTACTAGTGAGAGCAGTATTGTGCTTCGAGTGAGTGCGGTTCCCTGGAGAATGAATCAGCAGGCCGTGAAAGCTGGTCAAGGTCAGTAAACACGGCTCTGTAGTAAGGAATCGGCGGGCTGTGGAGCCGGCAACGAAGAGTTTAGATGTGAATATCGAAGTTCAGAGTCAGTGAATAGCTCCGTGTTCGAGGTGGAACTGTCAAGCGAACTATCACTGCACTCACACCGCTACACACCTGACAATTTGATGGTATAATGCCTGCTGTATATAAACCATGTATAGCAAAAATCTGCACGCTTCGGTAGCGTGGTGGTAGCGTGTCTGCCTCACGTTCAAGAGGTTCCGAGTTCGAATTTCTGTCAGGTTGAGTTACCTGGATAAGGTTTTTTCCAGGGTTTTCCCTTATCCTGAAAGACGAATGTCGGGTAACTCTAAGCTCTATGGACCCTGGGTTCATTTGAGCATCTTTTCACCCATTCCATTAATCGTCCGATATGACTTAACGTTGGAGGACGTAAATTACAATAAAAATAATTAAAAATAAAACGTAAACAAACAAGCAGCTGCGGAGCAGAACCGCAACGCCCAAAACTGAAGCCTAGAAAGTGCCGCGTGCAAAACTTGCAAGTAGCTGCGAACATCCCTCGTCAGCTCTGGCGAGTGTGGGGAACGGCGCTCCTTACGTATGCCATGTGTAGACCACTGCCGTCAGGGGTAAACAATCCCGTCCGTACAATGTTGTGTTATTATCCTATATGCTCCTACGTATTCTGGACCCGCTTTTGGATACTCCCAGCCATATTCCGCACCCGATTTTTGGCACACAGGTCCCACATAGAGCAGAAATTATGCCATCAGACTCCCAAGCAAATACAGGTATGAGCATAGTGATAATTCCCTTGTGAATTTAGGTCAGATTTATTAGCAGTACAAAGAATAAATAAAAGAAATATCTTCCAAATAATTCGTTCCACAAAAACAAAAATTGTTTGTCATAGGTAAATTAGTTTCAACCGCTGCATATTTTGTATCATAAAATTTTGTCTATCTCTTACGATTTACCAATATTTTATTGGATATGAAAATGTCTTATCAGTATTCTTAGGGCCCTTTTCGAGAAAAAAAAAGAATAATGTTCTATGTAAAGCATAATAGGGGTGGAGGAATTTTCTTGAAAATCTTTGTGTTGCATCCGTGGAAGATACTGAACTTAATACCAAGTTTGGTATTTAACTGACTTTTCGCTTTTCTGTTACTGTGTTATTTCGTTCACACAATGCTCTAAAAATGCTTTCTTTCTTTATTTGGGGAATCCCAAAACACATCCATTCCGATGTATTGTTGATATTGAATTTTTGGATGAAATGCAATATTTCATCTTAGAGAGAAAAAAAAGTCAAATATGTAAAACGTATAGAAAAGTTGAACGTAATCCTGTGTGATGCTCCGTGGATATGCAATGAAGGCTTTTCTCTTCTAGTGTTCAAAGCTGCTCATGCAGCAAACAATTGAAAGTGCACTCACACCTGTGGTCATACTACGGCATTCAAGGTCACTTCATTGACGCGCAGCTTGCAAATATGAGAATAAGTTTTCCTGATTTCCTCACGCATTAGGGTTTGTACCGCACCGTTTGACGTAAACGCTTAGGGAATACTATTGCGGATATTTGATGTCCAGGAAATGTATCACGGACAAGTGCAAGGAGGCACGTAGTAGTGTCTTCTGTCTCCTCAAGGTTGAGAATGGAATTTGAACTTTGCACTCATCTACTCGAATTCCCCGTACTCTTTATCTCTTACTGTCAGCTAACATTTCATTTATTTATAAATGGAGTCAGCATTAACTCATTTAACGTAAATGAATATATGCCTAAGCAAAATGTACAGTGGAGCCTCGTTCAATAGAGTAAAAGGGAACCGAGCTGTTTCGGATAACGCATTTTTTTTTCGGATAATCGATGGTAATAAATGCTAGATGAAAGAAATATAATAACTGTGTTTCAAGTGCTTGTAATTTATGTTCAAAAAACAAAATACTGTCATATATAGTATTAAAATATGTACAGTATTTATAAAGATTTTATCATAAAATAACTCATTATTTTGTCGCAATCTTGTGAACAGCTTATCACGCCGCCGTTTGATGAACATTATATCTCTTTGTATTAATTACAGCGTTGTTTCAAAATATGCGAGGTAGCCTAAAACCAAAAACAAATTTGATATGCTACACCCACACGATTTTTTTACTCATTCTTCTATCTACTTCATGTTAATCTAGATAAGCATTTGTGGAAATGATTTAATTACACATTTCCTTCAGGTATAATTTGAATTGTCCTCCGCCGTGGCGTAGTGGACTAGAGCGTTGTGCTTTGGTTCCCTGCGCTCGGAATGCACCCGGGGTCGATCTCACGTTGGGCGGTGCGGACTTTAAGTACCGGGTATAGGACCGGTGCCCACTCAGCATCATGAGGAAATTGAGGAGCTACGCTAGGTAGCGAACGCTGGTCTAGAAAGCCAACTTTCCGGCTGGGGGTGCCGAGATGCTGATCACATTTCCTCCCGATATCGGTTGGATGATCGCCCACCTCTGGCTTGTATATGTGACCGTGAGGCCGGCAATCAGGTTGGCAGGCTCAGGCCCACTTTGGGCTGTTACGCCATGTATTTTTTTTTAAATACTTTGAATTACAGTAGATTTAAGCGATGGTCAGACCTTTGAGTGCTGGTTGTTATACTGGATGCTTTGCATGAAAGGGTAAAAAATATGTGTTTCAGATACACTGTAGAAAATACAAAATCTCCATTTTCTGGTGTTGTGTTACGGATTATTGGTCATTTAGAAAAGAGGACTGCAGAGCTACTCCTAGAAAATTAGAGATATGTATTACATTTGTAGTGAAAGTGATTTAAGCATAAAGAAGCTTAATCACATCTTTAGACGATTTTTTAAAAAAATTAACATTTTAGAAAAACGTTCTATGTAAACCGTAGATTGGGTGGGGCGATTTGTTTTTAAATCCCTGTGTAGCATTCTCGGAAATTGCTAAACTGAAATGCCAAGTTTGGTGTTCAAATAATATTTCGTTTGAGTTATGCTGTTACACACACAGTATTTATATATTCGTATTAGTCTATCTCCTATGGTTTCGTTACCAGATTTGCAAAATTTATCCAGAATGAAGTTTTCACCCATTATTCCTAGAAGGTGTTAACATTCGTTGGGTTTTGGTCATCAGATCACGCACATATTCGCATTATCTTGGCCGGAGAAAAATTCCCACCACCACCACTGCCGGGAATCGAACCCGGGACCACTAGCACGTCAGTCAGGTGCTCTACCTGACTGAGCTACGGGATCAGTCCAAATGCAAAGTCACAACCCTGTAATATGCATTTTAATTGCTATGTAGTATTCATTTGTTTCTCGGAATGGTATGCAGGGTATATTCATTTTACAAGGAACTGTGGTAGTGTGCTGATTGAATGAAGGTTACGCGGAATGCAGACACACGTAAAAGAGTAAAAACCTTTTAGACTGAAATATATTGCCAAATCGGAGGACGGGAAATACCAACGTGCGTAATATCACAGATACGGGTACGGTGTACTAAAGAGCTTATTGTAATCAACTGTTAATTAAACGTTTCTGTTTTAATTTAACTGATAGGAACAATTATAACACCCTATCTGGTTGTTTAATTTGGTTTGCGCTTAATTAGAATACTAATTAAATTGTTTTACGCGTTTCCCTCACTGGAACTTCGATCTTACTTCACTTTAAAATGACACGTTTTCGTGCTCATTATTATGTTTAATTGGTATGATAAAGCAATAATAGGAAGGTGATAATGCTATACCTTTTACTTGTTCTGCTATGTACTTACATTAAATAAAACCAGTATTGTATTCTCCCAAAACCAAAATTTCACCAGAAATACAGGCTTCCACACTTCCTGGAGAAAAGCAATTCTGATGTTTTGTTGTCAAATAATTCTCTACTCCTGTACAAACTATTTTTAAAAACGTTTAGTTTTCTATCTACTTAATGTTAATCAGATAAAAGTAGTAAATGTTTCATTATTTCGTTATAGGTAGGAGAATTAAGTAGACTTAATCGATAGTTGCATCTTTTAAGAACTAGCATTTGTTTTATGGCCTTCACATTCCATTGTCTTTGCATGGCCAGCACACAGAATAAAAATTGGTATTCAAGTTCAGATTTTCCAAGGAGCAGCACAAAGATTTATAAAAGAATCTAGCTATCTCAAATTACTTTTTACGGAGAATATTTTCCAGCAAGTTTTATTTTCTTAAAAATGTCTCTAATAAGTAAATATTTTATTTTTTGAAAGCAAACTGTCAATAAGTAGGACATCAGCTCCACTGGTGTGCCGGAATTTCGTCCTGCTAGAGGTCTTTTACCTGTTAGTAAATCTGCGGATATAGGCTGTTGTTCAAGCACACTTAAAAACCAATGTTTTGGGCCGGGTTTTACCTTCAAATCCTAACCGGGTCCTGGCCAACTGAGCCAGCCAGACCGACAATGTATGTAATTATCTTGAATTTTTTTAGAATAACTTCTGAAATGCTCTTCATTCTGAATTAATTTTCGCATAACTAGTAAACAGTAAGAGATAGATTAAATATTTCTTATAAGCCACGGTATATCACAAGGCTCTAATTTAGGGCCACTATTATTTTTGGTGTACCTAAAATTTTTCCAAACACTGAAGTTGTCCTATTTGCAGATGATACAAGTATGATTTTTAAGGGCAAAGACAGCGAGGAATTACAATTGCGTATTGGCCGACTGATGTAAGGACTTAGTAGTTGGTTAAAATGTAATAACTTAATTTTAAACACTAACAAATCCTATTGTATTAACTTTTATTTAACAAAAAGAAGTAGATCTGTACAACTTCCAAATATGTCAGTAGATAATTAGATAATTCGATATGTTACAGAAACTGGTATTTTAGGAGTCACAATTGATACTCATTTGAGTTGGAAACATCACATACATAATGTCATAATTAAATTGAATAGAGTATATTTTATGTTCTTAAAGTTAAGAGATATTTGCAACCTGCATACTTTGAAACTGATATATAAAGCATATGTAGAAAATATAATAACATATGGAATAGCAGTTTGGGGATTTTCCAGTGGATTAAGTGAAGTTTTTTTTTTAATTCAGAAAAAGATTATTAGAACTATGTTGAGTTTAAATTATCTAACTCATTGTAAACATTAATTTAAGGAGCTTAAATTTCTAATTGTTCCTGATCTTTATATTCTAGAAACTGTCTATTACATGCATAGGCAAATTAATAAGTTCTATATCAACAAGAATATACATAATCATTTCACCAGAGCCCGCCTCGGTAGCGTAGATGGTAGCGTGTCTACCTCACGTTCAAGAGATCCCAAGTTCGAATCTCGGTCAGGGTGAGTTACCTGGATAAGGTTTTTCCGGGGTTTTCCCTTATCCTGATAGACGTATGTCGGGTAACTCTAAGCTCTATAGACCCCGGATTCATATGAGCATCATTTCACCCAAGTCACTCATCGTCCAATATGACTTACAGTTGGAGGACGTAAATTAAAAAAAAAAAAATTACCAGAAATCAAAATAATATTCATTTCCATATGGTTAGAACAGCTAAAATAGAATTCAATGTATCATAGAGGTTTAATTGTATAATTCTGTTACTGATAAATTTCAGATACATGATTCTGTGAAGTTAAAAAAAAAAAAAGAAAAACCTCTTAAAGCCATTCTAATTAAACAAGGTTTCTATAGTGTCGATGAATGTTTAGAATATTTTAGTAAATAGAGAAATATGTTATTATATTTTGAATGTTGTAACTACAAAATGTAGTAATATTGACGAAACCGGATTTATATGTATAAATCATATGGTGAATAAATAATAATAATAATAATAATAATAATAATAATAATAATAATAATAATAATAATAATAATAATAATAATAATAATAATAATAATAATAATAATAATAATAATAATAATAATAATAATAATAATAATAATAATAATAATAATAATAATAATAATAATAATAATAATAATAATAATAATAATAATAATAATAATAATAATAATAATAATAATAATAATAATAATAATAATAATAATAATAATAATAATTAATAAATAAAAATAGCAACCACCTGTTAAAAATTTGACTATCACTTAAGCCTATTGCTTCATAAAAACAACAACATTGATTCCAAAATGACATAAGGAGTAGATATGCAAAGCTCTATCAGAAAGTCGTATTAGATTTTTAAAATATTTCATATTGCAAAGTAATTATATCAAACGGGAGTTTTGCATATGATAACAAGATGTATGTGTACCATTTTTAAAATAAACAGCTCAAAATTGTGAAAATTGGTAAATCGGAGCTAATTTTCCTGTAAATACTATGTGAATTTGTGTTTATTTTAACGAACTTCAAAAAATACTGAAACCTTTAGACAAGTTTTATTGCAGAAAACATACACCTCTGGTTAAAATGAGCCGAAAGGTATGTTAAATTAAAATATGTGTCGTTTAACTGTTAAGCAATATTCGCTGCTGCTTATTTGGATTTTTTCACGCTTAAACATTAAGTGGTCGAGTGTAACTCTGTTTTTTTTTTTTTTTTTTTCGCGGCTCTCGTGCTGAGGGTCCGAGTTGGATTTCCAACGGAGTGGCGATTTTAAGTCCGCCCTGCCTAAGCCTTCATATCTGACTAACTTACATATAAGATGTATCCACAAGGCCTAACGTGGTTCGGAGTCGGCCCTCATCATCTACCACCAGATGTAACGAGCGCTGTGAATGGCTCCACCTCAGAAATAGGCCGTCATCACTTGGCGGAAAGAGGTTAGCCCTATATGGAGATTCTTCGAGACGACGACGGTTATGTTAATTGAAGACTTGAAATAAAAAAAGCTCAAAGTACCATAACAAGGAATTTTGAAGCTTTTCTTTGTAAAATAGGATTTACATGTCACACCCAGTAATGTATAAAATGCTCTAAACACAACAAATGATGTAGCAAATGCAACTGACAGATGACATGCGATTTAACTACTGCTGCTGTTAACATACGAAAGCCTCTATGTTCCGTGCGCTTACTACTCATCAGAGACCGGAAGTTTAGGCATTACAAATAATCAAAATAGGCAGGCAAAAGTGCATTATAAATGGCTAAAATAGGTGGGAAAACACATTATCAATACTAAAACAGGCAGTAAAAGGCAATTAGAAAAACGCATTTATGTAATAGATTAACTATTCAATAACTCGATCGTCATATTTTAAATGACTTGTATTAAACATAATTATTTGCATTGTTTTTGTTTTTTGTAATTTACATCCTCCAACGTTAAGTCATATCGGACGTTGAATGGAATTTGTGAAATGATGCTCAAATGAGCCCAGGGTCCTTAGAGCTTAGAGTTACCCGACATTCGTCTTTCAAGATAAGGGAAAATCCCGGAAAAACCTTATCCAGATAACTCACCCTGACCGAGATTCGAACTCGGAACCTATTTGCATTGTGTCATCGTGACACTCCTTAAGTAACATTTTCGCAAACATGACTCGCTAGGTACATACTGGTTAGTATATTTCTCAAAAAAAGTGTGTTAAAGTAGGATTGTGTAATTTTCAAAAAGGGATTCGGGCGCTAAGGAAATTTTTACATAAGTCGAATGCAAATTGGGATTTTCGACTCGATGTTGCAAGTATAGTTGTCATCAAATAAATCCTCCCAATAGTCTTGGAAAGTGTATTTTTGTGTTTGATTGTGTCGATATGTTGTGATATAAAATGCTTCTTTTCGTAGTAATTGACTGCCGCATATTCTGCATGTAAGTACATTACCGTCGGATCCAAAATTATTAACGTAACATTGTATTTACAAAAAACACAAGCGGTGATTCAATTCTGTTATCTAGTCATTAATTTCGGCAGCAGAACTCATTGTTGCAAAGAAAATAATGAACTGAATGAAGGGCACCTATGTTTGCAATCTAAAGACAATAATGTACATCCAGCGAATTAACTTCCACTGTCACGGACTAACGGTTATGGAAATAAAATGTACCTGAAGGAAATATTTAACAATTATTAAAATAATAAATAGACAATGAAATAAGGGCGACAAAAGTAATTTATTTCGTAAAATAGGCATTTATATTGAAAAGGCAGAAAAGGCAACATAAAACTGTGGCATTTCAATCACAAAGGTATAATTCGTACGGATTCACTTTCAAATTAAAGATAGATTTAACACGTGTAAAAGTTCCGGTCTCTGCTGCTCATAATTAGATTAAGTGGCAGAGCCAGCAGATGTTTATAACCTTTAAGTGGAAGCAAACGACAAAATAAAGGTGAAGGTACTGTGGCTGCAATGACAAGAAAGCTAAAATAATGTTGGGAATGAATACAATTCAAGTAATAAATGTATTTCTGCAAAGATCGTCCAGCACAAAAGGTGTCATTACTGAGCGCTAACCTACACTTTACTTGGCAGACTATTTATCTTTGAATGAAGATCAAACTAAATTATATTAAATTGTGAAAAAAGAAAAAAAAAAATACTAAATTTAGTGAGGTATAGTGCACAACTACCTGCCCTGGATGTTACAAGCCACATCTCTGAAGAAAATAAGAAGGATTTGACTGAAATTATGCAGTACTTGACGAATGATGACCACACACAGTTTCACAAAAACATTTCAAAATGAACTTTTAATATATAAAAGAAACATTTGTTTCATTCGTTTGTTCTTTGAACTGTCTTTTTTGCTGAGCACTGAATTATGGAACTTATCATTGAATTTCCATTTTCAGTAAGTCTTCCTACTGGTTATTGTATGTTTGTAAGCTGCTTTGGACACACTAACACTAAAAGTATTACCATTAATTGCCTAGTATACTTAAAACATTTTCCTAAAATTCACGATTATGGCTCTTAGAGACCTTTTTATTTCAAGTCTTCATTTTATTTTATCTCATCAGGTATACGAAAATAATGCAATATTACGGTGTTCCTTTTTGTGTTTGTATGAAATAATTCCTCTGTGGCCTGGAGGTCAACATTCTGAAAGGTTCACGTCGTGTACTGGCTGAAGTTGCAGACTTTTCTGTTAGAATACACATTACAGAGATGTCGTTGAAGAGTCATCCGTCTCCGAAGACAAGGAGCCCCCGACGTTTTGCCATTCCGGGACTCTGTCTCTTACTGACATTATGATGAATTTATAATAATAGACGGTAGATGGTGGTTTATTTTTTATGAAGTATCACAAGTTGTTGGATGAAAGAGAGGATATGTTTATATAGGAGACTATTGGGTTATGATGGGCCCAAGGTGAGTCAAGAACTCACTTGTAGGTTTTCTCGGGGTCAATGTCATATTCTCCGAGGCGTCGGATAAGTTGAATGAAGCTGTAGGGAAGACGGGAATAGAATTTATGAGAGAGGTTGAGGATATAGTCATTTCATTTGGGAAATGATAGGTCTGAATGAATGTTGTCATTTGGAATGTACCATTCGGCAGCTGTTGCTACTCGGAGGTATTGATTATTAAGTATTTAAAGTTTGTAGAGGTGAGTTTTTGCAGCTGCACCACAGACCGGACAGGCGTAGGTGAAGGTGGGTCTTATTACTTTTTTGTATTTAAGGAGCTTATTCCTCAGAGCCATAGATGATTTTTTGTTGTACAGTGGATAGAGTCTCGCCATACTGTGACTTTGTGGGTTCGTGAAATAAAAAGTCCAATTACACCACTCAAAAATGTTCTTTATTTCCACCGACTTACAGTTAAACTCTTGCCAATTACACAGAATTACGTGCTGCAACAATTACAATTCACCAGTTCGTCCGTTACAACTTCACTTGTACTCGCGATTACATAAACTCCGATACACATACACAGTTCGTACAGTCTTCCGTTGCACAACCCTTTCGTTCACTAACACGTCACTGCCTAACTCTTACACCAAGAACTGCGACTGTCTCCTCGCTCACACTCACTAACCAACTCACTGACTGACTAAACCAAAACCAACTCAACTCACTAACTCTATCTGTCTGTAACTCTCTTTATATAGGAATATCGCCGGTTTCTCGTGTTTACAGGATTGTTCTAGTAACAGAAAGATCGAGAAACAGGTGTAGAGAAAACAGGCGACACAGTCATGTTTTTTTCCCTGACCACAGCCTGTCACCACTACAAGACGAACGAGGAGGAGGTGTGGCTAACCGAACCTCCCCTACCTTCCGCTGCCAGCTGCTTTCACAGGGTGTTCTAGCGCTCCCGTTACAATACGCTTGCATACTCTGGACGCTAGTGGTGTGGTAAGGCGCATATCAAGTAGCACTCCAAGATATTGTGCTTCTGTGCTCTATGGTAGTTCTGATCCATATAAGCACAGTTCATGTATATCCCTTAAGTGGCGACGAGTAAATGTGACTGCCTGGGACTTGTTGGCATTAATCTTGAGGCGCCAAGTTGTAAACCAGACGGTGAGGATATCCGTTTGGCTCTGGGCACGTTGTACTGCAGTGATATGGTTTGATGATGCCGAGGTTATTGCGGTATCATCAGCAAATAAATAAAGGTTGCAGCCTCTGAGGGTAGGGAGGGTGTTGATATAGGTTAGGAAGAGCAGAGGGCCAAGAACACTACCTTGGGGTACTCCTGCATTGATGAAGTAGGGTTGGATTCTGTTAGAATCTTCATTACCTTCGTAGATCTATGTGTGTGGAAGCAATTGTGAAAAGTGAACCTACAGTTACAAATAGGCACCCACAAAAATATACCATATTGAAATTTTAAACATGGCTAGCACCGTATATCATAATATAAGTAAAAGTATCTTTTGTACAAATTTAACGAGCAATTTATTTGTTTGTTTATCGTAGAATAGGTGTATCAGGGAGTGTAATTTTGCTTCATTGGGCCGTGGTTGAAATATAAAAATCAGCTTACTTTGTTCGCGCCGTAGCCGGTATATCTTATCTCAATAGAACCAATGGAACTACATGCTACCCCATAAACATCTTCCCACTTAAAATCAACAATTCTACATAAAGACCCGAAATAAAAATGTATCAGCAGTTAAACACTGTTGAGGATGAGCAAGAAGCAACAGCACTCAAGCGCTATACAGCCTGCCAAAACCTCGCTCGATCGGTCGGTCTGTCTTAGCCACGGCGGTAGTTTCATAAGTTTCTTGGAGTTTGCGGGTTTTAGCGGTGTATCTCCTTAAACAAAATCTTTATTCTCAGAGTCACTTCATTTTAAGTTAACAGGATCTTTAGTCATTTTAATGAATTCTCCTTTAAAATCTTACCGTCAGTAGACGTATTTGCGCTGTTGTGCACATGTACAAAAGTTGAAGCAAGCACATTTTTACTTGTAGTAGGTGCAACACTACACTGTTCCGCATGCAAGAGCACTGTGCTTTTGCTTCAAAGTTCCCGCACACATTTCTTTGCAGTGTGCCACAAAGAAAATCCGAGATTACGTTTCATATCTCGGAGTAATGCTGTTGTTCGCCAAAGGAGAGAAAATCCCTGACAGGAAAGCGTTACTCTTATCTCTTTCAAATTAGTGCGACATGGACTGTGATTGTATGGAGAACGCATGCTACACAAGACCATTAAAAACAACACGCATTCTGCACAGAAAGAATTCTTTACGCATACTAAAAACCGAGAAGGTATTATCCACAAAAGTAGGAGGCTTCGGAAGTTGGCCAGATGGTTCTGAATGGCCTTAAATGAACTGACCCGAGCGTCATAAACAGTTACCAGGTAGGGTAGCGAAACTGTGTCTAATCAGCAATTTCCCCCTGCGCCTCGTTGCACTAGGACTTTCTTTGCTTTGTCAAATTGTACTCTTTGGTGAAGAGCACGTGAATAATTAACTTCAACCGTTTTTCAGCCATTTTAATCAGTGTAAGTCAATATAAACAGTTGATCACTATACGCAGTACTTTTACATCTGTTTAGTACACGCCAGGATAGGATTATTACGAAGGGTATTCGGCACCAAAACCTGTGTGTACCTAAGCCCCAAGTGCATCCCTGGGAGGAAGAATGAGGCGAGAGGAGAAAGCGGGCGACCGACCCATTGAGTGACGGCATTACAGAGGACAGGGTCCCTACCAGTTGGACATTCCCCCGGCAGACCAGAGGCATTCCACCCTACTGTGGTTCGGAAACGGTCCACCAGGTCGGCCCAGAGACCGGACCGTCCTACAGGAGGAAGTGTTTACCTACCAGGAGCATATTATCTTGCCATGCAGCGGCGAGCCACTCGCCGAACTTCTACCCTGAAACAGACCACTAGATGAGAGATGGTGTGAAATGATAATGGAGATAGAGTGACAGGAAATTCGGGGATGTAATTAACCTACCCAGCATTCCCTGACGACTCGGGAAAACCGCCGAAAAACCAATGGGTCAGGTAGCTCAGCCACGGGAATCGAACCTGGGCCTCCTGAATGCAGGCCTCAGATGAAACCGATTGAGGCATCCCGCTCAGTTAGTACACACTAACAACGGAAGGGAATCTACGGGAATGAGCGGAAGCTGAAGAAAGTGAAGGTATCGTTAGTTTAATCTGTGGATATTGCTACGTCACCGAATGTTAACTGCAGTGGACATAATGCGGGACGACAATGCTAGATTTTCATTATTTGAACTCGCGTTCACAGGTTTACTAAAAGGGGATTCTTTTTAAGCGGGAGCTTCGTTAAATCAAGTTTTGTAAAATGTGGGAAATGTACAAATAGTTTTCTTGCAAATCCATATATAGCTGTAAATAGTTTCATCCCAACAGATTACAAAGTAGAACTGTATATCAAAATACAAAGAAACCTATAGTCAAGGAAAGCATAAGGGCTGCTCTCAGTATATTTATTTTGATGTATATTTTATTTTCCTTCAGTGTTATGTATACAGGGACTGCAATATTGCCTTGCTTTGGAACCAAACCATTGCAATGTCTTACCATTGAGTGTACACCTGGTCAGCTTATCAGAATCTTCAAGCAATTTGTTAGGTATGTATATAAAAATAAAGAGAATGCAAGATATCTTTAAGAATATTGCACAGTTAGCTTTTAGATATTACCTACCATAAAAATAGCATAATTGATTGACATTGGGCATGTCACATCAGTATGCTTACAGCAAGAAAACATGCTCCCATAATATGGTGGGAGACCACTTAAAGTTGCAAGGAGTTGATGAATTGCATTCATATGGCTTCCTCCGTACTCTTATACACACTTCCTATTTTTAAAAAGTTTATGCTATCTACTTTTTGCTAATCAAGATAAATTTTCATTACACAGTGTAGTTAAGTATACAAAGGATATAGGGAGCTCAAGTGACTTTAAAAAGCAGTTACTATGTTCTATTATCTCTTCAAAGTTGTAAAATGTAGCAAACCATGACAAAAAAAAAAAAAACGCATTTACCATAAAAGTGCCTAGTGTCCTTAAAATCAGTACACATTTTCATGCACTGGAACACAAAATGCAATAAGCATTTTGGCCTTCATTACTACCAGATACTATTACAGTATTACATTATGCAAGAGCCACAAAATGACAAGTGGTCTTACCTTACATGAAATCACACTAATAAAAATAGAAATATCCAGCAAACTTTGCAAAAATACTTCACTCTTCTTAACAGTTGAACTGAATAACTGTAGCAAAAAGATGACAGTACCTATTGTTGAAGGAAATCTCACCATCTTACTACAACAAAAGCTCATTGTTGGTGTGAAGTAGCACAAATTGTAATAATAACAGAAAGACCCACTGACTTAATCGACGACAATAGACACTATGGGAGGCCGGCCCTCGTAGCCATGCTCGCTAAAGCGTATGTCTCTAGTGTTCCACCGCATAGAGGGTCGCGGGTTCGAGTCCCGCCTTGGGCATGGGTGTTTATGTGTATAGTGAATATTTGTGAAACTAGGAAAACAGATAAGAAAATAAACGGATATAATGAAAAATCGGTTAAATAAGGGAAAAAAAAAGGATAATATATTTCCATGAGTCACTATGTGGATAAAATGGTGAAGTTCTCTTCATTCAGGTGAGTTTGAGGAAATAACTATACAGTTAAAGCATATTTTTGATATATTTAAAAGGAATAAAGCAGTATTTCAGTAAATATTTACACTGCATGCATTGTGTTTGCCTCAGTTCTTTCCTAATTAAATCCCATTTAATTGGTACAAACATTAAGCAATACCAGTTATACTTCTTGTTCTTCTTGTTCTTCTTCTTGTTCTTGTTCTTGTTCTTCTTCTTCTTCTTCTTCTTCTTCTTCTTCTTCTTCATCTACTGTCCTATACTACTGCATGGTGTCAAAGTATTCTTGTTCCTCTCAACCCTTATGTGGGTCGAGGAACAGAACCTCTGGATATGTGAAAAAGAGAATTCAGGATGGGTGATCAACTCTATGCCTGGTATGAGAGTGAGGGAAGTGGATGACAAAATGAGGGTGAGATGAAATGATAAGAAAGATGATGATGGAACAATTGCTGGAATGCTGATGGGGAAACCAGAGAACCCAGAGAAAACCTGCCCCAGTGCTGTGTTGTCCACCGCAAATATCATTTTGCAGTTGCCTGGGATCAAACCCAGGCTGCCTTGGTGAGAGCCAAGCAGTCCAAACACTCAGCTATGGCATGGACTCTTTTGCTGTAACAATGTAATTTAATTCTTCTTCCTATCCATATGAAGCTTGAATCAAACAGTGCTAAATAAAATATAAGAAGCTACATTCCAAAGACCATGCACATTGAGTTTGGTAGGATTTCTTAGAGTTTGTTCTGTTATGCCATGGAGTCTGCTTGTATCAATATGTATTAGATACATTATCTTTAAAAGTGTGCATGTTATTTCTAATTGTGGTATACTGTATTTATGTCCGCATCTTTGCATCAAACTTTTTTTAACTGGATCATTCACACTGGGTAATACAATTTCTCAATTCACATTGAGAAATAATTACATTAATCATGTGATGCAATTATTTTCCATTTCATATTACATAGATTTCAACTGTTGCCATAAATTCAATGTGGGAACTGAAAGAAAAATCTTATAGCTGGGAGAAGAAGTAGAAAAAGAATCAAGATGCAGACATAAAGTAAAGATAGGAAATTTCAGTGTGCAATTATTTAAGCCTATCAAATAATATACTGATACAAAAATTATATCTCTCCTATTTCAAAGGTTAATGTATGTTTAACTTTTTTTATGATAAATCTGCTTGTGTGCACTTGAATGTGGTATTTTATTTGTAGTTTTAACATTTTCTTGACAAGTTATGTGAATTACACTTTGATATATACTTTCCAAATAGATGGGCGTGTTGTATATATACTCAACTTCATACTTTTTGTTCTTTAGTATTAAAGTAATACTCATAGCACAGCTGCATTATGTGCAGGTGTCCGTAAATTCTCTGGCATAAATAATTAAAATTGCTACTTCTAGTTGTCTTAGAATGTGTAGTTATGTATATAAAATCCATAAATTGGCTCTATTCTCTGTCAACTTGAGAATGAAGATTGGTTTAAATGCAGCTGCATTAAAGTTGCATAATTGTTTAAGTTGTGTTGTAATCAGAGGCGGCTGGTGGCTCTGAAAATTGGTGGTTCACAAGGTTATCCATGCAACTTAATTGTTTAAAGTGACAAAATTTCTTTAAGCCTGTCATTACAGACTGCTCTACACACAAGTTAACGGTAATTAACAGCATATAACACAACATTCACATTTCATAAACACTCTAGAATATTTATCGTATACATCGTTAAAATATCTTGTTTTTGTTTTGACTATCTGTGTGATGTTTAGTTTCGGCATGGGTCTTCCAAGTCGCTTAAGTTCAATTTTTTTCTAAGGTCATGTTTGAAAAAGGATGTGCTAAAAGACACTTTATGGAATTCATTGTTTCTTCTTATAATACAAGTTACCTGTATTTATATAAATATTTCTGATGCACTACTCAAAACAGGCAGAGCTAACAAAACACGGCACAAACCATGTGGCTATGTACTCGTAGGTTACATTTAACATAGGCGCAATAGATGCCGCTGCTGTGATGAAAGAACGACCAGGTTAGGCATCCACTATTCTCTGGCAGCTAGGTTAACCAACCACATGCAGCCATATGCCCCGCATCGCCCCACTACTTGCCTCGGCAAATCCTAGGTTCGTCCTTCCCTATACCTCCCTGTTTTATGCCAGTGGTTTGCATCTGGGAGTGAACTACTTGGCACCTGCAAACAATATAGCACGCTCAGGTCCCCTGCACTAGACAAGGTCGAAATGAACTCCAAATGGAACATGTCATTACATTAAAGGGAGACCCAGCATTTTGGTTGTAGTGCAAA
Organism: Mantis religiosa; assembly: GCA_030765055.1. Taxonomy (NCBI): domain Eukaryota; kingdom Metazoa; phylum Arthropoda; class Insecta; order Mantodea; family Mantidae; genus Mantis; species Mantis religiosa. The sequence continues at coordinate 97,890,642 of CM060949.1, forward strand.
CATGCTACTCCCTTCAGAAGCCGCCCCTGATTGTAATAAAACTAGTTGCAGAAATGCTACATTATATTGAATTTATGAGGTTTTTGAAGAAGTGGCTCCAATAGGTCACAGTTAATAAAGATGCTAAAAATGAAAATTGCTCAACATTTTAGCACACTTCTTAAATTAGCAAACACTGTAGATCTGTAATTAAACAACTCAGAAACGTTTTTAGATACCTTTATTTGTAGCTAGTCAGGTAGAAAGCAGGATTATATTTCCAAAGCTAATAATAATAATGATAATGATGATGATCAGGATGATAAGGATGATAACGATGATGACGATGATGACGATGATGACGATGATGATGATGATGATGATGATGATGATGATGATGATGATGATGATGATGATGATGATGATGATGATGATGATGATGATATGGATGAAATGCATTTTGTGTCTGGAAAAATACAGGTACTCACCAAAATATTTGGTCAAAGTTCTGCAATTCAAACTCAGATGATTTTTTTCCTAAAAGCGGTTGTAAACATTACTAAAAAAAATAAGTGCAGATAAATACATGCCATTAACAACAGTAACAAAAGCAATCATTACTTAGTGTGCAACAAGTGTTGACAAAAAATATTTTAGTGTGAGATTGAGATTGTTTATTCACCAATTGTAATAGTTTTACAAGGTTTCGTCATGTGAAGTATACATAAAGTTAGTTACAGTGGAGAGGTACTACTATCTATATTTACAATTTTGACTCTACAGTTTTAACCTTTATTTTAACCACTATTTGTTTTTACAATTTTTACATTGTTCTACTGTATAGAAAGCATTCTTAATGAGACAAGATTAGATTTGTTTTATTTTTATTTCTTCTTTCACTATTACTTTAATTCAGTGAGGTAAATTATTGTATAAATCTTTTGCCTTAGTTTCAATACATATTTTGTAATGAGCCTTTTAGTCTATTTCTAAAATAATTTTCCTTTGTTATTGTGTTATGTTCATGGATACTTGTATTTTTATTCTTATCGCTCTTTTGTGCTTGCTGGAAGTTCAACAGTCACTTAAATATAAGGTCAGCAAAAAGATATATGTATATATTACCTCACATAGTTAAATTCAATAATTTATAGGATATGCTGTATGCCTAATTATTTTTAACAGGCGTGATTTCATATTAGAAATTATTTTTCTTTAGTATAGGCAATTTTTACACATTCCTTGAGCACTCCTTTCTTTAGTTGATCTTGGAATAGATAGGAGAGAATTTCTGATTATTTTATTTCCCTCAATCCATATATTCTCTATTGGATTAAGATCTGGACTCTGTGGGTGCAAATGTTTTACTTTTGAGCAGTTATATAACAACCATTCCAAGACAATATAACCCCGGTTCCTCATAAAACTTAAGATTATTTCTTATTCCTAATTTCTCCACACACTGATGAAGGCTTTCTGAAAGAATGCTGAGGTACTGATATTTATCCATGCTATTCTCAATAAATACCAAATTTCCTACTTTCCCTGCTGATATGCACCCCGAAATGATAACATTGCCACCTTTATGTTTTACTGTAGGGTGTGAATTCCTTAAATTCAGCTCTGTATTGAGCTTGAGCCAAACATGAACCCTCTCTTCTCTATCAGATGCATAAAAGGGACTTGCATCATCAAAAATTACATCATTTCACCATTCTTGGTCTTGTTTGAACAGTTATTTAGCAAACTGATACCTTTTTGACCTGTTAGTTTTGTCCACATGAGGCCTTTTTCTCGTCACTCTTCCATGTAGCCTTCCTCAAAAAAATTATTCTGTTTCTGGATGCAGTTCTTTATGAATAGTCAGATGCATTGCAGTTGCCAGTTTTGGGGTACTTATTTTATTTTTTTTTATTTTTTTTAATTTTTTTTTTAATTTTACGTCCTCCAACGTTAAGTCATATCGGATGATGAATGGAATGGGTGAAACTATGCTCAAATGAGTCCGGTGCCCATATAGCTCAGAGTTTCCTGACATTTGTCTTTCAGGATAAGGGAAAACCCCGGAAAGAACCTTATCCAGGTAATTCACCCTGACCGAGATTCAAACTCATGATCTCTTGCACGTGAGGCAGACACACTACCATCTATGCTACTGAGGCAGGTGCACTCATTTTAGGATTACCTTTCTCATAAGTAGTTCTCTTCTTTCTCTGACTCATCTTCTGTGGATGTTCTGTTTGAGGCAAAAAGTCAATTCTCCATTCTTCTCTATATAGTTGGATGATTCTAACATGATCTGTGGTATATTCACCTTAGCAGCAATTGCTCTATGCATAAGACCTTCAGCATAGTTAAAGATCACAAGCTGTCTCTGTTCAAATATTGTATTGTTTCCTTTGCATCCCATTTGACTTTACAGTACACCACAATAGCACAGAAATATAGATTTGTCCGTAATAGTAATGGGGATGGAAGGGTCCCCTTTTTATAAACATCTAAGCAGATGAATACAAACATAAGTGACACATTTATATATATCTTGTGTTGGAGTCCAAGGTACCTAATAGCTGTTATCTTTGTTGTAAAAATGCCATGTGGCAGAATTTATTTAATATTCTATTCGTCCTTTATATTCAAAATAAGCATAGTTTAATAACACTTCATAATTTCAAATAATCCTCCATTATGCTGGCAAGTCTTATATGACTGAATATTTTTGAGTACCTGTACTAAGAAAAAAGTGGCTGGAAATCCTTGTAAATCTACAGATGGCAGAACTATAAATCTGTCTGATGTGCTGTTTATAAAAATAACTTAGTCTTAATATCTTTTGTAAAATATCAAGTCTATAGAGACAATGAATGATGTGATAATTAAATTAGCGCTCAAATCAAGTTCAAAGAGTTGAGTTAAAAGGTATTTATATTTTAAGGATAAGAAAAATCTTGGATAAAACTGTATTCAGTAACTTTCTCCAACCGAGGTTTGTGTTTAAGTTCTGCAGATTATTAGCTATTATGAGTGTGGGTCTTCATAAACACCTCAATTTTTATCATAAGGTAGACTTAATCTTATCTCAGATGATGCTACTTTTGCACAGAGTGTTAAAGTAAATATAAGTAAAACTAAAGAGCAGAAAAACAGCAGTATGTGCATAAATCAGCATGATTGTTTTCAAAATGTTATTCCTTAAATATTCATTTGTGCATGTAGCATGTGTGTCATTAATATATTTTTTGTTGTTTTCTTAAATATAGATATTATAGGCACTATATAAAATAAACTTGTTATATAAATGATGTTATTATAAGTTTGTTAAGATGTCTGATAAACCAATGAGTGTCTTAATAATAAAATTTAACATTGATTTCAATTATGCTTGTGGACATGCATTCCTTATTTCATCTTCCTCCTCTTTGAATAGCAATGTCTACAATCACGACTCAGTTGTCATATCGCTTACTTTCAATTACTTTGATTCCAACAAATCATCATCATCATCATCATCATCATCATCATCATCATCATCATCATCATCATCATCATCATCATCATCATCATCATCATCATCATCATCATCATCATCATCATCATCATCATCATCATCATCATCATCATCACCACCACCATCAGCCCGCCTCGGTACTGTGGTGGTAGAATGTCTGCCTCACGTTCAAGAGGCCCCGAGTTCGAATCTCGGTCAGGGTGAGTTATTTGGATAAGGTTTTCCCTTGTCCTGAAAGACGAATGTCAGGTAACTCTAAGCTCTATGGACCCTGGGCTCATTTGAGCATCATTCCACCCATTCCATTCATCGTCGATATGACTTAACGTTGGAGGACGTAAATTAAAAAAAAAATCATCAGCACCGCCACCGCCACTGCCACCATCACTATTATTATTTTTAATTTACGTTCTTCAATATTAAGTCATATTCGTCTTTCAGGATAAGGGAAAACAATAACCTTACCCAGGTAACTCATTTTGTCCGAGATTCGAAATCGAGGTCTTGAATATGAGGCAGAAATGCTACCATCTGCGCTACCGAGGCAAGCTTCTGTGTGGTATTAATTAATATACCTCTAGCAAATGATTCATAGTCATAACACCAGGCACAAGGATGACTTTTTTAAGCAAAGTGTTTATAAGAATATTTCCGACAGGGATCCAAATGTGATGGGTTTATTGCTTCACAAAAAACTGCCAGCACATCTAAAATCTTGTAAAGGCAAGCAATTCGAGGGTGCTCTGATGAAGTACTTGATAACAAAAAGTCTGTATTGTATTGATGAATTATGACATGCTAAATTTATTCCTTAATTTGTAATTAAAAAATTTGTATTTATATATGTATTTATATGTAGGTATAATTATATTTTGTTATCAATGATGCACAACAATTATTTGTATTCAATAATATATTCTGTATAACTTACATGTCCAAAATCATATGTATGATAAACTGAATGAAAATAAATGATTGATTGATAGTGTAAATAAATAAATAAACTTATATGACAAAAGCATGAATATTGAAAATTCCAACAAAAAAATAAAGAATTCTTGAAAATGGTTATTTCTGCAAAAACATGTATTTGATATAAATGGTGTGCATTAATGATATCTGCATTGTTTGTTTAGTAAAATTTTGTCTGTCTGTTGTCATTATGCAAAAGTCATCCAGAATAAAGAGAACTTCAGAAGCTATTTGCAGAAAATTCAAGATATACATTTGATTTGTCATAAAAATATTTACTATGTAAGTGGTAGAGCAAGTAAATAGGTAATCATAATAAAGAGAAGAGAACAGCAGAGAAAAGAAATGTCAGGAATTATGTTCTATTGCTTTTGCTATGAACAACTTGCTTAAATATAAAAATGTCAGAAAAATATTAATTTGTAAAATTCTAATAGAAGTAACACATACATAATATAAGCAAATGAACATGCTAGGTTTAAAAATCCATAATATATTGAATTCATTAGGAGAAATGATAATTGCTTATTAGATATCACGATATCAGCTGCTTAGATAAGGATTCTCAGTTTTCTAAATTGGTAAGTTTAGACTGACTACTAATTTAGACTGTCAAGACACTCAATATCCTAACAAGAGAACAAGATTACTAAAATTAGGCAAGTGAGTCAACCTTGTATATACTTTTCTCCACTTACAAGTTTTTTATGAAGACTAGTTTCTGGGGACTTCTCCAGAACTGACGATAGGGGAGAAGTCCCCAGAAACTAGTCTTCATAAAAAACTTGTAAGTGGAGAAAAGTATATACAAGGTTGACTCACTTGCCTAATTTTAGTAACAATGGCACTCCACTTTCTGAAATACTTCTTTTTATTCTATATAAGAGAACAAGAATTAAGTTCAATTATCTCTAATATATACCATTTCAGTTTACTGTTATAATACTGCTTATGGATCCTTAATGCTAACTTGAATAAATAATGGATACAGGCAACTAAAATAATAACTTAAATGCATTTACTATCAAACGTCCACCTCTAATCATCAGTGAATCACATTTAAAAGACAAAAACTCTAAATTGGTAATGAACTTAACAGATATTTTATGACTTCTTTGTAATTAGTGTGGTTGCAAGCTCTGTAATAAAACCATTTTTAGGTTAAGATTCAATGTTCATCTATTAATAGTATTCATTAGAAGATTTGTCTTGTATAAGTATTTGATGTTTCAAAGTGGCAAAGGCTAGAATGTATAGCTAACTTTTATACTTTTTATTTTGCTTAGGATCTGATAAAGTATTAGATTGCAAATTTTCTAACATTTTTTCTGAAGTTGTTAACTCTATAGGAAGTCATTGTATCTATAATATTATAAATATTAAAGTGCTTTAGTTTACAAGCTTATTTTACTTATGTAACAAGCTATATGTATTTATGGAGTTATTTATGAAATTCCTTTTGCTGTTTTAGGTTGACTGGATGGTTTGGCCACCAACTCAAGTTATCAATTTCTATTTTTTAAGCCCAAAGTACCGTGTTACTTACATCAACATAATGACAATGATTTATGATGTGTTCCTTTCTTACATCAAGCATGACTTTTGAAGTAAGTATATTTTGATGCTTTTGATGGCCTTTTGGTACTTGAATGTGAACTATTGAATATAGTGCAAGATAGGAGAAAATCTGTTTAATGTATAAGAAAGAATGTCCTGATGTGTAACATTCATAACATTACCTAGGAATACAATTTATTTTCCTTCCTGCTTTGTATAAAACTCAATAATATTATTGTCAATCATATTTTTCATAATCTTATATCAGTTAACTTATATCCATATTGGGCATTTGCTTATATAATCCTTTGATAAGTCAATAGATTTCTTTCAAAGTATCAGTCCTTTAGGAGTTTGATTTGAAATGCTGTATTAGGGTATTACTTATTAACAAATCTGTTCTACAGTAAGATTGGGCTGTCATTGTGGTAACACGCAGATATGTATGCTGATATATGACCTTGGCAGTCACCAATCAAGTATGTTGTTACTATGTTCCCTGTAGAACTAGAATCTTCTTAATATTTTTGAGTTTTCCATTAAACTTAATTACCAAAAATATAGTATGTGAAACGTTTTGATATTGTTGATACTCAGGGAAATTTTGATATGGTGGTTGAAATGATATGAGATAATTAATTTTAATATTTTATCTTATGGTTGCTGTTTTCAGTGTATATTAATTGTCTATTTTATGTTATATTGAAAGGTTATAGTGGTTTGCATATGGTGCATATGGTGATATGGTGGTTGAAATGATATGAGATAATTAATTTTAATATTTTATCTTATGGTTGCTGTTTTCAGTGTATATTAATTGTCTATTTTATGTTATAGTGAAAGGTTATAGTGGTTTGCATATGGAAGTATGTTAAATGAATAAATTGTTTGTTAAATTCCTTTTTTTTTGTAAGACTTGAAGCTTTCACAGCAAGGGTTATTAATCAGTGCTTCACAGGTGATCAGCTGTGTCAGGTTTATGGATGTTGAGCTTTGGCCATTTTATACTCCTGGCTTTCTTCAGATCCTGAAGAAGACCATGGAGTATACAATAGCTGAAAGCTCGTCATTCCTTTTCTTTTTAATTTTATTTTTGTAATCTGTGAAAATAACTTTCTTTAAATAATAATAAACAAAACTTCTAATTATTAAATATCAATAAACATATGAGGATCAGCTGATGAGTCCTGGGCCTAATATAGAGAAGGCACCACTGGGCCAGTTTGATGGATAGCATAATTTGGTTTAATCTTGACTAGCTTGTATCCATAGTTGCAGGTCAATAGCTTGTTTAGTGTTTGAATGATAGCGTTGGATTTGGAAAAATGAGCAGTGATTAAATACTTCCATTTGAAAGGTTTAATGCCTAAAAAAATCAAGAAAGAAATGAACAGTACATTAAGAGACTCTGCCCCTTCATGTACAATAATTTTAAGTTGGTTGCAGAGTTTAAAACGGGGCATATGAGCACTAGTGATGAGCCTAGCTCTGGATGCCCTGTGGAAATCACAACTCCAGAGGTCAGTACTGAAAAACCACAGATTAAAATTGTTTGAGATAGCAGAGGCTGTAAACACAACAAAAGAGTTTGCAGGTAATATTTTAAAGTTTTGGGCTTTCACAAGGTCCGTGCAAGATGGGTGTCACATTTGTTGACACCTAATCAAAAGTTGCAAAGAAATACTATTTCTGTTAAGAATTTGGAGCTCTACTATAAAAACCCCAGTGGATTTTTGAGTCAGCTTATTACCATAATTGAAACTTGGATATATTACTACACTCGAGAAAGTAAGTCACAGTCAAAACAGTGGATTGCACCAGGTGAACCAACTCCAAAAAGGCAAAGTCACTTTTGTCACCTAACAAGGTTATGGCGAGGGTTTTCTGGGATGCCCAGGAAATTATTTTTATTGATTAATTGGAAAAGGGTAAAACTGTCACTACTACGCAAGCTTACTGCAACATTTGAGTGATGAGGTGAAAAGAAGAAGACCTCATTTGACAAAGAAAAAGGTCTTGTTCCTTCACAACAATGCTCTGGTCCATCGTTCAGTAATTACAATGGGAAAAATTTGCAAATTACACTTTGAATTGCTTGAACATGCACCCTATTTGACAGATCTAGCACTCATTGACTACCACCTGTTTCTGAACTTCCAAAAATATCTTTGAGGACCAAGATTTCACAGCAACGAGGAGGTCATTGATGTGGTAAACAGCTATTTTGAGGACCATGTTAAATCACACTACAGAAATGGTATAATTAAATTATAACACTGGTATGAGAAATATATTAGCCTTTCTGGAGATAATGTTGAGAAATAAAGAAAAAATTTAAAAATGAATATCATCATCATCATCATCATCATCATCATCATCATCATCATCATCATCATCATCATCATCATCATCATCATCATCATCATCATCATCATCATCATCATCATCATCATCATCATCATCATCATCATCATCATCGTCATCGTCGTCGTCGTCGTCGTCGTCATCGTCATTATTATTATTATTATTATTATTATTATTATTATTATTATTATTATTATTATTATTATTATTATTATTATTATTATTATTATTATTATTATTATTATTATTATTATTATTATTATTATTATTATTATTATTATTATTATTATGATTATGATTATGATTATGATTATGATTATGATTATGATTATGATTATGATTATGATTATGATTATTATTATTATTATTATTATTATTATTATTATTATTATTATTATTATTATTATTATTATTATTATTATTATTATTATTATTATTATTATTATTATTATTATTATTATTATTATTATTATTATTATTATTATTATTATTATTATTATTATTATTATTATTATTATTATTATTATTAGTATTAGTATTAGTATTATTATTATTATTATTATTATTATTATTAGTATTAGTATTAGTATTAGTATTATTATTATTATTATTATTATTATTATTATTATTATTATTATTATTATTATTATTATTATTATTATTATTATTATTATTATTATTATTATTATTATTATTATTATTATTATTATTATTATTATTATTATTATTATTATTATTATTATTATTATTATTATTATTATTATTATTATTATTATTATTATTATTATTATTATTATTATTATTATTATTATTATTATTATTATTATTATTATTATTATTATTATTATTATTATTATTATTATTATTATTATTATTATTATTATTATTATTATTATTATTATTATTATTATTATTATTATTATTATTATTATTATTATTATTATTATTATTATTATTATTATTATTATTATTATTATTATTATTATTATTATTATTATTATTATTATTATTATTATTATTATTATTATTATTATTATTATTATTATTATTATTATTATTATTATTATTATTATTATTATTATTATTATTATTATTATTATTATTATTATTATTTATGTTGTTGTTAGGCCCTGGACTTATCAGGCAATCCTTGTATATATACCTGAAAAACAATATCAACGTGATATCAACACTTCTTTATAATTTCCCTCATTGCTAATACAAAATTATCAAGTGCACAACTTTTATTTACTTACATAACCCTCATACACACTTAAGCTTGCATTTTAAGCATTATGCAATAGTACAGTACCTGGAACAATTCCCATTCAAATTTTTATGCATAATACACTATCACAGAAGCATAAATGGCTTTATATTCCTATGTTTTTACCATTTATGTTTCATTCTTTTTGACATTTTCAGTCAATGCTTATGCCCTTACTTCCTCACTTGTTTATTCTTCAACCTAACCAACACTGTTTGACAGATTTAAAGATGGAAATGGGATGCTGTGATGTTCTCCGCATTGATTAACTCAAAGTTGGATTCTATAACTTACCTTAGCTGCTCTTATACTAGCATGAGATCCTATTTTAGGTTGTGGTCACAGATGAGGGATAATGGTACAGTTGTGTGCAGATAAAATAAATTTTCAATACTTTCTTCTACAAATTTTAATTTTAATTTAGATAAATCATTTGAATAAGTATTTTAAATACTTAACCAAATAATAACCGCGTTAGATCTTGCAAACTTATGGACCTTCACAAACACGTCTGTTCTGTATGATGGGTATGCATAGAAGAAGGTAGCTTTAGCCAATCTCGATTTACTGGTTCTTCCGTTGCTGTCAAAGCCAACATTTTACCCTTGGTCCATGTCACAAAAAATTATAATTATGTTCGTTGTTAGATTAAAATATATTTTTATAATTTTTATTTTAAATCACTTTTCAACAATATTTAACACTCAAAATAATATTTCTTCTTAATTTAAATTAATTTTGTTGTTATCAAAATCATGATTAATGTTCAATTTTCTTTTCTTCTAATTATCAAATTACTTTTGCACTTTCACTTGTTATCCTAATCTTCGTCTTCTATCCAATATAATTATAATTTTAAATAAAACTGAACATAAAATATCTGTTTCAACAGTGTTTTTTTTTTTTTACATATTTCTTGTAGGTTTTCACTTTAAAATCTAATATTAACATTAAATATAACAATATTTATAAATACATTTTTCATATACAAATAAAATAGCTGACATGCAATTAAAAGATATAGATAATTTTTGTACCATTTTTAGGTATGTTCAGACTATCTTTCACTTTAAATTGTATTGTCCTTCTTTCAGATCAAATGTTTACATAATAACATTTTGTTTTTAATGCTATTACTTTGTTCTTAGGATGTTTAAAATCCCTGAAGACGATTGTTCAAGATATTGTATTGGCTTAAATACCGCTACACATGGATCCTGAATACTGGCCCCAAGTTAGTGTCCTGGTATAATCAAATTGTGCGCCATCACCATAGCACATTTTTCAAGCAAGTGAAAATAGTTTATTACTGTATTAACGAATTTGTACTTCAAATAATAAAGTTGATGAATAATATAGTATTTTAACAATTGTTTCATTCAAGAATACCTAATTAACTAACTTCTGTTCATTATCCTGCCCATGCAATATTGACAGACATTGCTTATTGGAGAATGGAGGAATAGTCGAGCTAATGTATTATTTCTGTTGTGATCAAGGCTGAATCTATAAGACCATAGAAGTACCAAAATTATAAAAAATGTATTTTTTTGAGTGTGTTTAGCTTTACGTTTCAACATTGTATTACTTTTTCTGTTAAGGACTTTATTAAAATAATATCAGAGGCAATTGGTGCATCTGTGAAGGTATTATCCTCTGTGTCTAGGCGTAACATGTTAACCTTTGTTTCCCAAAGTGGGGTGTTCAAACTAAATGGAGGGTGATGCATATTTTTGGGTGAAAAATTCTTAGCATGGCTTCCTTCAGAAGCGAAGTAAAGCCATTGATCCTGTGTTGCAGATTTACAGCATGTAAAAGAATCTGTCAGAGAGATCTCTGAACAAAATTAAGCAGTCCTTCACATCCAATATAGAATAGGATGTTGAGAACTATGCAGTTATAGACAATCTATAAATAAAATTCAATTCAATTTAAAAAAACTCAAAATTTTGTCTATCTGTACATGCTTTGCAATAAAGTTAAACAGATAAACTTAGATGATAACTCAGATGATATCACCACTTTTAATACTAACAAAGGAACTATTAGTACAAAAGTGAATCGAGAATATATTGACACATTGCTTCACTCACACTGTTTATTCACAGGACATGTTTCAAGAGCTCTTGCTCCTATCCTCAGCTGATACTCGATTAGTGTAAGTTGTAGTGGTTTCTTCTTTCTCCGTATTGTCAATAGATGGCGTGATGTACTTGTCAAAGATGTCCGGTGGTGGAGTTTCGAAATTCATGACTCTATGACGATTTTTGTTAATGAAGATTTTTTCCCATACGGAAAGGTCTATGGGTGATTAACGTATTTTATTAGAGATGTTTCCAAATTGATGTCATGTCTAGTATTCAAAAAATGAAAAGCCACTGCTGATTTTTCTGTTTCACCATTTTTAATGTTTCTTATATGTTCTTTAGTTCTGATGTTAATATTTCTTTTTGTTTTTCCTATATAAATTTTAGGGCAAGTTTCACATTTGATCTCATAGATTCCTGGTTTTTCTTTGGTAGTGATTGAATTTTTGGGAGGGCCTTTTAACAAATTTCTGATATTAAACCTATTTTGAGGTGCAAGAGTTATGTTGTGTTTTGAGAAGATTTTTTGGAATTTGTTATAGGCTGATGGGTGGAAGGTGAATTTTTTAAAAAGTTTTTTCTCTTTTTCTCCTGTAGGTTCTAGGGTGGTGGTTTCTTTTATTTTCTTAGCTTTGTTGAGTCTGTAAACCGTTTTGTCTACTAAATTTGGGTTGAAACCGTTGGATATAGCTACTTTTTTTTTATGTGTAGGTATTCTTCTTGATAATCTTCTCTGTTTAGTGGAAAGTTGATCATCCGAAAGATTAAACTGTTGAAAATGGCAGTTTGGTGTTGAACTATTACTGTACTCATACCATCAAATACAATGGTATAATGCCTACTATATATAAACCATGTGTACCGAAAATCTGTTGCAGAGTAGAACTGCAACACCCAAAAGTGAGGCCTGCAAAGTGTTGCATGCAACCATTTGCAAGTAGCTGTTGAACATCCCTCGGCAGCTCTGTGCCAGATGTGGGGGACAATGTTCCTTACGTATGTCATGTGTAGACCACTGCCCATCAGGGGTAAACAATCCCTCTGTACAATGCTGTGTTATTGTATTGTTGTATATGTTCCTACATGTCACACCCAATTTTTTGGCACTCAGGCTCCACATAGCACAGAGATGTTGCTATCAAACTCTCAGGTGCATGCAGGTGTGAGCATAGTGATGTAAGCTGAATGTCTCATTATTACTCTACTATTTCAGTTAACATGTAAGGTTTTATTGATAAAAATCTTCCATATCATTTCACTAATTCTTGATTTAGTAAATTTATCTTTACAAGTATAGAGAAATGCACTCATTTAATACTCAGACCTCTTAGCCCTATTTATCTATTGGAATATTGAATTTCCCATACAAGAATGGAATGCATGGCACATAAATTGCTTGTTTTTTCTAAGTTTATCTCCTCTGATCGTGTTAGGTCTTTTCTGTTTTTTTTTTTTTTTAAATTACTTCAACATTATTTTTCCAAGTATTTTACGTTGAGTCATCTTCATTTAAGCTAACAGCAATCATTTTTATTAAGGCCATCATTTTGTATATGACTGCTTCTCCTTTTTCAACAATTATTTAAAATTGAATTGTTATCCTCTCCAAGAAGAGTAGTAATCGAGGGCAAAGAAGAGAGAACATCTTTTGAGGATGCTCCCTCAGCTGGAAGCAAAAAGGTAACATTCTCATATATTTTAATTTAAAAGGTTTAAAGCATCATTTATATGTTTCTTAGTAACAATAGCAAAAGTATCGTTACTATATCTATAGCAATTTTTGAAAATTAAAGGAAATTCTTCATTTATTTGAATTTCAAAATATCTCATGAAAAGATCAGCAAGAAGTGGTAGAAGTGGGTCATCCATTGCTGAGTGGAGTTAATGATCTTAAAATCCTACTACTAACACTACTACCACCACAGCCACCATTACTATGCCAGAAGTTTTTTAAATGAAAGTTGAAAAAAAGTTAGTTCGAAGCAAAGATTGATAAGTTTAACAAATTCATTTACTAATTCTTCATTTAGCTCTGTAGAACTTAAACTGTTCATTTAAAAATATCAAACAAATAGGAATATTAGGAAAAATATGGGAATGCTAGGAAATAAAGCAGTTACATAAATTTTTTTTATCCTAGCAGACAATAAAGTGTTCTTAATCTTTTCTATCAATTCAAAGAAATGTTTAATACTTAATTTTAGTGATACTTAGTCATTAATTTTGTAATTTAATTGTGACATTGAGAATGAAAGGGGTAAGAGAGAAATTGATCAATGAAGCAGAGAAAATATACAAAGATGTCAAGTTTTGCATGAGGATAGGAAGAGAAGGGTTAACAGAAATAACAAAACAAAAGATAGGTTTAAGGCAAACGTCTAAACTAAGTGTCATCCTATTTAACCTTTTCAAGATGATATAATTGAATGAACAGGTAAAATCACTTACCACTGCCCACTCATAGAAAAAAAAGATATATCAGGACAGTAGGTAATATACAGATGATGTAATTGAAGGAGTCATAACAGAAAGCAATAAATGAAATAGAAAAATTCTGTATAGTATAGAAAATTAAGGTAAAGACAAGTAAAAAAAATCATATTTTTTATAATAGGTATAATAAAGAAAGATGAAGTGGAATTTGGGAGAAAAAGAGCTGAAAGGGCTAAAGAATATGATTATATTTAGAGGTGAAACTAAGTAGCAACGGAAATTGGAAGTACTGACAAAAAGCAAAGCAGCTATGACAAATGTTAGAAAAGTATATATAAATTGGATATGTCCACAAAAGGCTGAAGAGGTTGTGTGTGACTGGTGGAAGCAATAATCTTGTATGGAGTGGAAATATGGGGAGGATCAGATTTAACGAATAAGGGAGATTTGAATTATATGTTATTTTGCAAGGAACTGCTAGGACTTGTCATGATCAGTGCTGGGGGAAGTCACTTTGTTGGAATTGGGAAATTAGAAGAAGGAAAAATAAAGTACTACAGAGAATGTTAAAATTTTATACAGATGTTTGAGATATATTAAGAATTTGTGTGATGCAACAAGAGAGTATTAGAAATGAGGATAGTTGGTCAGTAGCGTTGAAAAGTGTTGGAAGATATAGGGATGAAATACAACAAGGGGAAAAAAAGAGTCCAAGATTTTGTAAACAGGCAAAAGAAATGATAGAAGATATCAGAAGACAGGAGATTTAGGAGATATAGAAAATAAAAAAAATCTTAACATTTTGCAGAAAAATATAAATGGAATGGGGCAGAGAGAAATATACAGAGCAGTGTAATAAGAAAGAAATCAAAGGTTTGGTTGGATGAGAAAGTGAATATTATTCCTAAATGGCCTAAGAGAAAATTATAGAGGAATATGTGAATTTTGTGAGTTGAGGAAAGATTAGACCATTTTCTAATTGTGAAAGTTTAAAAAATTGGAGAGAGGAAATATGGAAAAGTAGTGGAAGAATAAGAGGGAAAGTTTAGTTAAATTGAAAATGATAATAAGAAAGCAAGAAGAGAGAAATATGAGAGTAGGGTATTTTCTAATAAAAGTAAAAGAAACATGTATAAGGAAAGTCGAGAAGAGGGATAGATTAGGATAGAAAAGATTCATATTGGGGGGGGGGGGGGGGGGTTTCGGCACTGTGACCAGTCTTGACCTATTATCCCTATGCCCCAAGTGGAGCATCCCCAGAAGAAATAATGAGGAGAGAGGAGATAGAGGGTGGCGATCCAAGGAGTCAGGCAGTGCAGAGGGCAGGACCCCACTATTGACCATTTGGAAAATGCCCATTCAGGCAAGTACAGCTGGCATCCCACCCACCACGGTCTTGCAACGGCCCACTTAGCTGGCCTGGAGATTGAAGACTGTCCTACCAGAGCAGGAAGTGTTTACCAGGAGCATAACATCCTGCTATGCAGTGTTGAGACTCCTGCCGACACTTCTAACTGGAAAAAGACCCCAGATGAGAGATGATGTGCAATGATAATGGAGATTAAATGGACGGGCAGGAAATTCGGGGATGTAATTAACCTACCCAGCATTTGCCTGGCAAGCCTAGAAAATCCCTGAAAAATCCTGTTGGTCAGGTATGCCAGCCATGGGAATTGAACCCGGGCTCCTGAATGCGGGTCACAGATGAAACCACCTAAGCCATTCAGCTCAGTAAAGAGAAGAGGGAGGGGAATGTGTATGTAAAATGAATTGTTCAGAAATTTAGCAAAGGGAAGTAAATGTTTCACAGCAATGATGAAGCCTTGGTACCCAGGCATGTATAATATTAAAGTACATATTGTAGAATAAATGTATTGGAAAATTGTAAATTTAAGTTGAAGTTGTACAATAAATTCAAACTCAATGTAACACTGTGATGTGGAAGCATGTCTTAAGGTTTTTGAGTATGATGCAGCATATCAACACCATGGCTACATCTTGGTTTGCTATTTTTAAACCAGAATACTGCACAGCTATTCAGAGGTAACCATGGTTAATTTGCAATACTTTATAATGACACAAAATACATAAATGATGGATGTAGAAATTTATGGTACAAATATTCAGTATTGCTAAATTTTTTACCATGCATCTTATTCATATAGCTATTTTATTGTGTACCTTCCTGATAGGTGCTATGTTTTTAAAAGCTTATTAATGATCAAGTCACTGTAGTGATGCATAGGCACTTGTTTTTCTCTTTTCTATTCTGATTTTGGAAAGTCAACTTTAAAGCTTAGTGAATGTAAAGTGCAGGCCTGCATAACTGAAGAAACATTTGGTTAAGGTGCTCTCTAAGTAGTGATGCCTGATTTCTTCAACTTGTTGAAATCAAAGGCCCACTGTACAGCATAAGTATTATATGTGACAACTGAAGGAACAATTAAAAATAAAAAGTATATTATATATATGATATAAAATGGCTACACGAAATGTCCCTGAACTTTAGCAATAACAAAAAAATTACTAGAACAATTGAACACATTGACAGTACATTCCTTCAATGTCAAAATCTGTTAATAATATTGTAAGGTATTTTACTTGGGGTGATATATATCAATCTGAGGATAGCATATTGCAACTATTCCGATTTGAGCATATAGTAATCTGTTCTTAGGTAGAAAACCAGTGAACTTTTTGTTGCCTAATGAATAGAGCTTGGATTTCTAAGCGAAATGCTTTTAAATACTTATAAATGCTATTTTTTGTGCTAAAATATGGGGTTTGTTTACTTATGTTTTTTTTAATTAAAATAGCTTATTTTATCTAAATCATATAAATTTAAAAATAAATTTTCAATCTTAGCCATCATTTTACTATTCAGATGGTTTACATCGTCTTGCTGAATCAGTAGCTGATATAAAGATGTGGATCTTCTTGTACCTAGCGTAAAGAATATGTTTGTGCTGTCACCGATTAGAGTTAAAAATTTTCATGAAGTCCTTCCAAATTTTTCTTTACCTCCTCAGCCAGTTTTAACTCAATGGGGTTCTTGTTTAAAGACTAGGCAGAACATTTCAGCAGTGTTGTACTCCTTAGATACAGAAGATACAAGCAGTATTGCCGCAGCACAGGAATGTTTTGCTAATATTAGCATCCAAGATAAGATAGAGTACATCCATAATCATTTCTCCAAAATATCTGGTATTATAACACAGTTGTAACATTCACTTTGTTTGATAGATTAAATTTCAATAACGTCTTCAGAGATTCATGGTATTGTTAAAATTGCCTTTGAGAAACTCAGTAAGGTATTAACGAAAAACCCTGGTTACAAAATACTGTGTAAAATTTATAAAAAGCTTTCTGGTACAAAATCATATATAGAAGAGGATATCATGTCATGTGGTGTCAATAGATCTTTTCCACTGTATAAAAAATTCTTCACTGACAAACACAGGAGCTTCACACAAAAAAATATAAAAATAACCTCCCTCATGTACTGTAACAAGCTTATGTAAGGAAGAATTCTTCGAAAAAATATGTTTATGATTAAATTTTTATTTTTAATTTGTCTATTTTTGGTGCTTATTTGTATCATTTTTAGTGCCTACATATATGCTTGCTTATTTCACCATTTGATAATGCATACAAATCTGGGCTCTACTATTGAATAATCTAAACTATCACAAGAAAGCATAATTTATTGTTTTAAATAAATAGAATCAGCATATACAATCCTGCCTACCTTAGAAGGGAACCTGATATATTACTATGCCTCTGGGAAGCATATGCATCATTTGAAGACACATACTTCCCACCTGAACCACCTGCATGGCATAAATGCACACCAGGAATATTTCTGAATGATTGCATTATCCTCTTTTGCTTAACATTGATACTTGTTTGACAACACACTTTAAAATAATAGCTGAAATATTTCATAGGCCAATTTTTTAAGATCTAAATATTCTATCCCTTACCGTGTATTTATTTATATCTTAGAAACAGTTTCAGTCATGCATGGAAATAAACAATCTTTAAGCTTATATCTTTAACTTATATCTTATATCTTTAACCATTCATACAATATGCGAATAACAACGTCAATCCACCTCCAGCAACATAGATTAACAAAAAGTTTGAATTCAGTTTCCCATAAAGGTGTCAACTTATATAATAAAATACTCGAGACCATCAAAGTTCCGCAGATCAAAGCATTTTAAAAATAAAGTTAAAAGCTTGCTCTTAAAATATGTTTTATTTCAGTTGATGAATTCTCGAATACCCAATTTAATTACCCTTTGCACTAAATGACTTGTTTGTTTAGAATTAGAAATTAGTAAATAAGTCATACATCCCAGTATTTCAACCTCTGATTTGTTTTATTTCATGGATGCTGTTCATCTGTGAGCTGCACTTCGTCTCGAGAAGAAGTTTTACAACAACCTCCTAGACAAAGATTGTACTCCACATCATCTATATTTTAATACCTATTAGTACCTATATTTTAGTAACCACCTCAGTTTTAAATATAATGTGTATAGAAATTAATGCAATTATATACTAGTCTGAGTTTGTTTTTCCAAGGTTCCTTTCAGTTGTTAAGGCAAATGCTGGGTATCTGTATTTTACCTCAGTGCAGTCTTGTGCTATTTCTTAAACTCTTTTTATATACTGTAAATATGATAATGTTTGGCTTAGCATTTCTTTGACAAAAAACCAAAATTCTGTATGAATTTTGTTAGTGAATAAACTGAATCTGAATCTTTACACAATGAAAAACATCAGAAACAGTTATCTGACACTTCCATTATCTTTTCATAAATAAAAACACAAACATTCTTACAGTAATAAAGCTATAAATAGAAGTATTTATAAACAGTGGAGCTTCATCAATAAAAGCTTTTTAAACCACTTCTCGAACTGTAAAAACACTTAAGCTCCACTTACATTTAAAATTAGGACATGTTTCAAGGACCCCCGTGTCCTCATCTCAGCTGATGTTCAACTAGTTCTTCAGGTGACCGACTCCCTCTCCTGGCGCCACAAGAGGGAGGCGGTCCCCTGAAGAACTAGTTGAACATCAGCTGACGATGAGGACGCGGGTCCTTCAAACATGTCCTAATTTTAAATGTAAGAGGAGCTTAAGTGTTTTTACAGTTCGAGAAGTGGTTTAAAAATGTTTTATTCTTACAGTAGTTTTAGTTTTTAACCATTTTTTCTAATTTGTTTCTTTAGGATGTTTCATATAGGTATACATTTTGATTACTCATAATAATTGTTAACCTTAACCATATTATAACAAACAATTTGAAAGCAGGTGAGGGCTACTAAATATATCAAGTCTGACCAATTGTATTTTATTAATAGAAAACATTACATATTTTTTTTATTTCTGTTCATTCCTTAACTGTTTTGGTTCTCAGCATCCCATTCCTCGCTGGCGTGAATGACCACTTAACTTTGCTCATACACCTCTTTTATCAGACTTGAGGTTCTTTACATGACATAAATCTATGACATGGGACCACCAGCAAAAATCTTGGATATGCATATCTCAATTACATATATGTATATGTTTTTGAAAATGCATATGAACATAAAAAAATTTAATATTCCTACAATTTAACAAAATAAACTTGGTTTTCTTCTGCCTTTTCAAAGATTGGGAGTTTAAATTTCACAAAATAAACTCTTAAACAATATAAAATAAAATGATTTGTGTAGTCAAACTTGGAACTATGTTGTTGAACATTGTTGCTGCAACTATGTTGCTGATGCACACAACTTTCCCGTATGTGTTAGTTTAATGAATATCTCTTCTAAGGCTGCTAATTACATGTGTGTAGTCAATAAAAATTGTTAATATTACATAGACCGTTTTTAGGATCTTTTTGTAGGATTACTGTAGAAATCATGCTGTGTTTTATGGATGAAAACTTCTAAATTCCATTCATTACATATCCAGAGTAAAACTGCTATTTTGCAAACAGTAATCATACTCTTTATGTCCTTCTTAATTTAATTTAATGATTTATATTATCATAAAATAATGAAAGCAGAGTTCACTGTTACTTATGTACTGCACTTGACATGTTTTCTTCATTTGGTGCTTCAGAAAGAACAAGAAACTTAATCTGTTACCTATGTGGTAACCACTTTTTAATAATGCAACATTGAAATATATGAGACTATTTTCATCACCATATATCAGAGATGGTTTCATCTTGATAGATTTTATAATAATATTTTGACTAGATTTACAGCAGTTCACAGCGTGTTAAAATGTGTAAAATGCATAAGTGACAAATGTAAAAGTGACAATGCATTTTGGGGGCAGAGAGGTTCTTATTTTTAAAAGGGAGTAGTTAATAAGATCTTCAATGAGAATAAAAGAGATTTTACACTAGGAGTTGTAAAAGTTTTAAATAGATCTGTAAACTTGCAGTGTGTCCTATAACGGTTGGTGGTGATTTGAATTCATGATGCTTGTGCTGAGAACGTGGCCAAAGTGTTAAAGCATGGACACATTAATGGAGATTGGTTTGAATCCTGCCAATATGTTTCATAATTCTAATATTTGGTAAAATGCTGGGGAGAACTTAAATCTTAAGTTTGGCATGTTTTCTTTCCAAATAAAATTGCTTTTCCTCAATTATATTATATCATAAATCTACCACCTGATTGTTGATGTTCTATTTATAAAGCATAGCTAGTAGCTCAAATATGAAGTTTGCTATTGATTTAACTTTCCAGTTTTATTGTTCACAAATGCACTAATAAAGGAAAATACACCATGTCGGGATACATTCAAATCACAAAACATCCTAACAGTAGTATCACTCTATGCGTTCAAAACAATTATACTTGTAAAAGACCGAAAGCTACATAACATCCTCAATAAAGATTGCCATACATATGATACGAGGAGAGCAACTGATTACCATAGGGTGAGCACGAATAAAACTCAAACTAATCAAGATCCATTTATAATAGGAGCCATATTGTACAATAAATTGACGTCTGTAATTAAGAATACTTCTGACTCAAAATTTAAACTGGTCTTACTAATTGAAAAATTGAAATTGAAAAATGTTTTTATAGTATAAATGAACTGTAATATATATGTAGTATAAATGAGTTGTATACCTATGTAAACAATAACTTATGTATTTTGATCATTTTGTATTTTGACTGTATATAGATAATTGACAGTGTCAGATGCTCTTGTAAGAGTCTATTGGCCGCAATAAAATCATTAAATTATTAAATTATACCCATGC